>REGL01000039.1:185782-198256 GCA_004194395.1 Aurelia aurita complex sp. Pacific | reverse complement strand
AACCCCCCCCCCCCCCCCGTGGACCTTCCTCCAGCTCACAGCCCTGAAGCCATAACTCTTTTTGGACTCTGGACAACGATCAAGCTAAAAGGAACCTATTTGACACCTTGGAGAACTTGAAACAAGATGGTTGAAGTAGCCTGAAGTTAGCCTCTGTTATTATTGCTACAAAAAGTATAGTCGGCTTTTACTGGAAAAACCCACGATCATGAATGAGCAATTGATATAAACAATGAAATATTTGGAATTTCAAACTCACTACACTTGCTGTGTTGTGGTTAAAGGAACCTCAAGAAGCTGCTGAGCCTTAAATCTTCATTTCTGTAAACGAATTAAACACTTAAAGCTAAATGGTTACTCATCTAAACTACATAAGGATTAATCAGGAAAGTCACGAGAGGGGTTGCATACTGCTAAAATAAATGTCTATCCCAAAAAGTGTGTTTTGATGTAGTCTGCATGCAGCCTCAAGACTGTGTTGATGCACGCAGGCTAATGTTGAGGATTCTTCAGTATTCTCAGCTGTTATGTTCCCATACAATCATTGTAAGTGTTAATAAACAGCAATTTTACAGTTTAAATGAGTCAGAAAGTGTCCTAAATTGCTTAGTTAAAGAGCACATCCCATATAAAAGAAGACGACATGAGGTGCAAGGATTCTTCGCTGGCAGTTATGTATAGGAAATTAAATATACAGATGTGAATCACAGGGAATCGCATTGAATCACGGTTAAGCTCCCGCCCCCTATGTTACCCTAAAGATCTGTTACATGTATTTTTATAAGAAACCAAGAATTTTGGCCAGTACTGACTGCCCTCCTGAACATTTCAAAACAAGGTGTTTTGAAGTCTTTCCAATGGTTAGACATTACCCAAGTGCTTTCCGAGTAATATGATACAGGAAACAACTAAGAAAAAGGTAAAAACATGCTGGAATTTCTTAAGTTTTTGGCGATCTGAGAGTCTGCGTTTCTTATAATCGGTTTCTCGTAAAAAATACGTGTATTTATTGAAAAGGGGAGTTTCATGTCGGGTTTCATGCCTTCAGATTTTGAGCTTCCTTTTTCCAAGACATCAGATTGAGTCTGTCCCTTCATGGACATTCTTCATCCCTTCCCGTCGTAAATTACGTTCTTCTTTACCTTCAAGACAAAGTGCAATGCTTACCTAATGTTGAAGTTCTAGACTTCCAACATCGGATTAAAGAGAGTGCGACATTCTAAGATTTGAGTCATGACCTACTCATTACCCTTTCCTTTCCCACTAATACCCCCACCTTACCTTCGTTTCATTTAAAGGAAAAGCACTTTGTTGTCAGGGAAAGAGGTTTCACATCTAAATGAGATTATCAGATTTGAGTCATGAACTACTGAGGTTTCTTTTACCCTTCCCCTGTTGGAAGTTAAGCTTGTCTGTCTGTCATGTACTTACCTTTTCCGTTTTTAAAGGTACTGTCCAATGATAAGAAATCCTGTTTAAATTTCTTTGATATCTCATTTCGTTTTCAAGTTATCCACTGATTTTAAGTATCTGCTCATGACGTCATTTTGCTTGCAAATTATTAGGATAACAGAAGAAAATATAGCTGTATCTTATTTTTGAAAGGTTTCAGTTTGTAAGAAACATTTCAGCTGAGCTAAAGAAATATAATCCCCAATGTTGCGAAGAACAGTGAATTTTTCTTGGCAAAGAGCCAAAGAGGAAAATCTAAGCTAGGCCTTGTCATCAGAAATCAAGCAAGAGAAGGACAAGGGAAAATATTATGAGCAATGAGGAAATCTAAGCTATGCCTTGTCATCAGAAATTAAGCAAGAGAAAGACAAGGGAAAACGTTATGAGCAAAGAGGAAAATCTAAGCTAGGCCTTGTCATCAGAAATTACGCAAGAGAAAGCCATTATGAGATTTGAGTCATTGCCCGCTTAGAAGCTTGTTCATCTCCTCTTTATCCTCTTACGATCTGTTTCCTTTTGGCATTTTCTCAGGCTCACAGTTGAGTCTCTTGTCAGGAATCGCTCATATTGTGTGGTATTATTTTCGTACCTGCTAATCTCAGTTATGCAAACTAATTATTTTCTCATGCACTAACGGAATTCCTTTGTCAATCTTCCGATCCCGCAGTCCATGCATCTAATCCAAACATACTTTGGCTTGTTGAGTCAATGCATGTGGCTGTGTTTATGACACAAGGAAGAAATGCCAATGGACTTTTGCTGCCTTGAATGAATCGTTGCCAAGTGCGGTGCAGCTAGAAAAGAGATTACAAGTACCGGGTGTCCCCAAAAAATACTCCTGTTTAAAAACTCACCAAAACTTGATAATCAAACCCTTGATAAATTTTCTTTTTGAGTTATTTTGTCAAAGACCAAAAAATATTCATAGATGATAATATGTTTGCTTTGGATACAGCAAGGTAGAACAATTACACGTTGAAAAACCTTATTTTGAGCTATAATCTATAAGCAAAATATCCAATCTTGGCTAAGAGTCAAAATTTTCAGATTTTTTATCATCATTGAATTCTGCAATGGTAGTGTGCATTTCTTTCTGTCATTTAGGACCAAACTAGATACTTTACATCCACAAATAAATTGATCTGGCAATCATCAGTGCTTCTTTGCAGTATGATTCAAAACCAGGTAGCCCCAAAAAGAGCTAAATTTGCTAGTTTTTAAGTCAATTACAAGATCAGCTATATATCTTGATATACTTGAAAAAAAAGAAAATTGAAGATCGGCCGTCGAATCAAATTTTGGTGATTTTTCAAGCGGGAGTACTTTCATTGGGACACCTGGGGTATGTTTGTAAGAATTTGGCCAATTCTGGAAAGCTTCTTAAAAATTGTCATTTTTACAGCACGCGTACTTTTTTTTATATCAAACTGCTTAAAAAGAAACTTAACTCTTAGATCGCTAGAAAATTAAGAAACTCTACTTCTGGGAAAAAGTTAGCTAAGAAACTGTTGATTTTAGTCAAGGAAATCATCAGCATATTTCTATTTTTTCCCTTCTTCCCTGTGTTGTAGGTAATTGAGTAAAGTTTGAACGTTGGAAAGGCTTCAAAAACTTTGTTTTGATATGTTACGGAGGACACAGGTAGTGAACATGAAGATTGTCACGAAACTCTTAAGAATCTCGTAAGAAACTATTTTTGAATCTGATCATTTTAAGAGACATTCATTGTTGGCTCAAATTCCTAGTTTGTTATGAATACGTGTAAAGGTCTGTAACTGTAAGAAGTTCTTATGCTAAAATAGATGTGATTACACAAGACAGAAATACGACTAAACATGTAGTGACTTGAATGAGTTGTCGTTGCTAAGTGCCATGTGAATTGTAAACATTAGTTTGTCGGTGTCTGCTTGCTGATGGCAGTAATCTGGGAATGAGTGAAGTCTGCAGCTGTGAATGTTGCAATGTTTAGAAAGCGTCATGTACTAAAATATCTCCCATCTGTATATCGTCTCCTTTTTTCACACACATTCATGAACAAGAAAATGGATTATATTAGGAACAGACGTACAGTCATTTGGCTGTCATTGTCGTACTTTTTTTAAGAAGGGGTGTTTTAGAAACTACCATAGGTTCTCCACTATGCTTCTAGGCCCTTCTAGGATCTACAATACGCTATGCCATGTACTTTATTTGCAAGCATGTACTTTCTTATCCGCCACAACCATTCATTCATTCATTCANCCCATCTGTATATCGTCTCCTTTTTTCACACACATTCATGAACAAGAAAATGGATTATATTAGGAACAGACGTACAGTCATTTGGCTGTCATTGTCGTACTATTTTTAAGAAGGGGTGTTTTAGAAACTACCATAGGTTCTCCACTATGCTTCTAGGCCCTTCTAGGATCTACAATACGCTATGCCATATACTTTATTTGCAAGCATTATAGATAAATTCTTTCTTATCCGCCACAACCATTCATTCATTCATTCATTCATTCATTCATTCATTCATTCATTCATTCTTGATTCACAGCTCAGCTCACTTTTACGCAACGCAATACAAAATAACATTCTGCATACCACCTGGGATTATTGCTAGATTTTGCTTCGATTTAGCCACAGCACAGCCGACCACGCAATGTTTATATTTGTGTAACATGTGTTGGCTGTGGTGTGGTGAGTTGTTTCAACACATTGAAGTGATATTGCTCTTCGTCATCGATGCAGACATGACACTTGCACAACTCCTGTGCGTTGTTATTTATTTCAGAGATTTCATCACAACACGGAATTCTCGTGAAACTTGCCTTGCAATCAAATTCTTCTCGTTCCTATATTTAATTCCACAGCTGATTTCATGATACCATTCCTCTGTGTCTAGACATTGTGCAAATACATTAAAAGCAGGAAACCTCGGACGTTGATATTTTCGGACATTTCATACGTCCGTTAAGATCAAAAATTTTTCTTAGTCCTAAATATTTAGGTCCGAAATTTTTTGCCGCATAGACAAATCTCAGCAAAACATTTCCACCGTTCGAAAACGTAGTATCTTGCTCACGAAACACTTTGCATTGAAAATGATTGCGGCGAGTGTCAATATTTGAAAAATATTATATATAGTGAACGATGAGAATGTTGCTCTGAAGATGCCCTAATGGGCAGAACGTCAGCACTGGAAAAGAAAAAGCGCAAAAGACCAAACAAATGCCTGTTTCTTTGAGTAGTTAGGCCCTCTTCTAACCGTACACTATATTTGAAAAATATTATATTTTCTCAGAACTAAATCCATCTTAGCAAGCAATCAGTCTCATCATCCTCAACACAAATCATTTGTTGGAGTTTCTGACAAAGGAGCCCTAAAATGAAGCACGGTCTATCAATGAAAGACATTTTCAGTATGAAATAAGCAAAAATAAAACTGAAAATACAGTCTTTTGGTTTTCTTTAAAAGCGTCTGAAATTCCGCGAAAAAACGTATGAAAATATTTTTTCCAAAATTTATTCGTCTGAAATTTTTGGATTTTAATTTAGTAACGATAGAAAGTAGTGTAAACAACCAAAAATATGTTTGAAGGCAGAAACACCGCAATACGACAAAAAACGACAGCAAATATGATTGAATTTATTTGATACCAATATTTCGTTCTCCCATGCAGGACTTCTTCAGGGCTGTAATGTTATGTATGCTTTGGACTTATTAGTATTAGTTGAGAAGTTTCTTCGAAGATTTTTATCGAGTACCCGCGTTGCTTAATGTTTTGCTGATTTTAGAGTTTTGGTTCTTGCAAAAGAGTATCTTGTACCTCATTCAAATTGACACTGCTAAACCAGCTTTATCTAGATCAGAATAAAATTCAACAAAATCAAATGTCTTCAATTTGTTAGATTGGATTCTCCTATTTCTATCGATTTGATACATACGTTATACGTATGTATACCTATACCAAGTACCTGGTACATATACAGGGTGTCCCAGAAAAATTGTTCGACATTTGATTGAATGTCAAAAAATAATGATAAAATGTACAGGCTCCTGGTTAGATAACCCTGTTCCTAAGATTTTAGATTAATTTTAGACGCCAGAATCTTCTGAATCCGCTAAGAATTCACTTAAGGCTGATTTCCAGTCAGTGGAATTTTCCGAGCGGGCGGAATTTCCTTTGTCTGCGCGAGAAAATGTCGCCCTGGAATTGAATAGAAAGTTACACCTGAGCGACATTTTATTGTCTAAAATTCCGCCCGCTCGGAAAATTCCACTGACTGGAAATTCGCCTTTAGTTACGAGCTTTTGAAGTTCAACATTGTACGAAAGCTGAAACCAGACGCCTCTAATTGACTTTTTTCCAATAAGACGTCCTAAAACCGAGGTAAAGGAGGAAGAATGTCCAATGTTTTACCTCTCGTTGATATCAGAGCAAACCAAATAGGACTTCAAAAGTAGTTTAATTCTTGTAACCGTGGCCGAAATTTATTAAGAATGCAAGTATCTGAAAACATGGAATGAAAACTTAATTGATGAGATGCGGGGCCATTCCAAATTGTGCTGACTCCATGGTAAGACAACCATATTGCTGAGATTCTAAACTTTAGAATCTCAGCAATATGGTTGTCTTACCATGGAGCCCGTTCGATCTTTCGTTATTTTTTAACATTTAATCAAACGCCGAACAATTTTTTTGAGACACCCTGTGCATATCCTCGTTGAGATCTTTAACGTCACCCCCGTCCGCTATTACGGCATGGAAACGTTCCGCCAAGTAATAAAACACATAGATAGAAAAACACACAAGGAACACGGAAAAAACAGAGCCTGGTAAGTCACGATATTTACATTTATAGCAGAAAGGAAACTCCCAGGATCCAACAACTCAATGGACTTCCGTAGCGATTATCACGAATAAAAACACCGACACTGACTTTACGGCTTCATTAATACTCTAAATTACATCTTGAGAGATTGGCTTCTCTCATCAAATCTATATTTGCATCTTGTTATACCATATTTGGACATATGACATCCATAAATGGCACCAAAATAACCATATATGGACGAATGACCTAGAAATGTATCACTTCAATTTTTATGAGTAATATAATAAGTTATCGGTTTCTTTCAAGCTTTAACAAATCTCTTGAGAGGTATCATTGTTAATATCATCGGTATTCCGGTTTGCTTTAGCCGTGTATTAGATGATGGAGAAATACTGACTAATGACGAAAGTACAGCTTAATTAAGGGGTGTGGCTGGACGAGGATCCTACTTTAAACCATGGTTTTAAACGCGGCAAGGAAGATTTTAGAAATGATTACTCAGGGATGCTCAATATCACACGTTTACTCACAGTTCTTTCATGGTAAAAATTAGCTTCCGTTAACAACTCTCGTATTTGCTACAGCAAAACAAGTAACAATGTTCTCCGCAATACAGTAATAAAACACTAACCGTTATACATGAGTTATTATGTTGGCATAATTTTTCTGACGCTATAACTTTCCGTACTGTATATATTTTGGAAGGGAAGAAGAGAACTTTAAGTAGCCATGGACGAAAATTATCTCAAAAGAATTCTATGCACAGCCTGTAATTATTTGTCTTGGTGTGACATCTGAAAGGACTTGAATAAAAACAGTTCTTGACCTAAAGATCTACTTTTTCCTGAACTGAATCTTTAATGGCATGCAAACAGAGGTATCGTTCCCAAAGCTGTGTACAGCGGCGGATATCTCATGTAGGGAGACCTCTGTGAAACTGATCATTAATTCAAAATCTATTTTCGGTCGCTCTTATTGCTTCCTTATGTCGGAAGGATAATTTCCAAAGCTTCTTGAATCTGACATTTTGAAACCTGGTGCGAGTTAACTGTTGACTTGTTTACTTTTCACGAAAGTTGTTTTTGTTTGTAGAGATCTAGACCTCCTGGGATTCCTTGTTTTTATTTTTCCTTCAGCCAGGAAATTTCTTTCTTGTCTGTTCGTGAAATGATAACTCTCGAGTCTTACTTTCATTCAAAGTTTCATGCAAACGGTTGCTTCGTAGATATTATATCCACATTTTGTGCATTATTAATTCACGCTGGGGTGTAGACTTTCACTTTAGCAAAGTTCGTTCACACAACGTACAGAGTGCTTTCTAACAGGGCCTCCGACGACGGGGGGGGGGGGCATGGCCCATTTTTTGCAAATCATGCCGTTCTGAAAGGCAGCTCATCATGTTGTGCTATGGTAATTTGTTCGTATCAAGTTTGCCCCCCCCTCCCTACTTTTCTAATCTCGTCGGGGACCTTGCCTACTGGCTTCTGAAGAAACTATCTATATTTTCTGTAATATTGCCTTGAAATTTTTTGAAAGAGGTCTTTTGATCAGCAAAAAAATCGGCAAAAATTTTATGAATCCAAGTTGGCCCTAAAGCAAGAGATTGCCACTGAAAGCGCTCAAAACAAGACAATGGTCGCTTTTTTGTAACCGTTTAAACACAAACAGGGCAATTTTTTTGCTGGGACACCCAGTATTTATGTTTCCTGTACGATTTCTTGCAAGTTCAAGTTCATCTATAATAATGTTAGTCACACTCTCAAGAGAACATAAGTTCGAAAGACCTTAGTGCACTGATTTAAAGTCTTGTTTCTTTGCCTCCATCTTCTTACAGATTTTTAGTATTTCACCTGCCAAATATAAAACCATATTCTCTTTTTCATTGCAGAGAAAGCCCGTGGCAGCCAGAAAAACATTCTTGTCCATTGCGTTGGAGGAATTTCACGATCAAGCACAATAGTGATCGCGTATCTTATGCTGAAACACGACTACACGCTAAATGATGCTTATGATTTCGTGAAAGCGAAGAAAAGCAACATCTCTCCAAACTTCAATTTCATGCAGCAGCTGCTGGATTTTGAGCGTACCAGAGTTAGTGCCCAGACTCCAAGTGCAAGCAGTGATTTCAGTGCTTCAAGCGTGAGTCCTTATTCTATTGAAAGTGAGACTTCAGATGCTTCCAGCAAAAGTTGCTAGTTGCGTCTCTTATCAGCAAGGGACAATTTTGTGATTGTTGGGCAGACAAGATACACTTCGCCCGAGGAAACCCTTGCTTCCCCCGTGCAGTAGGTTAAAGCTCATGCGCAGTAGCGTTTTGGCATTGAAGCTCTGATGAGCGCATGCGCTTTAACCCACTGCACGGGGGTACACATAAATTTCCTCGGACAAAGCGATCTCGTCTCCCCAACGAGTGAAAAGAAGATTCAGATTTCTCAAATAGGAAATGCCTTTGTGAAGGATAGATTTCTCACCTCTTAGTGCTCTGGATCAAATCAAGTAGACAGAGAGTGCAAACACTATTGTTGGCTGCGCAGGAGGTGTGAAATCTATTCTTGAGGCTGCAAAATTGCGTTGTTGGGAACAGACCTGAATCCTTGTTTTTTTTTACGAAGTTTACCCTTGTTTCTCTAATCAAGATTTAGTAGTTTGTAAATATTCAAATTTTTATGTAAGTAGAATTTTCTGTAGGAATTAGAGTTTAAGAATGCTTTTCTAGTACACTGGATATCGGGGACTAGGTGAGAGATAGAATGTTTTGGGGGTAAAAGAATTGTTTGGGGGGACAATAGAAACAAGGAAATCAAAGGGATGCTCTCTTCTTCTTCATAGAGAAGGTTTGGCATAGGTATTCCACATGAACATTGACTATTTTAATGGTATTCGACAAGCCGAAATCGTGCCTGCTGCACTAGGAGTAAGCTTGGTGAGCTTGGTAATTGACAATTTCTTCAAAATCAGCCACATGTTTGTATGTTTATCGTTCCGGGGCTGTTTTATGAGGCAACTCCTCCACACGATTTTGTGCTTGGCAACGGCCTAACCCTTGCAATTTCATCACTTTGGCATTATCATTCAAGCGTTGGTGTTTTAGAATATCTACATACTTATCATGATATTTTGATAGAAACTCAACATGACCTAAGAAAATAGTTCGTAAATCACAAACTTCCCCGCTTTGATAATTCAAAAACCCCGAATAAGGAGATTTAGTCACACCCAACATTTATTGATCAGTTTAAAGCCCCTATTCTTAGCATGCAAAATTAACACCGTCTCAGATTTGTTTTGAAACGGTTGCCCTGGCATAAACTGGGGTCATTTGGCTAGAATTGAGCCATTGATCTTCTGCGAAGTGGCCTGACACGGATTTTTGCTTTGCAGCGATGATTGGCTAATTGGCTGGTTCGATGTGTAAAGAAATCAACCAGTGCTGTGCAATGTTGTTTAGGTGATAATGGAGCTGCTTACGTTTCTCCAGAGGCTTTGACTTACTCACTAAAAAAGTCAATTCTTAGAGTACTGTCGAAAGCAGATAGAAACGTGATTTAAATCCAAGAAACTACCATAAAACTTCTGTTGTAAGAACTTTGTCCCTACTTCCCATGGAACCCTTAAACTATGCAGCAATACTACTCAAACATAACTTCTGGGGCTTTCGTCCCAAAAAGTCAGGCTTACCATTTTACCCCCTCTGAACTGAACTGACGATCGCGCAAAAGATGGCGGTGAGGAACTTTCAATTCATATAGAGTCGTAAAGTAAAGATTCGTAATTAGAACACAGTGTATCTTTGTAAAATGTTCCTCGTCACCATCTTTAGCATGATCGCCCGTTGTGGCTCTCTATTCACAAAAAGTGTTATCAGCTCTTCATAGATTGCCCGTAAATTTCCAAACTATTCGCAAGTTTATGGACACTGTCCTCGAGTGATGATAAAATGCTTTGAGGTTGTCTTTGATTGCGTCAGAACTCAGTCCAGACTCCAAACGAATCCAGTTGTATGTAAGTTGAGTTGTAAATATGATCCCAAAGAGTTTGTTAGTTAACCTTGTGGTTTGGTTACATTTTTATACAATTTCATATTCAATTGAAGTATATTCCTATAGTCATAATCATTTTGGGATTGCCAAACACTGGAGGTTGCGTTGTTTTCGCTTTGCACTGTTACGAGCTGGAATTAGGCCAAGTCAGCTGAGCTGCACCTCATATACATATGCCCTTTCTTGACTTGATTTATGGCTTTTATGGAGCGTATCTTGTGTTACAGTTCAGCTAAATTCACAGTTGTCATTTTTATTCCACTTACGCAACCAAGAGTTTCTTCTGCTAAAGTCAAAGGAAATTATTTTGTTTTGTTTGAAGATATTAAAACCCCGCATAGAAGCCATTAAGAACTTGTGATTTTCTNAATTAGAACACAGTGTATCTTTGTAAAATGTTCCTCGTCACCATCTTTAGCATGATCGCCCGTTGTGGCTCTCTATTCACAGAAAGTGTTATCAGCTCTTCATAGATTGCCCGTAAATTTCCAAACTATTCGCAAGTCTATGGACACTGTCCTCGAGTGATGATAAAATGCTTTGAGGTTGTCTTTGATTGCGTCAGAACTCAGTCCAGACTCCAAACGAATCCAGTTGTATGTAAGTTGAGTTGTAAATATGATCCCAAAGAGTTTGTTAGTTAACCTTGTGGTTTGGTTACATTTTTATACAATTTCATATTCAATTGAAGTATATTCCTAAAGTCATAATCATTTTGGGATTGCCAAACACTGGAGGTTGCGTTGTTTTCGCTTTGCACTGTTACGAGCTGGAATTAGGCCAAGTCACCTGAGTTGCACCTCATATACATGTGTCTTTGCTTGACTTGATTTATGGCTTTTATGGAGCGTATCTTGTGTTACAGTTCAGCTAAATTTACAGTTGTCATTTTTATTCCACTTAACGCAACCAAGAGTTTCTTCTGCTAAAGTGAAAGGAAATTATTTTGTTTTGTTTGAAGATATTAAAACCCCGCATAGAAGCCATTAAGAACTTGTGATTTTCTGTAATAGGCTGAAATGGCTCGAAGAGTTTGGAATTTTCGCTAAGAATCGCAATATCCCTTCAACACTATGCTTCAAAATATGGTTTTCAAGGTGTTGGTGTATACCCTACAAGTCGAGATAACAATGATTTTATTGCCCTTAAGAGTAATTTAGTCTATGGCAAAATGGGACAAACGAACATCTTATTGATGAGTATACGATGATCGTATACTCATCAATAAGATGTTCGTTTGTCCCATTTTGCCATAGACGATGATAGAATTTTGGTGGTTTTCAAACTTTTTGTAGGTTTTTTCAGACACTCTGTAAAATTTTAGCAAGAGAGACCTTGAAGCAGGCTTAGAGCAGAGCAGACCAATGGGAGACCAACCAGGCCAGGCTAACGAATGAGATACATGATCATGCCTAAATCGATATCAGAACCAATTTTTTATATTCTCATAAAGTTTACAATAACAACCATTAACAAAATGATAGCAAGAAACTAAGAATATGGGCAAGTACTGAAAGTTTCTTAAAATTATCAGATTTTCAGTACTCAGAGTTTCGTATGAATTTCTTAGAGGTTCCATAACAATCTTCATGTTCACTACCTGTTCCCTCGTGAACATTTCACAACAAGGTATTTTCAAGCATTTCTAGTGTTTAGGCATCACTCAAGTACCTGTATATGATACAGGAAACGAGTGAAAGCAAAGTAAAAATAGGTCAAGGATTTCCTTAATCGAAGTAAATTGTTTCTTGGGTTACATTTTCCCAGTACTGGAGTTTCTTAATTTTTTGACGATCTGAGAGTTAAATTTCTTATGGGCAGTTCCTTATCAAAGAAATAAGTGTACATAACAACCCTAAGACCTACACTTAACATAGAGACTCGAATATTACAAAAATATTACAAATATAAATGGATATTGGGTGGCCCATTATGCCCATGTCGTCGCGAATTTTGGAAGTAGATATCTCGAAAGAAATCTTGCAGTTTAGCCTCACCAGACCACAGTTTAGGGTGTCGTTACTCCGAAAATTGAAGTTGTAGGAAAGGATCGGGAGATAACTTTCTGCTGGAAATAACTTTCGACGACCAAAACATCCGCCAACTTTGTGTTATCTTCCTCGTTATCTTCGAATCTCTCCGAAAATGGCTTTTTGGTGAG
>REGL01000039.1:167269-178933 GCA_004194395.1 Aurelia aurita complex sp. Pacific | reverse complement strand
CATTGAATTGAATGGCTAAATAAGTGTTTTACTAAATATTCAAGTATCAAAATATTACTTTTTCTAAACAAATATTTTACAAAATCTAATTTGGTCTCCACAATAGAAATACTGAGGTGCAAATCGAAATTCTTGTTTTTATGATATCAGATTTTTGGTTCGTCGTAGGTCGTAAGACCACTGGTTTCAGGCGATTCCTTGGTGCGGTCTTGGCGCTGGCAAAAGTGAGCACATGGCGCACAAAATATTTTGGGAGAAAAATCTTCGGAGCACAGTCAGCGTCAGATTCACCCTGGGTGTTTTCCTCTCATCTCATATGATGATCAAGTTTCCGTTTTCAATTTCCATGCGGCAGCTGTCAGCCTCCATTTGGTGCTGGAGCATTTGTATCAAGACGAGGCTTTTCTCGCTTGTTTTGAAAATGAAGCGGACTGTTTTGGAGAACTGAGAGTAGCATTTTAGTGTTTTGGCATGAGATTGACAACATGGTTACCTGGATTGCAGTTGCTTTCAAAGCTGGAGATACTTAAGACAAGCAAATATAACAAAAACTGCACATAGAGATGTCAAAGTAAAGAAGGATTCATATATCTTTTGTATGGGCCTAAATTTTTGAAAGACCCGAAGATTTTTATTGCCGACTGACGGACTCAGATTTTTAGGTCCGGTTTTACACTTACCAAACATATTTGTAATACCCGCCTAATATAACTCCAGCGAATTAATCCCATGCATGTAATAGACCATAAGCATGGCATTTACCTCACAAAGAAGAAGACAGCATTTTGAAGTTGAATAGAAATGTATGGCTCAGTGAGGTTTTATTGTTTAAGATTCTGCCCTCTTGAAAATCCTGCTGAGAACAAATCAATCTTTATCTGGCATTCTTCATTTACAGTAAAAACCCCAGGTATAAGAACCTACAATTTTGCAAGTCAGTCTAACTAGGTTCTTATGTTTTGGGTATTTAGTGGGAAATGAGGCTGTTCAGGTTCTTAAACTGGTTCTTATTTTATTCATGGCTTTCAGAAATTTCTGTTCTTCAGATTCAAACTGCAGGCCTATTATTTACTCTCAGTTCACATCAGTTGAGTTTAAGAATGAGAATTCCCCAACAGAAATTTGTGGAAGATTCAGAAATGTTTATATGATCCAGAGAAAATCTTTCAAAAGCTTCTCATCAGGTCATATAAACATGTTTTATTCTTCCACAACTTCGGTTGTGAATAAGACCACATGCTCTCTAAAAATAAAAACCTATTTCAAATTCCAGGCTGAGTGGATTTTTACTGTACATTATTCATTACTGATTATTGTTTTACAGCTCATAAAGCACATAGGAATGGCATTCACAAGCCACGAAGAAACAAGTACCCATCCCTCAAGGGGGTAAGTTTTCACCATTTTTATAACAAATGGCAGTAAAATGTCCAGCTACGAATTTTTTAGAAAGATGTTTTGCTATATATAGCATTTTTTGATGGAATACATTTTTGAATGTTGATCAAATCTTGGCAAAAAGATGAGCTATTTAGTTGATAGGCACATGCTAGTTTTAGAAATTTTGCCAAGCAACAACAAGTAGTGTTTTAGTTCTTTTGATGTAAGATTCTGTAATTATTTTGTTTGATCCGTGTTCAAAGACAATTTTTTGATGTTTCAGAATCAAGAATTTTTAATGCTGATTATCCTAAAAAGGTCTCTACACTTCTCAGAGAAGATCTTTGGGCCCTAGGGATTAGTGTCTATAGGCATGGTCTGCTCATCCTTGGCAATGGGCCCCTTGCAGGCACATCAAATAGACAATGCACATTTTCAATTAACAGCCTCGTTTTGGAATCTTTTGAAAATTACTTCATGCGAAACTTCTGGTCACAGAGTTGGATATAGCACCAAAAATTAGTCTAATTGCAAATTTTTATATTCCTAGAGTTTGTGATTTTGATTTGATGATGATAATAAATTTGAGAATTTATAATGGATTTGAGCACGAAAATTATTTGGGGTACGTAACTTTACACCCTCAACTATTTTTCACGGTCAGATCTCTTAAAAATTTTCACACTTATTATTGATCGCCTTAAAATTAGAATTGCTAAAACCAAAGACCATGAACATTTCCAACAGACAATTGCGCTAAAGATGGCGGTGAGGAATTTTTTACCAGGATACATTGCGTTGTAATAAAGATTCCTCAATGATTCTATAGGAATTCGATTAAAGGACGCAGTGCATCTTGGTAAAAATTCCTTGCCGCCATCTTTAACGCAATCATCTATTGGACTAAATTTTGATACTGAATGTGATTCTGAGGTTAGAAATTTCGTATGAAGCAGCCTAAAGAAATTTTGAAAAATTCCAAAGCAAGGCTGCTTGGTTGAAAAAGTGTATATACTTGAAAGAGATAGAGATCTTCATTTGGCAAATAGTTTGCACTCCTGAAGGGTAGATAGGAGCAATTTTCTTTGAAGGAATGTTATCATGAAATATTTGGTGCAGGCTTTTACAGGGTTGTACATCCTTTGAGCCCCAGTAATTGGAAATCAGTCAAACCACAACTGTCTTATGAACCCTCCATACAAGAGAAATGGAATTTGTTAATCATTGATACAAAGCAAAAGTTTAGAATCTTTTTTCATTTTTATAGGTAGACCCAAAGTTCTTGAGAAATCTAAGGATGGCAAAAAAGCACAACAAGAAGCAGGCCAAATGAACTGAGTTGTTGGAACCTTTTTTTCAAATTTAAAATATCTCTAAAAATTGTTGTTTCTTTTGTTTATCGCATGCAACATACGTATGCATACTGCATTTGGTTCACCTTTGGTGCCATCAGATTTGCAAAGCAAACATGCTCAAAGAATAGACCTTTTAGCTATTCTGAAAAGAATCAGAATCAAACGATATTTTGCTACATTTTGCAGATTTTTTGAATGTGCACAATAGCGATAGGAGCTTTAACACCACTCTATGGACCCTTGCGTATAAAAGTGTTTAAAAATAACGCTTGATCCAGGCTCTTTTGCAGAACAGTTAAAAGGTCTATTGAAGAAAAGATCCTTGTGGTGGACAGAGCTCAGCGGAAATTCTTTCAGGAAATTCATTGATCTAAAATCCTTATTGTAGCTAAAAATTGGTCATGCCAAAATTCCCTTNGGTGCCATCAGATTTGCAAAGCAAAAATGCTCAAAGAATAGACCTTTTAGCTATTCTGAAAAGAATCAGAATCAAACGATATTTTGCACATTTTGCAGTATTTTTGAATGTGCACAATAGCGATAGGAGCTTTAACACCACTCTATGGAACCTTGCGTATAAGTGTTTAAAAATAACGCTTGATCCAGGCTCTTTTGTAGAACAGTTAAAAGGTCTATTGAAGAAAAGATCCTTGTGGTGGACAGAGCTCAGCGGAAATTCTTTCAGGAAATTCATTGATCTAAAAACCTTATTGTAGCTAAAAATTGGTCATGCCAAAATTCCCTTGATTGCTTCACTATTTTGTTTGATAAAGAATGACAACATTGAAGATGTAGAATGAGATGCTTACTGAAGGTAAATTCATTAAAATCTTGTAATAGAAATGTGCCCAAAAATGAAATTAATACACATTCTTTTGACTCTTACAATTTATACCCAGGTCAATGTTAGGTTTTTTTCGAAATACCAAATTTTTGACAACATTTACAGAAAGGACGGTTAAAACCTTTGGTGCAAATTGTCCACTGCCCTAGATGTCATGTTGCACAAAGTTCTTTAGACTGACAAAGTTATCCTGGAAGCATTACTGGATGTGTAAAGTGTCTGTCATTATGGCATTTGAGTAACCATATATTTTGCATGTTAGGATTTTTCAGTTCCTTTACTAGAAAACATGTTTATGGTTCCTGGGTACGTTTGTCAATTTTCAACCAACTCCTCCCACGCGTATTTCACTCACTTTGCAGTGGAACCTTGTTTTAGAGTTTTAAAGGTTCGTTTCTCGAAAATCACTGTTCTGAAGAAGATTTCCCGCTTGAAGCTTAGTAGACCTCCATTCAGTGTTGTTTATTGTCAGAACTTTTTTCGCTCCGTTCGAAGTTTCACAATCATGCTCATTCGCGTGCACACGGTGGTATCGGGTTGCTCATTCTCACGAATATTCTGCATGGAGATCCTGCTTTACTGAAGAGGACACTTCAAAGCACTCTAGTATACAAGCCCAACATTCTTCGAAGAACGAACATCTGTGTAGGTTTGCGTGCGTGTGGCTTTATGAAACCATAGTTTCTATCCACTATGATGAAACACTGCTTAATCGGCTCTTTGGTTGCTCAAGCCGCTTGACTTTAAGTGCTGTAACAAGTCGAAGAAGAAGAAATACTGATTCAACTCAAAGTTATGAGTAATAAGCCAATCTCAGTTCTGATATATCGGACAGAAAGCAATTTTTTGTTGACATTGCCTCGTGTTTCAATCATATTGGCTCATATTTGATTTTAGCTGTACTTTGTTAGATACAAGACTTCCTTGGGCATCAGCAAAAATTAAATCAAAGACTCCGAATCTTTTAAATAGATGGGGCATGGCGTCGAATCATTGCAAAACTTTGAAACCAAATGTGTAAAATTTTATTACCCCACGCTTGCAACTGAATTGATCGAAGGAAACTTTAGGTCGTTGCCATAATTCTAAAGAGAGAGCATCTTTCATGTATTCATTATTTTTAGAATTACAGCATTTTAAAGTTTTATGAAACTCCTTCGAGAGGATTCGGAGAGGTATCTGAAGCTTTGACAAACATCAAAAGCTCCATAAATTTTAAACTGATTGAGGAAAACCAATCTGACCAATACAACAAATACTCAGTGATCGACNAAAACTTTGAAACCAAATGTGTAAAATTTTATTACCCCACGCTTGCAACTGAATTGATCGAAGGAAACTTTAGGTCGTTGCCATAATTCTAAAGAGAGAGCATCTTTCATGTATTCATTATTTTTAGAATTACAGCATTTTAAAGTTTTATGAAACTCCTTCGAGAGGATTCGGAGAGGTATCTGAAGCTTTGACAAACATCAAAAGCTCCATAAATTTTAAACTGATTGAGGAAAACCAATCTGACCAATACAACAAATACTCAGTGATCGACTGTCTACGAGATGGTAGCAAGCAATCTGGTGTTTGTATGCTTTTCGATTTAGAAATTTGATGACGTCACAACTTCAAAGAAGTTGTTATGTAGCTGCCTACTGATTCTAAAATTACAAACAGCAGGGGAGGAGATTAGAAATCTAACAACGAAATTGAACAAAAATAAACTTAATAGCGACAGTCCGATATCAACTTTGCTACCCCTGCAATAAGAACATGTTTTTCATCAAAGTGAAACAGTTTCTTAATTACGAGGTGCATTAAATTCAGCCTCTAGGCTTTTATTTTTGTAGGTTCATATATCCAGGGATTTACTGTACAGTAAAAACCCGCGTATAAGAACCTTGTGGATTAAGACCCTACAGGCTGAAATTGCCAAATTGTCAATTGTTTTATGAGAACCAATCCATTGTATTCATTGTTTGAGAAACCAGACTGACTTTCAAAATTGTAGGTTCTTATACGAGTATGGGTTATTGACAATAAGACATCTTAACTCAATTGCTTTGTTTTGGTTCGTGAGAATTTGTTTTGTAAACAGCAAGAATACAAATGTGAGAACCAATCTGCTAAGATTATTGAAAAATGCAGCTGCCGTACTGGCTACTGTATAGTAGAATGTGATCTGATGATCTATACAGGGTGTCCCAAAAAAAAAGTATACAGATTTGGTTGACTCCAGCGAAGTGAATTTAGCTTTAATGAATGGCTAATCGCTCTCAAAATGTTCCTCGATAGTTAACTTGAACATAGATACCTCGTTTGTTGGTATTGGTACTTTGAGAGCAGAAATATTAATCTTGAAAGCTCAAATTTGCGTCCTCTTGCAAACCAGAGCTTTGGCCTTATGGCCTAAGCAAATTCCTAAAGCACATCAAAATTTAGAACTGAAATTAATGAAAAATTAAGAAACTTCCCAATGGGTGACTGGGGGGGGGGGTGACTTCTGGACAACAGAATGAAACAAGATCGAATATTGTTCAAATTTTATCAAGGCTATCGTTGATTTATACGTTGTGCCTTAAGAAATTGCTTAGGCCAAAAGGCTAAAGCTCTGGTTTGCAGGAAGAGGCAAATTTGAGCTTTNATCTTTTAAATAGATGGGGCATGGCGTCGAATCATTGCAAAACTTTGAAAAAAAATGTGTAAAATTTTATTACCCCACGCTTGCAACTGAATTGATCGAAGGGAACTTTAGGTCGTTGCCATAATTCTAAAGAGAGAGCATCTTTCATGTATTCATTATTTTTAGAATTACAGCATTTTAAAGTTTTATGAAACTCCTTCGAGAGGATTCGGAGAGGTATCTGAAGCTTTGACAAACATCAAAAGCTCCATAAATTTTAAACTGATTGAGGAAAACCAATCTGACCAATACAACAAATACTCAGTGATCGACAGTCTACGAGATGGTAGCAAGCAATCTGGTGTTTGTATTCTTTTCGATTTAGAAATTTGATGACGTTACAACTTCAAAAAAGTTGTTATGTAGCTACCTACTGATTCTAAAATTACAAACAGCAGGGAAGGAGATTAGAAATTAACAACGAAATTGAACAAAAATAAACTCAATAGCGACAGTCATCAACTTTGCTACCCGTGCAATAAGAACATGTTTTTCATCAAAGTGAAACAGTTTCTTAATTACGAGGTGCATTAAATTTAGAAAAAAACAGCCTCTAGGTTCTTATTTTTGTAGGCTCATATATGCAGGGATTTGCTGTACAGTGAAATCCCACGTATAAGAACCTTGTGGATTAAGAACCTACAGGCTGAAATTGTAAAATTGTCCATTGTTTTATGAGAACCAATCCATTGTATTCATTGTTTAAGGAACCAGGCTGACTTGCAAAGTTGTAGGTTCCAAAACGAATATGTGTTATTGACAATAAGACATCTTAACTCAATGTCTTTGTTTTGGTTCGTGAGAATTTGTTTTGTAAACAGCAAGAATACAAATGTGAGAACCAATCTGCAAAGATTATTGAAAAATGCAGCTGCCGTACTACTGGCTACTGTAGTAGAATGTGATCTGATGATCTATATATAAAAGGCATATTTTGTGACAGTTGGTTCTGTTACTTTTACTGATAAGGCAGCGAACAGCTATGGAAGACAAAGGGATGTCTACGGCTGATTAGTCTAGTCGCAAAATGTGAATAAAACATATCTCAAGTTTCCTTGATGCAAAGTTTGTCAAAACCCCATTTGCATGTATAGCGAATCATTTAGCCATCCAGCTCTCGAGGCCTCCTTTGCAGCCAGTTTTTATTGCTTTCGTGGACTTGCCCACGTTAGGGCAAGTCCGTTGCTTTCACAGCTTGACTAATCGGTTTTACAAGTCATTCAACAATCAAAAGTGACATCTATGGTAACAGCTTCGCTCTTGTTGATGAACACACACCAATCGCCCGGGGGGGGGGGGCACTACTATACTTTTCCATGGTATCATGCTCGTACAAAGGTTTCACAAATGCACCCTGAACGCTGACCTGTTTTTACCGAAAAACGTACCCTAATCACGAAAAAATTTCTTGAGACCCTACCCTTTCCAATGTCAATAAGAACTTCTCGAGTTCTGGTACCCTAATCGCAGACATATCAGTTACCAAACTTGCTAATGTTGCTTGCCGGTATGATATGAAGAGGAAGAAACTGCTCCCGAATTCCTAACCCATCTCGGGCTGGTCTGCGTAGTTCTTTCACTCGTTACAAATTCTGTCAGAAACTTTGATTAAGATACCGGGTGAGTTGATGAAATGAAAATCACCCATTACCTGAATATCAAGATGACATTTTCTCCAGAAAGTCCTTTTGAGAAATCTTCAAAACAGGCTCAAAACAACGACCAACATTTCCCAAACTTTCTGCCTTATCTCAATGAGTTCAACACATTGTAACATGTTTGGGAAGATGAAGGTGAAGATGAAATCTTGGGAAGATGAAATCGTCCGGAAGAACGTTGTTTTGCCCCCAGGGATAACATTTTCATCTCCCAAAGGGATAAAACGTGCCCAAGCATGTACAGGTCATTGCTATAAAGCATTGACACGCGAGAAATTTGGTCGTGATTTTATCCAGTTTTTAGGAGTTTCTTGGGAGGGGCTCTGTCGAAAAAATCTTTTATAATTTCAGAACGGAATGCCCGATTTCAGGCAGGTACAATTTAGAATATATTTGAACATCTTTACTTTTGAATGACATATCTGCCAACATTATTGTCTTCATATCGAAGGATCTGTGGTCTTTCAAACAGGGATTCTTTTTTGACTCACCCGGTATCATTGTAATGTAGAAGAGTTTAAATCAACCAAATGCAAAATATGCATCCTTTTTTAAATTATGGTCGAACTTGCACCCCTAATCAAGGGGGCCCGTGCCTACTCTGAAGAAAGGCACCCTTTCCCGCATTTTTTGTACGAGCATGATAACACATCAGGTACCAAGTGGCCCCCCGGACCATATATTCACACCCGATTTCGTCGGCGAACCAAAAGCTAGATTGTTGAGGATACCGAGGACTGCCCCTTTTGTCTGAGCCTTTTGTTATGCCGGTAAAGTTCAAAGCAGATCAACAGCTGGGAAACCTATTACCATGCGCGAGAATCTCTTTGTCTCTTTGCTAATTCTTGTTTGGATTGTGGCCGGATAATCCGCCCACATCCTTTCCACAACACCAATCATGCTTTCTGCGCATGATCACAGGTTTCCTTTTTGGGGGATGACCGTTGTTTTAAACTTTGACGATTCGTATCCCCAACAAGAGGACTTCAGTATTGGGCCTGATTACATGGGCGAGTTGACCCGCTTGTAGCTCGTTTCCGGCTCAGTGAGTTGTTCCAATGCTTCGGTCAACCCTCGCATGTAATCACGATCACTGGCGAGCCAGAACCGAGCTAGATCCGAGCTGCAAGCGAGTCAACTCGCCCATGTAATCAGGGCCTTACTAAGTGCCATCGAAAAAGTATTTGTCCACATTTGTTGTTGTTTATGCCTGCCTGCCTGTCCACAGGCTAAAAAGTATTACATTCGAAGATCTTTCTTACAAACACGATCCTATAAACTAAGGTACTTGGTACATGGTACAAAAACAAAAGTCTGAACTTCAACCAGTGTCTAACATGGACACCAACGTATCAACCTCACCCCTGGAATAAAACCTAACCCTAACCCTTAGGATGAAGCTGCAGCATCTCTTGTTAAATTCCTGTTCCTTGTGGTCCACCATTCTGCCTTTTGTACTGCCCGTTGTTTTGTTCATATTGTCGGTTGTGCCATAAAAAATTGCTGGCACGAAATGCGGTAAAATTCATAGAGTGGGCACACAAATTTGCCTCGGGTCTAAGACGAGGATAGCCCCGCCTACGCTCAACCAATATCAGCGATGGCGGCTGGATTCGTCAAGTTGCTGCGGGAACAGGCGAAAACTCAATCAAGACTGTAAAATATTGTGTTTACTTTAGTTCATGTATCAAGGCGTGAGGAGAAAAATATTTCTCGAGAGCTTCATTTGCAAGTAACTGCATGAGCATCTGCGTATTATTGACTTTCACTAGTTTTGTTAAGCGGCCTAAAACAAACGAGGACGACGCAAAGCACAAGATTGTGGACTATTTCAATTCTTCGAGGCAGGTGGCCTAAATTTACAAACAAATCGACTCCAACAGGTGTTTAGCTCAGATGAGCTGAATCGAATTGGTGGATTTCAGGTTCATGTTCAAGTGTTCTTTCAAGAGTTTCTATAGCAGGTTGCAAGACGACCACACACAATTTCAATCAAGCTGCAAAAGAAGTATAGTTGCATGCATGCAGTTGCAGATAGATCAAATTTCTTTATAGGTCGGGCTGCTTTTCATCCGANTTAGGAGTTTCTTGGGAGTTTCTCTGTCGAAAAAATCTTTTATAATTTCAGAACGGAGTGCCCGATTTCAGGAAGGTACAATTTAGAATATATTTGAACATCTTTACTTTTGAATGACATATCTGCCAACATTATTGTCTTCATACATACAGTAAGGCCCCGCATTTAAGAAACCATTTTTTCACACCTTAGCCTAAAAGGCTTCTTATATCTACGATACTTTTCATTTTTAGGCGAAAGTTTCTTAATTCTAATTTATTTTCTGGAACGCCTTGGAAAAAACAGGTTACAGCAGAAAAGGGTTATTAATAGATAGATAAGCCATATTCGTATATTGTCAATGATTGCCAAGAACATCAATTAAAATTTAGCAATTTCTTATGAGCCCTGCCTGCAGTGGAATGCTCCTCAGACTGTCAGACCAGGACTTAATGTTGATCAAAATACAAGAAACTTCATTTTGGGTATGAGCCTAAAGAATTTCTTATAAGCAGGGGGGTTAATCATTTGTCGGTAGCCTAAAAATTTCTTTTAGGTGGTTTCTTAAATGCGGGGCCTTACTGTATGGAAGAATCTGTGGTCTTTCAAACAGGGATTCTTTTTTGACTCACCCGGTATCATTGTAATATAGAAGAGTTTAAATTAACCAAATGCAAATAATGAACCCAAAAGCTAGAGGATTTCAGTATTGGGCCTTGATTACATGGGCGAGTTGACCCGCTTGTAGCTCGTTTCCGGCTCAGTGAGTTGTCCCAATGCTTCGGCGAACCCTCGCATGTAATCACGATCACTGGCGAGCCAGAACCGAGCTAGATCCGAGTCAACTCGCCCATGTAATCAGGGCCTTACTAAGTGCCATCGAAAAAGTATTTTTCCACATTTGTTGTTGTTTATGCCTGCCCGCCTGCCTGTCCACAGGCTAAAAAGTATTACATTCGAAGATCTTTCTTACAAACACGATCCTATAAACTAAGGTACTAAGGTACTTGGTACAACGTATCAACCTCACCCCTGGAATAAAACCTAACCCTAACCCTTAGGATGAAGCTGCAGCATCTCTTGTTAAATTCCTGCTCCTTGTGGTCCACCATTCTGCCTTTTGTACTGCCCGTTGTTTTGTTCATATTGTCGGTTGTGCCATAAAAAATTGCTGGCACGAAATGCGGTAAAATTCATAGAGTGGGCACACAAATTTGCCTCGGCTCTAAGACGAGGATAGCCCCGCCTACGCTCAACCAACCCAATATCAACGATGGCGGCTGGATTCGTCAAGTTGCTGCGGGAACAGGCGAAAACTCAATCAAGACTGTAAAATATTGTGTTTACTTTAGTTCATGTATCAAGGCGTGAGGAGAAAACTATTTCTCGAGAGCTTCATTTGCAAGTAACTGCATGAGCATCTGCGTATTATTGACTTTCACTAGTTTTGTTAAGCGGCCTAAAACAAACGAGGACGACCCAAAGAACAAGATTGTGGACTATTTCAATTCTTCGAGGCAGGTGGCCTAAATTTACACTTGTATGTCTGGAGAATCAGATTCAAAATCAGATTCAGATTCAGATTCAAAATCAGATTGTGAAATCAGATTCGAAAAACAGCTCTTACCCTCAAAGAACCCATCGACTCAGAAAACAATTCTTATTACAAGTATCTACAATATCCAAGTAATCAAATG
>REGL01000039.1:141236-160393 GCA_004194395.1 Aurelia aurita complex sp. Pacific | reverse complement strand
AGTTCATTGACATGGATGTCAAGGTAACACAAGTTGAATGTGGTGATTCCCATGTGGTAGCATTGACAGAGAAAGGGGAAGTTTTTAGCTGGGGCTGTGGAGAACAAGGAAGGCTAGGATTAGGTAACGAAGATGACATGTCTTCTCCGCAGCCTGTCAAGATCCCAAAACGATGGGCAAACATAAGTTCAATACATTGTGGGAGAGATAATACTTTCTTGCTAACAAGTAATGCAATTTTGTTGGCATTTGGAAGCAATGAAAATAACAAGCTTGCGCTGAATCAAACTGTCCAACTAAAGAAAGCGGGAGAGAAACCCAAGACAGATATTGTAATAATTCATTATAAGACAATTGTCACGCCAGTACGTGCATTGAAGAGTTATGTCATAAAGGCAGTTGCAGCAGGGAAGGACCATTCTGCAGTGGTAGAGGTGTATGGTAGATTAGTGACATTTGGTGACAATAAACATGGCCAACTTGGAACTGGTGATTACAAGAAAATGGTAAGGGTTTCTTTCACAGTTGTTTAATTTGCAAAATAAATGATGCTAGTAGTGAGTAAGGAAGCAATTTTTTTAAATACAAAAAGTAGCAAGTAGCTTTGCGGGGACGGAACTAAAGGTAGCATTTATCCATCTAATTTGACATAAAGTAAAGTCAGAGCTCAACACAACGGCTGTCTCAACACAACGGCTGTCTTTATGAATCTGTGTATCTTAGCATAAAGGAGGGCTGATCGTTGTCACTTTCTACAGTCGTAGAAAGTCACTATGATCAGTAGCCATTCCATTGTCCTATCCTTTGTATTGTCCCTGCCACCCAATCAGGTTCATGACAGACTGCCTTTAAAGGGGCTGTACAAGATTCTTGTAAACAAAGATAAGATCAGCTGGCTAATATCATCAAATTCAATGAGAAATTGGCGTGTGACGTACAATTTCTTTAGTCTGTCTGTTGCCTTCCGTGTGTTTAGGCTAAACACATCTGAAACTCGTCGCTCAAATCCAGCTTTATCTTTGTAATCGTTGATGGTATAAAAAATCTGACTACACTGGCGAATTCTACGGGGTTCAAACATGTAGAAAACATCTTCATTTGCAATGTATCTGCTGTTACTTGCTTGCACTAGAGGGAGACAGTTTATAATTTTTGGAAGGTTAACTTGTACAGTCCCTTTAACTCTTGCAGCCTTTCAAGATCATTCATTGCCATTGAACAGAGCATTTGTCATTTTATTGGAATAATTAAACCTAAAGTACGGAGGGTTTTATAACTCATCCGTCATCTCATCTTGCTGCGCTGCAACAGCCAACATGAACGACGTAACGTAGCATCGAACAGCAGAACATAAGCACATGAAGGCGTTGTTTTGATACAACAGTTAATAATAAACGTGAATCTAAACGGCCGTGGTAAACGGAGTTTCTGAATCACCGCCTGAACGGTTACAGTAACCTTAATGCCTTTGATGGGCATTATTTCCTTAAAGTATAACGTTTTTGAAAATATCCTAAAATGCTGTTTCTATTTTCACAGGTTTCTCCTTACGTTGTCAAAGGCTCTCTTGTTGGCAAGCACGTAACGCAAGTTGGATGTGGTGACGGGTTTACTGTTGTATCAACCACTGACAACCAAGTATTCTCTTGGGGCTCAGGAGAGAATGGGCGTCTTGGTATCAGCCCTGGTGTTCTTGGGGGGAAATCAAGCTCCGCAGTACCAAGACCAATTTTTGGTTCATTACACAAAGTCGCAAGTTTGAGTTGCAGACATTGGCATACAATAATTCTTGGTGAAAGGGTTCACGGTTCAAGAGTCATTCAAAAGACTTCTTCGCTGCCAGAATCGATGATGTCGTCAATGGATTCAGGTAATTGGCCCTTATTTGACATGGTCGTTTGAAATCTTCTGAAACGCTAGGCTTTGCATACGCTTGCCCCAAGTCTCGTTCGTTATCTCAACATGGGTAGTTAGACACTGCTGGTGTGCTTCTATGGAGGAGCGCTGGATAATATGTATCTGCGGAGGAAATTTTTGATAGCACTGTGGAGGAGATATTGAAAGACCGCAGTGCTATAAAACATTTCCTCCGCAGATACATTNTTCACGGTTCAAGAGTCATTCAAAAAACCTCTTCGCTGCCAGAATCGATGCTGTCGTCAATGGATTCAGGTAATTGGCCCTTATTTGACATGGTCTTTTGAAATCTTCTGAAATGCTAGGCTTTGCATACGCTTGCCCCAAGTCTCGTTCGTTATCTCAACATGGGTAGTTAGACACTGCTGGTGTGCTTCTATGGAGGAGCGCTGGATAATATGTATCTGCGGAGGAAATTTTTGATAGCACTGCGGAGGAGATATTGAAAGACCGCAGTGCTATAAAACATTTCCTCCGCAGATACATATTATCCAGCGCTCCCCTATAATCGGTCTTATTGCTTTTTGAAAACGGATCAAACTTTAAACTGTTACATTTCATCTTATGTTTTCTGTTAAACATGGCGGAGAGGAACTTTTTACCAATGCGTTTTTTAATAAAATAGAGGCGTTTAAGATTCTTAACTAGAACGTAATGCATCTTAGCAAATAGTTTCTCGCCACGCCATCATCTTCGGCCGACTTTAACGTAATCATCGATGGGCCTTTTCCTCTTTTAGGCGACTTTTAAACAAACTATCATGAAATCTTTTGCATTTTTACCGTTTTCAGAAAGCCTAAAAGGACACTCTAAACACACTTCTGAAATTCACCGTTGTCTAAATAAGACGCTCCAGGTTTCATTTGAATGATCTCCTTCCTTACATGAAACCACGCGTTTTCATACCGAGTGACTCAAAGTAAGTGACCCGTCGCAATCTATTATGGAAAATGAAGTAAGTGGCCAATTGAAATGCTCTGAACGTTGTTCTGTCTCTCGGTTCTGTCACTAAAAAACTAGCATACGTTATGAATATTTTTCGCATGTTTTTTCAGTACTGTAAGTTTCCTAAATTAAGGATTTAGGGGAAAAGGGCATGCCTGTAATCCTCCAAAGGTCGGCAAAAACAGGGGATACACATACAGCCATTTCAGATCTTCAAAGCAATGAGGAGCGTGCTTCGTTTCAGTCTGGGAATATCAACTCATTTCGAAAGTTTCCAGAAGAGCAAGAGACAGGAATATTTTTAGTTACCTAGGGACTATGAACTTGCTCTGGAAACCTTCGAATGAGTTGCCTATTCCCAGACTGAAACGAAACACGCTCCTCGTTGTTTTGTAGATCTGAAGAGGCTCTAAATTGATCCCCTGCTTTTGACCATTTTTTGAGGATTTCAGGCATGCCCTTTTCCGCGAAATCCTTAATTCGGGAAATTTACCGTGCCAAAAAAGCTTTGAAAAATAGTCACAACGCAGGCTAGTCTTTTAGCGACAGAACAACATTTGAAACATTTCAATTAGCCACTTACTTTTTTCCATAACAGATTGCGTTGGGTCACTTTTTTCTTGGTCACCCGGTATCATATCATAAATTTAGGAGCTCCAAGGATCATTCCAGATTTACTTTCATATGCTTAACATGTTTTGATTTCGTTTGGCAGATCGAAGCTTCAAGTTAAACAGTTTATCCAAATTTGGCATGGCCCAAGAGTCAATTCAAAGCAACGACTCGGTTTTCTCTGATGTGAGTGTACGAAGTAAAGGAAGCAGTTTTGAAGATTCACAAGATACGACGCCATCTTGGTTGAAGCAAGAATATGATGATGCTGAGGTAAGACACTGGACTAATTACCTGAATCCCCATGCTCCTTAACTCGATATTCGGTCAACAGAGATTCGTAATATTTCTATGAAACACACTATTTAGGCCCTCGCAGACGAGAAATTTTGGTGATAATCAGCTCATGATATTCCAAAAATAGACCGATTCAGTCAACGCTGTTTACACCCACTTCAAATCACGTGATTGTCCTCTTGAGAAAACTTTCTCTTCATACAAATTTCGATATTCACACCATGAAAAATATGATCTTGGTAATTATGGGTAATTATGTTAACAGACGAGAGAGATCCGTTGCTAAGTGTATGGTCACTTGACCTGAAAATGAGTATAAAACTATGTTTGTTGAATTTGTCTGTTCCAATGTGATTCAAGCTTCAATCGACAATGCAAACTTTACACTACCTAAGTGAGAAAGTATCTGTTATATGAATAAATAAATATATAAATAGATATAATAAATATAATAAATAATTATAAGTATATAAATTTTCACACATTTGCTGTTGTTTTTTCGTCGTGTTGCAGTGTTTCTGTCCACAAATTATGCCACTAAATAAAGTAAGATTTACAATGTTTTAAAACTTTGTATTTCAAGAAAAATTGTGAAAAAGAAATTAAAACCATCGTAACTTCTAAACATTTTGAGACAACGTAGCTTTATTTCCTGGAAAACCATAGTTTATGAATATCTACGATACGGTATCAAACACAAGTTTTCACTCTTTCTTTTGGTTTATGATTTAGAAATTCGATGACGTCACATCGTAAAACGAGTTGAAATATGAAATCTGCTGTAGTTTCGACAAATATTAAAGAGTTCTGAAAAGTCGAGCGGTAGAATTATAACAAAGTAGTTCAAATGTCTTTGAAGCCTTTTGGTTGAAAGGAATAGGTTGTCGAATTTTACACGGACATTTGTAAAGATTTGGACCTATGCTGCCACATCTCCCTTGCAGGAAAGCCGTCTTCATGTACTGCCACGATTGTTTATCTTTAAGTTTAAACTTTTTTCGTTTTCCAG
This sequence comes from Aurelia aurita complex sp. Pacific, assembly GCA_004194395.1. Lineage (NCBI taxonomy): Eukaryota > Metazoa > Cnidaria > Scyphozoa > Semaeostomeae > Ulmaridae > Aurelia > Aurelia aurita complex sp. Pacific. Next base: position 155,613 of record REGL01000039.1, on the reverse strand, counting down.
GTTATACATATGAACAAGAATTCATCAAAAATAGACGCAGATGGCGAAACTCTTCCTCCTTGGCTTGCTCAGGAACTAGAGGATGGTGATGTTATTCCCATGCCAGACGGAAATCAATCAACTGGAAACACAAATAAGATGAATGGCAGCTCAGATTATGTTAAGTCACATGTCAATGATGCAACGAGTAGCACAAAAGGGTCTGAGGAGAGTGACGTCACTTCCAGATATCGAATCAAGGATTTAGAAGCGCAGAACCTGGAGTTGATGAGAAAGGTTAAAGAGCAAGATGCGATGATCAAAGCTTTGAAGAAGCAGAATGAGATTTATGCAGAGAGTAATAAGAGGTTATTGGCATTATCAGGTTAGATAACTAGGTGTTCCAGTGCAAGATTGTTTTAGACTGTACCCAAAAAGATATCTGCGGACGATATCGAGGATCTGTAATGTCGATACTCCGGCATGTCTACTTGGTTCCCAAAGTAAGTGAGTGCTTAAGGCTAACACATACGGTTTTTGCTGGGATTCACCTGACAACGATCGCCCAGATATAGCTAGTCTCAATCCAAAACCTTGATTGTGCCCCAAGGGGGGGGGGGGCCACTCAGCAAAGACACATGCAGTGAAGTCAGTCCGACTGGTGTTGAGGCTACCCAAAAATATCGGTTCTGCTTCATTGTATAACCCAAAAATATCAGCTCCTTTTATAATTGACACCTGTAAACGAACGTAAAGTATCCTGAAACGATGCTAAAGTGAGATCAGGATTGTATTTCAAGATTTGGGGCATCAGGAGGAAAGCGCAATCTCGCGAAAGGTCCGAGGGCGAGAACAACGATAAAGAAAATCATTTTCTGATCATTTGAAGTTTTTATATATTAAGAAAGATGAAAATCGATAAAGATTTGATGCTAAAAATATCATGACCATAATTTCTGGTCATTTGGACCCAAAAATATCGCTTTCGGCAATATTTTGTCCAAATGGATCGGACTTACCACCTCCACGTATGTGTATGCACTGAGTGCCCCCTTGGGATTTCCTTTCAGACCTGCCTTTGAAGATCTGCTTTCATCGAGGAAGAATTTAAAATTTTCCTTTCAAGTGATCAGAGAGTTTGAAAGATAAAACATGCAGATTTTCTTTGTTTATGAAAGAAGCTGATTTTCTTCAAATAAAACACAATGACAGTGAAATCGCTGAATTTTTCAATGATCCAGTTAGACCCCACCTTACCCCACCGAACCTTAAGCTGAATCACATTCTTTGCGAACCAATGGGTAGAGACATACAGAAATTACCACATGCAAGCTTGATTAATTTAAGAACTATAGCGCTTTTCTTCTTATTGAGAACATTCGAGAAATCTATGAGAAGTTTTGAAAAAAAAACTAAAATCATCGTAGATCCTAAATTGATGGAGGAAAAGTGATACACTCTTTGAGAAAACTACAAGCCGTAAGCAGAAATCTGCCGCGTTTTTTGGTTTTACGATGTAGCAATTTGACGACTTCACAACCTCAAAACTGGTCGAAACACAAATAATTCTGAAAATAATCAACTTATCGGAGACCGCCACTGAGCACTTATAACAAAGTAGCCGATGCTCGTTCAATCCATCAAATCGAATGAAAGATGCATTAATCAATCAATCAATCAATCAATCAATCAATCAATCGCTCAATGTTCTTCAAGGATTTGATGCCTATACTGCTATAAGATAGGAAGAGCTTCTATGAACAGAAATGAGCAACGGTTGACATTTCGTTTTTAATATATTTATAGATAGCATCGATTGTTATCTGTTTTTGTTTGCTAACGATTCTTATTTTTTGCACTATTAACTGCATGTGCTTAGATGCTGATGAAGGAACGACTGATGACTTCGTACAAATATCGATGATATATAAACGATATGATATAGGATTATTTATGAAGCTTTTAACTAGTTTTTAAATATGTTAGGTTTGAATTTAGTAGGTGTCGTTTTGTTAATTTGTTGATGGAGACTGTCAACATATACCGGGTAAGACAAACAAGTCAAAATGTTTGCAAGCTTGTAGCTTGATACCAATTCATCAGATCCCTTAAAGCTGACTGTCATTGTGTAGGTAACATTTCAACTGAGATAACAAAATTTAGGTGATTTAAATCGGTTGTGTTGTTCCCCAGTAATGAGCGATTTCATAACATGCTTCTTCCAAAATATGGACTGGAAAAGGAGGGAATAGTCCGAGGAATGAGCGAATTACCATATATTTAAAAGTGTTTTTTCGTGCAGTAGGCATAACTTAAACTAACCAAGCAACATCTCAAAAGATAGCTGAGCCTTTCACCTACATGTTGATACCTCGTTTGTGTTCATAACATTTGCTTTCAGGAAACTATATGCGATCTAGCTCGTGAAGTTTTTTGGGTTACCCGGTAGTTTTCTATATTGCAGTAGCATGGGCATGGCTTACTAAGTAGCTGCACAACAAGCAAGTGTTCACGTTTGGCCGACCATTGCAGATTTTGTACTTAGCCTGTTGAGAAAATTGAAAATGTGATCGCAGAGGCTTAGAACTGCTTAGAAATTCAATCAGAATATTCCAAAAACCAGACAGTTAGGCTGGTAATAATTTTTAGGTGGTTTTGAAGCATTCAATATACAATATTGAACCTACAATATTTCTAAGGGCTCCTTTCAATAGAAAGCCTTAAATGTGTTTGCAGTTAGTGGCATGTTTAGCTTTTGACATCAGGCATATTTTCCACAGCGACATTGCATAGCGGTAAGTTTTGTTCTCAGTAGAAAGTTATCTCAAGCAAATGTAGGCCATCAAATAAACATTCTATACAAGGGGGAGTGCAGGAGAGAATTATGATTTTGAGTCTCTAATAGCTCGTTGCTCGTTGATCCCATCAAGCATGCTCCCTTCAAAATTCGACCTGATTTCCCAACTTTTTCATCTTCCACGAGCATTATGTAGTTCAGACTCTCTAGTTGCCGTATCTTGATAGAAATGCTCCCGTGCTCCCAGTCCTTTTAGGCCTTGCTGCCTTGCTCCCAAAAACCCTCATCAGAGCCTTAATCTTGAACTTTGAAAACCTCGGTCTTCCTGTCACTTGTGTGCAAATCTTGCGTTTTTGCTTTGACTGAAGTTGGCACAATATTCTGCTCAATACTGAAGCTGCTTCGGTTTTTACTTTGTTGTTTGATTTTGTTATTGTTTCTTAAGTTTCTTAGAAAGGTGTCTGCTATGATTGGAATTTACCTTAAAGCCTCTGGGGTATCCAGTATGCATTGCAATCTATTTGTAAAAATTGCTTAATTTTATGCTGCATGAAGATGATTTCGTGATGTCGCTTAAGTCAGCATGACGTCCCTGCAGCTTTAGATGCAAGCATAGGTTCCATATCTTTAAAAGGGCTGGTGTAAAATTCAGTTACTTATTTCTTTGAATTGAATGACTTCAAAGGAACTTCAGCTATTTTCTATAATTCTACCGTTGAACTTTTCTGAAATCTTCAATATTTTCAGAATTAGATTGTTTTTCTACTTTTCAAGAATTCGAGAAAGATTTTCAAAAAAACTTAAAACCATTGTAATTTCTTAACTTTTTGAAGCAACATGAAATGATTTCGAAGAAAACCATAGTTTATGGATGTCTACAATATGGTACGAAGCAAAAGTCTGTCACTTCTCTGGTTTATGATTTAGAAATTTGATGACTTCACACCCTCAAATGAGTTGAAATGTAACATATGCTGAAATTTTGAAAAAAATTCAAAACTTCTGAAAGAACAACGGTAGAATTAAAGATAAGTAATTCGATTTTGTTTCAAGCCACTCAGTCAGAAGAAACAGATCACAGAATTTTACACGCACCTTTTTACGCCGAGTTAAAGATTTGGAAGCTATGCGCCAGTTGCAGCCATGTTTCTCCTTACGTGTCCTAAACATTAGCCTTGAATTGAATGACGTCCATGAAATCGACGAGAAACAAAGAAACTATTGCAATGCATGCTGGCTTTCCAAGAGCCTTTCAAGTCATTAGAATTGATATAAATTAATATATAGATGAATTAGATAATAATATATACGTGGATGAATTAGATGATAATATATCATGATTTAGTTCAGGCAAGACGGCGTGAATATTTCATAGATACTGTGAGACATTTCTGCTTAAAGGGGCTCCATCTCCAAATTTCGGTTGAAACGGTGATTTTGAAGTTTCCCGTAAAAATGATACCCATAAATTCGGATTCTATCATAAAAAAAGGTACCCTAGAAATGACACAACATTGTACCATGGAGTACCTAACTAACCCACTCCCAAAAACTTCCCACCTTTGACTGGTCATGATATGACAGGTCACCCAAAAGTTGATATTTTTCATTTCGAACTTAAAAACTGGATTTCCTCCAAATGAGCTCAAACTTGTCTCATACTCTCAAGGAAAGAAATGGTTTAGCTTTTACTTTAAGAAACGCCGACATCTGACTAAAATCCGGCTAACCAGGGAAATCGGGAAATCTCATTTTGGAGATTTAAACCTTCGTTGTTTGTGTAAGGAGGGCGAAATTTGGCTTGTTCTTAGAAACTAGATACACTTAGTATCTACTGTAAAAACTCTATTAAGCCCCCGGGGGGATATTTAATTTCGGGCATTCCATAGAGGGGCCTTAAAAGAGAGGGGGCTTATTCACAAAATCAGATGACGAAGATATATAAGATATCTCTTTAATTCTTTTACGCCATATTTTGCAGATTCAACATACAATTTTACGACTAAAATACATAAATTCTACATAGTTTTATACCAAACCATATCAAAATTAACCTACAAACTTATTTAGCTCAATAAAGGGAAAATCTTTGGTAACCTCTGGAATTTGATATAAGTGGGGGGGGGGCTTAACAGAGAGGGAGGCTTAATAGAGCTTTCAATTTATTCCACAAAGCGTGAAAAGAGTCTGGATTGAGCAAAGTTTTTATACATTTGTTTGTATACAAAATGTTCGATGAGTGGTGTTAAAGCTTATACAGCTGTTTTACACATTCGAAAATTCCTCAAATTTCTACAAGATATATCAAAATATGATTCGATCAAGATGCTATTGTAGAATGCTGAAAAGGTCTTTTCAGAAAAAATCTCAAGAGGCGGGGGGTACAGCGAACCCATTCCCCCTCCAAGTTTCCAAAAGTGCCTTTCAGTTCTAGAGAAGCGTTGCCTGAGATCAGGCTCACTCGGACGGGCTAAAGAAGTGCCTCTTTCTGAGAGAAGTGCCTCTTTCTGAGAGATATGCCACTTTCTGAGAGATGTACCTCTTTCTGAGAGATGTACCTCTTTCTGAGAGATATGCCTCTTCAAGTGAAATCAGCTTCCTAAGTCATCCTTACCATGATGGGCTGTTAGACACCGGAGCTATGCCTCTGCTTGAATGCCCCTGCAGAGGAAGATTTATATCCTTCTGCGGAGGAGGCTTCGAACTTTCCTTACCTCCTTTGCATTATATAAATCTTTCCTCCTCAAAAAGATATAGAGGCGGCAGTCAAGCACAACCACCCATCACATGTCCTCACCCTCAAGATGAATACTCGTATTTCTATTAGAAAGTAAGAATTTGGGCCAGTACTGAAAGTTTCTGAAAATTATCAGACTTTCAGAACTCAAGAGTTTCTCATGAGTTTCTTAGAGGTTTCATAACTATATTTTCATGTTCACTGCCTGTGCCCTCTCGTTAACATTTCAGAGGTTTTTTAAGGCTTTCCAATGTTTAGACATTACTACCTTACGAGTAATATGAAACAGGATACAAGTGAAGTAAGAATATGTCAAGGATTTCCTTTATCAAAACAGAAAGTTTCTTAACTCATATTTTCCCAGTATTGAAGTTTCTTGATTTTTTGGCGATCTGAGAGTTGAGTTTCATATGGGCAGCTTCTTATGAAAAAATACGTGGACTCCTTGTTTGATAGGTGCCCCACTTGAAATGAAAGCCAGCACCCCCTGGTTTCAATATTCTGCCTAAACTTTCTCAATCTGCTATTTTCATTGCTTTGGCGCATATTTGTATAAATTAGAGATATNTTAGACATTACTACCTTACGAGTAATATGAAACAGGATACAAGTGAAGTAAGAATATGTCAAGGATTTCCTTTATCAAAACAGAAAGTTTCTTAACTCATATTTTCCCAGTATTGAAGTTTCTTGATTTTTTGGCGATCTGAGAGTTGAGTTTCATATGGGCAGCTTCTTATGAAAAAATACGTGGACTCCTTGTTTGATAGGTGCCCCACTTGAAATGAAAGCCAGCACCCCCTGGTTTCAATATTCTGCCTAAACTTTCTCAATCTGCTATTTTCATTGCTTTGGCGCATATTTGTATAAATTAGAGATATTCCGAAAGTAGATCAAAATTATGTTTTAAAGATCTTATGTTAAATATAGGCCATGATTTTGGAAATATCGTGTTAAAGTAAATTGATTTCAAAACCTTGGTAAGATTAAGGTTTATGTATATCGATCATTTACGAATGACATTTATAAAGCATTCTGTTGGCTGAACTATGATCAATCTCAAATTAGATATTGTGTGAGATTTGCGATAACGCAAAATTGCTCATGCCAAACACTTCAATACTGTTTATACGCGGACATTTTCACGTGACATGTGATTTGAGATAGATTTTAGTTTTGCTTCGAACCTACAAAGAACCTACAAGAACCAACAAAAATAAGAACAAGAAGGCTGTTTTTCCTGAATTATGCACCTCGTAATTAAAAACCTGTTTCAGTTTCATAAGAATATGTTCTTATTAGAAGGGTATTGATTATTTGATCATCCTTATAAAGTTCATTTTTGTCCCAATTGGCTGTCAAACTATTAACCTCCACTCCTGCTATCTGAAAGCTTAGAATTGGTTATCAGGAATAACATTGCCAAACAAATATAAGTATTGAAAATCTTTTGGTGATTACTTCTAGAAGGTTTACACAGAGCTTTCGAATAACAACCTTCAAGAACATTTATACGGTATCCTTAACTGGATCTAACTTCCGGACCCAATAAAAAGTACTCTCGTTCGAAAATTCACCAAAATTTGATTTTCAAACCCATTAAAAAGTTTTCTTTTTGATCTCTTCAGTCCATGATCCAAATATGTTTAAAGATGATAAAATTTTCTTTACCTAAAGGGCATGAGATAACGCATTGAAAAACCTTATTCTGAGCTATACTCTTTAAGTAACATCGTTAATCTTGCTTCTAAGAGCCAAATTTTATTGAAATTTTTAATCATCCTGCAAATTTGCAACAGTAGTTTGCATTTCATTCCGACATTTATGACCAAACTAGAAGCTTAATATACAAAAAGAATTTTCTAAGGTAATTATCTGTGCTTTTTTGCAGTATGCTTCAAAACCAGGCAGCACTAACAAAGGGCTGAATTCATTAATTTAAAAGCAAATCAAGAGGTCAGCTGTGTGTAGAAAACTAATTTGTTCTTTGATCTACTTGCCAAAAAAGAAATTTGAAGATCGGCCATTTAATAAAATTTTGATGATTTTTCAAACAGGAGTACTTTTTTAACACCCGGTACCGTTAATATAAGAACCTTTAAATTTAGCCTGGTTTTGCGTTATCAATGTTTCGCTATGTTTNTTTCCAATGTTTAGACATTACTACCTCACGAGGAATATGATACAGGAAACAAGTGAAAGTAAAGTAAGATTATGTCAAGGATTTCCTTTATCAAAATAGAAAGTTTCTTAACTTATATTTTCCCAGTACTGGAGTTTCTTGATCTTTTGGCGATCTGAGAGTTGAGTTTCATATGGGCAGTTTCTTATGAAAAGAAACCTGGACTCCTTGTTTGATAAGAAACGCACTTGAAATGAGGGCCAGCACCCCCTGGTTTCAATATTCTGCCTAAACTTTTCAATCTGCTATATTCATTGCTTTGGCGCATATTTGTAAATTAGAGATATTCCGAAAGTAGATCAAAATTATGTTTTAAAGATCTTATGTTAAATATAGGCCATGATTTTGGAAATATCGTGTTAAAGTAAATTGATTTCAAAACCTTGGTAAGATTAAGGTTTATGTATATCGATCATATACGAATGACATTTATAAAGTATTCTGTTGGCTGAACTATGATCAATCTCAAATTAGATATTGTGTGAGATTTGCGATAACGCAAAATTGCTCATGCCAAACACTTCAATACTGTTTATACGCGGACATTTTCACGCGACATGTGATTTGAGATAGATTTTAGTTTTGCTTCACTGAGTTGACTTCAAGAAGCATAGCGAACGGAAAAAATGAATTACAGTCAATCCTAAATGTAAGAACCTACAAAAATAAGAACAAGAAGGCTGTTTTTCCTGAATTATGCACCTCGTAATTAAAGACCTGTCTCAGTTTCATAAGAATAGGGGTATTGATTGTTTGATCATTCTTATAACGTTCATTTTTGTCCCAATTGGCCGTTAAACAGGTTAAACTATGAACCCCCACTCCTGCTATTTGAAAGCTTAGAATTAGTTATCAGGAATAACATTGCCAAACAAATATAAGTATTGAAAATCTTTTGGTGATTACTTCTAGAAGGTTTACACAGAGCTTTCGAATAACAACCTTCAAGAACCTTTACATCCTCAAATGAATCTAACTATTGGTGACCCAATAAAAAGTACTCTCGTTTGAAAATTCACCAAAATTTGATTTTCAATCCTATTAAAGAGTTTTCTTTTTGATCCCTTTAGTCATTGATCCAAATATATTTAAAGATGATAAAATGTTTGTTTTCTTTACCTAAAGGGCATTAAATAACGCATTGAAAAACCTTATTCTGAGCTATACTCTTTAAGCAACATCGTTAATCTTGCTTCTAAGGGCCAAATTTTATTGAAATTTTTAATCATCCTGCAAATTTGCAACAGTAGTTTGCATTTCATTCCGACATTTATGACCAAACTAGAAGCTTAATATACAAAAAGAATTTTCTAAGGTCTGTGCTTTTTGCAGTATGCTTCAAAACCAGGCAGCACTAACAAAGGGCTGAATTCACTCATTTAAAAGCAAATCAAGAGGTCAGCTGTGTGTAGAAAACTAATTTGTTCTTTGATCTACTTGCCAAAAAAGAAATTTGAAGATCGGCCTTTTAATAAATTTTGATGATTTTTCAAACAGGAGTACTTTTTAACACCCGGTACCGTTAATATAAGAACCTTTAAATTTAGCCTGGTTTTGCGTTATCAATGTTTCGCTATGTTANAAACTAGAAGCTTAATATACAAAAAGAATTTTCTAAGGTCTGTGCTTTTTGCAGTATGCTTCAAAACCAGGCAGCACTAACAAAGGGCTGAATTCACTCATTTAAAAGCAAATCAAGAGGTCAGCTGTGTGTAGAAAACTAATTTGTTCTTTGATCTACTTGCCAAAAAAGAAATTTGAAGATCGGCCTTTTAATAAATTTTGATGATTTTTCAAACAGGAGTACTTTTTAACACCCGGTACCGTTAATATAAGAACCTTTAAATTTAGCCTGGTTTTGCGTTATCAATGTTTCGCTATGTTACAATTCGGTCAAGATTTCTCTCCCTAACTTTGTGCAATAGTTATTGTGCAACCATCATTTTAACAAATTGTAGAAGGCTGTTGAGATGAAAACAGAGACTTCCTTATGTTCATACAGCCTACAATTCAATTTGATGAGAAAACTATAAACAGTGCGACGGAGAAGCGAAACTTTCATGCAAATAGTCTATTGATAACGTGCTGCAATCAGCCATGGCGTGTCATGCTGATTTAGCCCTTGCAATCAAGCACGATAATCTTTCTTCACAAGTGAAAACATAAAATCCAGGTTTAGCTGAAAGAATTTCTCTGGAGGTAGTTTATACCCCCTGCTGAGGCATCTTAAGAAGCTTAGAATCCTTTAGCCCTCTTCTCATAATATTTTAAGAATTTAGCGTCTTAATATGTTAAACAATCAAATGAGAAGAAAATATTTGAAGAGCTCTCCTAACGCCACATTCTCTGAACGCCAAGTTTTGTTTCTCGCCCTGGGAATAACGCTCGTAGTAAACTACTTGGGCAAGTGCATCGGCAGCCTTGGAAGAAAATTAGTCGATACCTCACATCAAAATGGCATCATCAGAGCTGAAACCCTCGCAAATTCCAGTCAAAGTTGTTGGTTGTGGGAATTTTGCAGAGATTGTTGTGTTGAGGAAGAAAGAAGACAGTTCGCAAGTTATCTGGAGAGCAATTGATTTGGGAGATTGTTCCGATGACGATAAAGAGAGAGCCCTTCGAGAGGTTCAAAGCCTTAGCAAGTTGAAACATGTCAACATTATTTCATATTTCAACCCGTTTATTGATGACACGAATCTCTGCTACGAAATGGAATACTGTGATGCTGGGACCCTTCATCAAAAGATTATGAATAAAGTCTCAGGTCTTTCAGAGCCTACAATTTTGTGGTATTTATATCAATTGATGTCAGCTGTGGAGTTTGCACATTCCAAGAAAATTTACATCGCAATATCAATACTTTGAATATATTCTTGACGAAAACGCACATGCTAAAGCTGGCGAATTTTGGAATTACGAAAGTGATCGCTAACATTGCGAAGAACAATGTTGAATCACTCGGAGGAATACCGTATTATATGTCGCCTGAAGTCGTTGCGAAAAAAGAAAAGTACGGGCAAAAGAGCGATGTTTGGGCGTGTGGGTGTGTCTTGTATGAGTTGCTTACGCTAAGGCATGTTTTCGATGCCGATGACTTGGTTTTGCTTGCTGTCGCAATAACTTTACGATCTTACGAGGATGTTCCTGAGAATTATTCCGATGATATTTGCGAGCTCATGGATGAGATGCTCCTCAAAAGAACGACTGACAGACCAACTGCAAATGAAGTACTGAAGAACGCATTGTTTACCGAGATCGAAAAAAAGTTTGCGAAAGTCGCGAAAGATTTGAAACTCGTTCGTGAAGAAGACGAAGAAGATGGCGAAACAACTGTTGAAACAAATGCGCCAGCGAGCTTTTCATCGCAAATAGTCGAAGTTTTCTGCTGGGGAGGAACTAAACCAATGCCGCAAAAAGTAGAAGAATTTGCGCTCGATAATCCAGCATCGCATGTTGCGACGGGTCGCAAACATTTCGCTGTTATTAGCGAAAAGGAAGAACTGTTCACATGGGCTGATATTCTTCAGGAGGAAGACAAAGATAAAGATGTTAATGATGATGATGATGAATTGCGGTCAAAGGTTGGAGGTCAAACTATCAAAGGACAGCTTGGGCATGGAGACACTGCACTGTGTATCTACCCGAAGAAAGTTGAGTATTTTACTGGTATTCCTGTGCAGCAAGTTTCCTGTGGGAAAGATTTTACTGCGATTTTAGCTGATGAAGGGGTCTTGTTTATGGTAGGCTCTGATTTGGATGGATGTATTGGATGTGATCGGAGTCTGGGGGACGAGGTTTTGTTGCCAAGACGTGTTGAGAAGTTTCACGATTTGAAATTGTTGCAGATTGATTGCGGAGATGCACACGTTGTTGTGTTGGCTGAAGATGGTGAGGTTTATACTTGGGGTTGTGGGAAACTTGGAAGGCTAGGCCATGGAGATGAAGATGATCTTACTGTGCCTGAGGCAGTGCCTTTGCCACCAACTTGCAATGATATCGTCGCTATAAAATGCGGACTAGATAACACTATGATCCTGACAAAACAAGGCCATGTTGTTGGGTGTGGCAGCAACCAGTTCAATAAGATGGCGTTCAGTAACAGAGTGTCTGTTCATGGCAGAGCCATCAAAAAGTCGCAGAAAGATGACTTCAGGACATCCCCACTGCCAATCAGAGCTCTAAAGTCGTACAAGATTGTTGCAGTTGACGCAGGAAGGAGCCATTCCGCAGCTATCGATAGTGAAGGGCGTGTTCTGACGTTTGGCAACAACATGTATGGCCAATTGGGCGACGGAGACTTTAAAGAGAAGTCTATTGCTATTGTCGTAAAAGGACCACTTCAGGGGCAAGAGGTGATAAAAATTGGATGTGGGGATGGTTTCACAGTTGCTGCTACTGCTGACAGCGTCTATGCCTGGGGTCTTGGTCGTGATGGTCGTTTGGGGCTGGATCCTAGTCTTCTTGGTGAGAAAGGTTGTTGCTCTGTGCCTCGACGTGTGTTCTCGTCTTTGATTAAAGTGACTAGCCTGGCATGTCAACAAATGCACACCATTTTGTTAGGCCAACAAGTGTACAGCATGTCAGAGGAGAGCAAGGAGAAAGAAGACGAAGAGAAACGAGACAAAATGACAATACGGAAACTAGGTGCTGAGAACAGCAGGCTAGAGAAGCTTGTCATGGAGCAGAAGACATTGCTGCGAGCACTTGAAGAGGAGAACAGTAAACTTAGGCCTAAGAATGGGACATCATAATTGGACAATGCATGCAAAACACGAGACTTAAACAGCGTTTTCGCTAACATTTCAGTTTGGTACGTAGCCGTACACAGCTCTAATATGTTCAGTGGGGTGACAAAGGAAAACTTGAGCAAGAGTCGTGAAAGTATCTGTAGTTTCCACCTTTTCGTATCGTATTTTGAGAAATTTTAGGGGTGCAACTGCTCCTACTCCCACGTGCTGTGTACGGCATTGGTTTGAAATTAGCTTGATAGGACATTTTTTGTTCAAAGGACTTCATACTCATATAACATTGTTGTTACAGTAACGTTAATCTATTTCAGGACCGTATTTATTCTTTTCTCGATTTAATTGCTGTAAGAGGTCAACATCTCTCCGTCAATACAGGACCTTGTAACTTAAGCAGCTACTGCGTTTGATTGAAATGCTAGTACAAAGTGATAAGCAATTACAAAAAAGGCATTTCAACGACTGAATAGTAAATTTGCAAGTGTAAATAAAGCACGCTGCAAAGGATGCCCCAAAGACTCCATTATGACCCCGCTTAAGGCTGATTTCCAGTCAGTGGAATTTTCCGAGCGGGCGGAATTTCTATTGCATTCGAGAGAAAATGTCGCTCTGGCATTGAATAGAAAGTTACGGCTGTGGCTGAGCGACTTTTTATTGTCTAAAATTCCGCCCGCTCAGAAAATCCACTAACTGGAAATTAGCCTTTACAGGAACGGATGCAAAACGCAATTCTGCCTAAAGATTGATGACAACCTTTGCTTTTAGTCAGAACATAATTAAAAACCGACCGTTAGATCTGCTCCACTGTGGAAATGCTACATAAAAGATCCATTTGGATTCGTAGATTTTTCTCTCATGTAAAATTGATCTAAGTTTCTGTAATATCTATCAAGATTGGCATGAATACCCACTTTCCAAGTTCTGAGATAGATGATTTAATATTCTGTCCCCAAATGTCTGAATTTGTCATTGTACTTTTGAATATTGTTCGTACATTCTACACTGAATTCGACTGATTTTGACGGCGGCCAAATTTCACTGAAAAGTATGGAAAAGGCCTACCTTTTGCGCTAAATCGATCAATTTTGAAAACGAACAGTTTCTTTCAAAAATAAGGCTGTAGCCATGCCTTTTTTGCAAGAAGCGACTGATCATGAAAAGGCTTAACTTTACTGCGAAAATCAGCAGCTCCTGAAAAAGGCCTAGTTTTCATCAACTTTGAAAAGGTCTATTTTTCATCAAAGTGTAGGGCTATAGGTTTACCTTTTTTGTCAAAATCTACTGATTCTGAAAAGCCCTATTATTCATCAAAATGTAAGGCTATAGGCTTTCCCTTCTTGCCAAAATCGACTGATTCTGAAAAACCATATTTTTGCGCAAAAAGTGAGGCTATAGCCTTTTCTTCTTTGGCAACAAGAAGCCTATTCTGAAAAACCTAATTTTGAGCCAAAAGGTAAGGCCATACCCTTTGCTTTTTGGCAAAAATAGGCATTAAAGGTGATTTTCGGCAAAAAGAAAGGCTATACCCTTTGCCTATTGGCAAAAATAGGCCCATTTGGGAAGAGCCGATTTTAGGCCAGAAAGTAAGGCTATACCCTTTGCTTTTTGGCAAATAATGGGCCCATTTGGGAAAAGCTAATTTTCCACCAAAAAGTAAGGCTATACCCTTTGCTTTTTGGCAAAAAATATGCTCATTTGGGAAAAGCTGATTTTCGGCAAAAAGTAAGGCTATACCCTTTGCTTCATGGCAAAAATACGCCCATTTGGGAAAAGCTGATTTTCGACCAAAAGGTAAGGCTATACCCTTTGCTATTTGGAAAAAATAGGCCTATCTCGAAAAAGCTGATTTTTGGCAAAAAAGTAAGGCTATACCCTTTGCTTTTTGGCAAAAATAGGCCCATTTGGCAAAACCTAATTTTTGCCCCAAAAAGTAAGGC
>REGL01000039.1:119023-138335 GCA_004194395.1 Aurelia aurita complex sp. Pacific | reverse complement strand
CCCCTAAAATCGACCGTTTTTTGACAAGGGGTATTTTTGTCAAAACTATAGCAAAATGCTTCAAGCGAAACGTTGTTTGCTATCATCAATAGATAGGTAGGTACGTAGGTAATCATATTTAACGTGGCTAGCCTGCGAAAGTCTGAGAGAGACTTATTTCCAGCAGGGGCCACGGATGTTTTACCATCAACCCGCCGCAGCTACCAGATTTCCCTCACATGGCTCTGGTCGACCCGGGCTAGAGTTACGGACAGCGACCAAACTGTCCAGCGCGAAATTCGAACCTCGGCCGTTCTGACCTTTGCTTTACGAGTCAGTCGCCTTATCCACTCGGCCACGCGCTCTCTTACTATTATTATTTCAAAAAAATAAAAAAAAAGGCAAGAGCAAGTGAGGAAGATTTCTTCAGAGGGAGAATCAAGAACAGGGATGAAGATTACGGAGGCAAAAAGAAAAATATAAAGCAGGAAATGTTGAGCTGATAGTGTTGAGTCTGTTGTTGCTGATGTACCAGTAGGAGATAAATAAGCAGGAAGATGGTGGTGATATACGAAAGGACTCCTTCAGAATTTCTCCACCCGATGAGCACAGTGTTCCAGAAAAAGCGATGGCTTTCCTTTTACGCTATTGTGGTACTGGAGTCTGGCACAACGGCTATATATTGGGTCAATTGAACGCTCTTTTTAGCCAATAAAGGGACTAGGTAGTGGCCTATAGACATTTGCGAAAAATCCTTGCATCCAGGGACGTAGGAAGCATCTCAAACTTGGGGGGTGCGACACTTCAAGGGAACGTTTTTCAATAAGCTAAAGGGGCACTTCTTGAAAATAAAAAGGGCACTTCTTTATTTATTGCAAAATCTTAGGGGGCACGTGCCCCCAGCCCAGTGCCTTCCGGGTTAATACGTCTCTGCTTGCATCTTTAGTATTGCCCATGGGTTGACCAAGAAATTAAGGATTTTGATTTACAGAATAGCATTGAGGGCAAGAAAAGTAATGGTATTCTATCAATACCTTATAAAGTATTCCAAAAACATGTTGATTTACAATAAATCAAAAGAAATATACAAATATATCTAAGGATCCAGCTTAGATTATACATCACTTTTCATGTATGACTTGGTTCAAATCTCCATCAATCATATTCTCCCTTTGTTTGTACGTATTAACCCAATTACAGATCATATGGTAACGCTTTTTGGCAGGACAACACTCACAGGGAAACCAGGAAGTAATTGCTATTAAAAATAGAAACTGTCTCTCTTTGTGCCCTGTGCTCTTGATCATTTTTGCATCTTAGTTCCTCGAGTTCTAGTTGCGTAGCAATATGCTGCGTAGGAGGAATTTTTTTCCCTTTTCTACCTTCCCTCCTGCGTAGCCAATGACGACGCAACTAGAACACAGGATACTAAGATATAAAAATGACCAAGAGCACAGGAGACAAAGTAAGACAATTTTTATCTTTAGCTACAATTATTTCCAGTTTTCCCTTTGAAATACTATGTACCTCTGCTCAGCCTATTCTGTCATCTGTTTTTGTGCTATAATCCTCGCCAAAACCTCTTGTCACAAACTAAGTTGTTCAGCATTTTTCAACAAAAATCACAGTGCCTACTACTTCAGCGGGAATATCTCGTAAATCCCCCTTCCCCCCTAGTCAACGTTGTTTGTCTTCACTTAGGACACTTGCTGCATGATATTTTCCAAATTAGAGAAATCAGCAACATGGACTGGGGGGGGGGTAAGGGGGAGGATAGGAGGATATTTGCTTTCCAGATCTACTTTTTGCTGTTTTGTGATAAGGGTTTTGACGAGGATCGTAGGTTCACTTGTCATGTAAATTTCAAAATTTACAGTTATTTTTGACAATCTGCGTCGTTGTGTTGTAATGTCACAAGGGAATTTACGAGAATCCTTTGAAATAATAGAGGCTCGTCAACAAGTGAATTATGTCAGAAAAAATGGTAAGAAGCTGTCAAGTACTGGCCCAAATTCTACATCAATCGGTACATCAATCGATGCAAAATTTCTTTCTCTCAAACATATCCATAATCTGCTTGAATCTGCTTGGTGAAAAATTTCAAAAAAGTTTCAGTCACAAAATAGGCAGAGGTAGTATTGTCCTGTCTAAAACGTTACGAGATTACCCTTGATTCCATTTATACAAACAAGGGCGTATCTTTTTCCGTTCGTTACCATCAATATAGAATTGATGGCAGTGAAACTCATAGGAGAAAGAACTGAATATAAGTTAGCTAAGTTAAAGAATCATTGGCTTCCAAAGTCCAATTCAGTTGAAAAGTGGTTGAAATTTCAGAGAAAGGAGCTCTTTGTGACACATTTCTCTGTACCAGGATAATTGATCTATTTCTTCAGAACTGATTCTACATTGGCTTGCTGTGATTAGTTGCTGTTCATTTTGCAACTTGAATCAGAGCTGAATCACTCTATCTAATGATCTTTGTAATGAATCAATAGCCAATATCAGTTAAATAAACCATCTGAATAGCATAAAGCCTGGAATCATCTCGTTTATCAGTGATCACCTTCCGTTACAATTCATGATACAATCACAAGAATCACACGAATCGAATGGGTGATCAGCGGTTCATAACGCAGTATCGGTTGAACGGCTTCATGATTGGTCAGCTCAATCAATGATCACCCACCACTGCAATTCATATTGCAATACACGAATCAGAGCATGATCACATTTGAATCAGGTATGATCAGTATATGATGCCAATATGAGGTTCATTTGGGGTTGTCGGTTTTAACGGTTTCATGATAGGTATGATTAATCAATGATCACCTGCCACTGAAATTCGTATTGAAATACACGAATCAGAGCATGGATCACATTTGCAATCAGGGAAAATCGATATATGATTCACAATATGAGGTCCATCTGGGGGTATTGGTTTTAACGGTTTCATGATAGGTATGATTAATCAATGATCACCTGCCACTGCAATTCGTATTGCAGTCACACGAATTAGAGCATGGATCACATTTACAATCAGGTATAATGGGTATATGATGCACGATTAGTGGTTCATACGGTGGTATTGGTTTCAAAGGTTTCAAAAGTTTCATGGGGGTAGGCACGGTGTGTGGCGGGATCACATCCAACGGTTTCAGAGGTGGCTGCGGAGTCACTAGTTTCCGCTTTGGAACTACCACTGATTGTAACGTCATTCGGGTCGGATTTGGTCCGACCAAATGTTGTAAAACAGTGACAGTAGGCCGGGTCATGATCGGCAACGGTTCGAGAGGATTTACTTGTGCTTGTAAGATCTTCTGCGCAGGAGCATCTTTGACCGGTTCAACCGGTATTACTCCCTGTTGGGGTCCGGAAACATTGAAGACCGGTAAATTCGGTAACAAGCCATGCGTTTGGTTGGCCATGTCTATAGTCCGGTTCATTCGTAACGCCGTAGGTACTGCAGTTGCAATGAATTTTTGAGCAGGAACAGTCTGCACTGGTATGACATCTATTGGTGCTGGAACTTCGACGTGCGGGTTTTTCCTCGGTGGTAATGTGTAAGGTGGTAAGAGCTTTTGTGGTGTGCCCGAAGGGCCGCCTGTCGAGCCAACTACTGTCGGCCCTATTACTGTTGGTGCGACTACTGTCGGGACAACTCCAGTAACTGGCCTTGGCGTAGTTGCAACTAAATTGCCTGGATGTGGCAAAGGTGGAGTCATGATAGGTAGTAGCGGAAGGGCTCCTGTCGCTGGGGCTTTTGTTGTTTGAGCCTTTAATGTCGGCACTTTTGTCGTGACAACAACAGCTTGCCTTTTGGCAGCATTTTCGAAGTGTGTATCGCGATGTTTCCACAAGGGTCTTGCGAGATGTTTTTTAGTTCTTGGCAAGTGCGATGATTTTGAACGTCTCTTTTGATGAAGTTTTGAAAGCGCTGTGTTGCTGATCAGAAGTATTATGAAGAATGTGTATCCAATGAGTCTTTCGCAATTTGGCATTTTAGATTGCTGGAGGAGAAATAGAAAACACTCTTCATGCATAAAATGTTGTGTGCAGTAGTTAAAAGAGAAGAGCTCAACTCTGAAGCAGCCCAAACGAAGTAACAAAATAGAGCATGTTCTGATTTTCTTTTCTGTTTGGTTTGGAAAAGAGATACTAAACATAAATTTGGTTAACCTGCATAAATATCTTGAAATGGAGCAAAAAGAAAATTGACGAAAAACAAATGAACGAATTTAAACAACCAATAAGCCTAAAAGTTGAGATGATTTCGGGAAAAAAGACACAGCTTTTCTCTTAATTTCTAATCAGTTTAGCTTCGCAATAATATCAAATTTCAACATGACAACTACGCTGAGAAAATTGACTTTCCCAAATAGGAAAAGCTTTATGCTGAAACTTGGCGAGGCTGAATATTCATAAAAATGAAACGATATCTTTCTGGGATGCAAATTTATAGTCTTACAGGGCTTATAAACCAGTTATCAATTCAATCGATAGTAACCACCTTCATAGATATCACTGCTGATAATTTCTCCACTAATAATACATTATTTGAATAAACTGTAGACTTACTGATTTGAAGGCCAAGCCTTTTCTGGATATATCTGAACAAAACTTGTTATCTAAGCTTTCACCAGTTGGCTTATAGTTGCAACATTCTCCTCACACCATCATAAACTTCGACTTGCAGAACTATTTTACACAGTCGTGAGATCTAGCGACAGTCTCGACGTCTAATACGCGAAATTTATCACAGCTCTCGAAATAATCTTCAAACGAAAAGCAAAACTCCTATTTTATTGTTGGATGCTAAGTATAACTTCGTCTCTTTTTAAATTCCGTCTTTCAAAACATCCTAGCAATATTTTGCGAATTTCACGCTTTGAGTGGCTTAGCATAACCAGTTCAGTGGGCAACCAATGAGCATGGCCATAACCAATTGATGTCAAATCGTACACTCTATACCTGCTTAATCAACGGGTCCTATAAGTAATTTCACGGTTATTGAAAGTGGTCAAATGTAAGCAATTAAAAACATGTTGCAAAGCTCTACTCTCGATCAGTCGATTGACAGCTTGGCAACTTGTTTATAAACTGAACTTTATAAGTCGCAATAGAGCAGCATAGGGCCCAAAGCCTTGAAAAGGTAAGTGTAAAATTCTATCACATTTTTCTCCGAATTAAATAACTTGAAAGGAACTTAGCGTTTTGCTGTACATCTGCCATGAAAATGTTATGATATCTTGATTAGATTCAAAATGGTGGCATTTATCATATGACAGGCTGTGACATCATTAATGCTGTTTCCGTGGTATGAGTAGCATCATTTATAATATTCCATCGTAGCTTCAGCTGAGAATGTACCGGGTGTACGAAAAAATACAGATTTGGTTGGGTCCAGCGATGTGAAATTAGCTTCAATCAATAGCTAATCACTCTCAAAATGTTTCTCGATAGTTAACTTAAACATAGATACCTCGTTTGTTGGTATTGGTACCTTGATAGCAGAAATATTAATCTTGAAAGCTCAACCTTGTACCCACCTGCAAACCAGAGCTTTGGCCTTTTGGTCAAAGCAAATTATTGAAGCACATCGGAATTAGACATTGAAATTCAAGAACAATTAAAAAACTGTCCAATGGGTGACTGGCGAGTGACTTCTGGCAAACAGAATATAATAAGATCGAAAATTATTCAAATTTCATCTTTAAATAATCAATACACATCTACCTCGGACATTTTATTTCTTTGGTTCAGAAGCTGAGCAGTAAGTGTTTTAATTACACGCAAAAAATAAGAGAATTGAATCGCCTCCCAATCGGCTTTTCAACCAAACAAATTAAATGCCCGAGGTAGATGTGTAGATATATCCTTCTTTTTTCGATCTATGCTCATGTTTGCTCTTAAAAATAGTTTCTGGAATGCGCAACGGGCGAGCTAGCTACCTGGGCTTCAGAGAAATTTTTGCGGCTTTGCTTGTTTTGAATTACTGGTTGAGATAATTTTCCTTTGTTTGCGATCGCTAATCGCTTTGAATTGCGGTGTCAATCAAAAGCAGCTCATGCTATTGTCTTACAAGATCTGTCCTTGTTGGGTGAGCCAGAAAAAGTTAAAAAGTCTGTTAGCTACTCATCAGTTTCTGTAAACAACGATTATCATCGTATGGGTAATATAAAAAATCAGTCAAAATCAGGCATATTGTTCTCGATTTACAAGAAATTTTGCAAAAATGTTCTTTCTCAACATCGTTAATGACAAGTCTAAATTTCTGGATCAAATTTTTCAACATCTTTGATCCACAGCGATGCAAAAAAGCTTATTCGGGTAATATCATTGCCTACAATCTCTTACAAAAGTGTTGGACCCCTATTGAAAAATCGAACTTTTGGCCGCCCTCCCCCTGATTCAATGTTGATTGCATTGCAAAGAGGAGTTTTTCATGCCGATCCATCAAACGAATAATTCGCGAAAGCAAACAACATTGATATGGGGGAGGGGGACAATATTTCCGAAAAACTAAGATTTTCGTAGGACAACACTTTGTAAAAGATTGTAGGTAACCAGTTCTGTAGATACAGAGCAAGCCCTACCATTATGTCTCGTTCAATTCCTTCCCTGACCATCCCCCCGGGCAGCCCGGGGGTCAACAAAAATTTCCAGCACATATGCCCGGGGGCCGGGAACATTTTTCGAGCAAATGCCCAGGGGTATCTCGGGGGCGGGGTGGTTAGGGTAGGGCAGGAATGGACCGAGACATTATTAACACTTGAAAATTCCTTTTAGCCGAATTTCAGATATTTTGAAGTATCGACTTGATGAATCGCTAGCAAATTTGGTCAAGGATTTTAAGCCTGTTTTGACGGATTCTACGATTAACAATTTCGTACATCGCTCATAACTTGAAAACCATACAATCGGTTTAAACCAACTGCAGTTTGTTATCTAAGTTGATCCATTACCTGCACAACTGTAACCAGTTTTGATAAACAGGTAGCAAACTACAGGCTTTTAAAAGTTTTCACTTTTCCTAAGTCAAAGCGGGTTGTTTCAAATGTGCTATGAATCGTTTCCGTGGGGCACCTTTTGCAAATCTACCGGGTGTCTAAAAAAGTACATCCTTTTGATAAAAAATAGGAACAAAACGATAAGACATCATTACTTCTCGAGTTCACAGCTAAATTTATCAATCTTCAACTTAGATGCACACACCTTACATTTAGAAATCGTCCAGCAAACACCAGAGATCCAAGTTCGCCGAGTCAAAATTTACAGTGCACCCGAAAACAGAGGTTTTGAAAAGGGCCTAGCCATGATTTGATCATGGACATTTTCCACAGATAACATTTATGATGGAATGCAATGCAAAGATCGATTCTTCAAAAGAAAAATTATTTCAAGAACAATTGAAGCACTTCAAGGTATAATTCTTTTCAAAGTAAAAACTAAAGGTCAAAGTTGAAAAGTATTTTGCAAAATGCCTGCGATATCAAATCATTGGCTAGGCCTTTTCTCACAACCTCTGGTTTCAGGTGCACTCCAAATTTTGACCTTGTGAACTCATATCTCCCGTGTTTGGTTGAAGATTTTAAAATCCAAGGTATGTGCATTTAAGTTGAAGATCAAAAAATGTAGCCATGAACTCAAAAGTCCCGATATTCTATCGTTTTGTTCCCTTGTTTAGTCAAAAGGGGGTACTTTTTTCTGAGACACCTGGTAGTTGCAAAATCTGTTCGAAGCAGGTAAAGTAAAGTGCTACGGATATCTCAATAAACTTTCATTTAAACACTTTTCGCTTTAAGAAACTGAAAATCTTTCCTAACTGAACAAAAATTATGGTATAAACAGTAAGATATACAATATCAACTTTAAGTAAATACAAAACAAGACAAGTATTAAACAAGGAAGATGAAATACGAAAGATACGAAAGGAATCATCAATATCTCAAAATTGACTAGAAACACCTAACATGCTTTGGCTTTGCTTTTCATTTTAAAGGAATCACCCATACGGATTTATCAGGTGAGATTAAACCAATTAAACTTATCCCGCATACTGTTTACAAATCATACGGCAAAAACCTTGAAACGATTTTTTCGAATCCACGTTTTTTGTCATCTTGAAGTTTCCATGTACTCTCAATTTTAGGATGAATCATTTTGCAAATTCTTTAATGGTACGTAATAAAGAGGTATAAAACTACCTACCAAAATATGATACACGGGATTTATAACGATGATGGTGAAAAGAACATCTTTCCTCTACCTTGAAATGTTCAAAACTGCAAAGTTCAATTTGATGAAGATTGTTCGCCCAAAGAGCCTAATAATTTTCAGAAGAGTCTCCCTTTGTGAGCAAAAATTGAGTATCAAACGTTTGAAATACTCAAAATTAAAATGGAGCTTAGGCCTTTTTGCCGTGTCGAATCGAACTGTATTACAAACGGCAGAATTTGCCGTGTCTAAAAACCTGATTCAAACATTGTTTTTTATGGTGTAGGATTGAACATATAATGGTTAAATTGGCCATTTTCAAAAATGTACAAGCGCAATGGCTGATCACACGTAGAAACAGTGGACCATGGCCTAGAATTGATTACTAAAAATGCGGCAGAAATACGATGTTTAAACCAAGTCGTTTTTCTGCCGTTCGACACATCTGCTGAACTACTGCCGTTTTAACTATTTAAAACGGCAGGTGATTTGAACATCGTTTTTATGTCGAATTTAATTGACACTGAGAAGTTTTTAGCAGCGTCTATTAAATTCGACACGGCAAAAAACGATGTTTAAACTGGGCCTTAAGGAAAAAATAGTTCGAATGATTCACATCGATTAAAAAAATGTGTAGTATCATTGACGCGTCCGTCACTTCCTTTATTTCTTTATATCTGGGCAACTCTCGAGTGCAACATCCTCCAAAGGTATTTGAAAAGTTAATAAGTTATCCTATACCTATTCGAATCTCTGAGACCATAAGTATTTACAATATCTTGCCTATCTAATTATCTACAAGACAGATGAAGTAAAAAATTAAGGAATTACTTACAATTTAATCGTTGAATGTCCTAGCCTTGCTTCAAAACAATTTGTAAATCTAAAGGTAAACAGTTTAACACTCTCTCCAGCTGCCATTTTAGCCTTCTGCGCATATCCATCGATAGTTTGTTAATTCTTGACATCGCCTTTGGTAAAAAGAGAATATATGGTCATACTTACGACATTCGACGAGAAACTAAGATCACAATAGCGAAAGCCATGCGAAAGAAATGGCATCAGGTCATACTGAAATATTTTTTGAAGTATTTTCTCGAATATTATTCTAATAATATTATAATATTATTTTCTCGAATATTTTTCTCTTTCTATTTCTCGAATATTAGCAATTCATACAGATGACATGTCATGTGACTTTATCAATTCGCGCTCGAAAATGTAGATTTGGGGTAAATGAAGTTATTGCAAAACATAGTGTGGTTTGCTTTCAAGGACAGTTAATTGGGGGAAATTATTCCATTGGTTTAGGTCTAACTAACAATTGTTATCAATCCTTTCCTTAGGGCAAGGGCCCTGCTCACTTTCACCAGGGAGAATTTAAGAGCAACTTTATGCAACTTTTTGTTGGCAAAGTTCCTATTAAAAGCTATACAAATTCGCCGAAGATTTATCCCAAAGTAAGATGCTGTTTTAGCGAGAAATCAAATCTCTCATTACTATCCCAGCGAACAAAATAGGACTCCAAAAGCAATCTAATTCTTGCAACCCAAAAACATTAAACGAAAACTTAATNTTCAAGGACAGTTAATTGGGGGAAATTATTCCATTGGTTTAGGTCTAACTAACAATTGTTATCAATCCTTTCCTTAGGGCAAGGGCCCTGCTTACTTTCACCAGGGAGAATTTACGAGCAACTTTATGCAACTTTTTGTTGGCAAAGTTCCTATTAAAAGCTATACAAATTCGCCGAAGATTTATCCCAAAGTAAGATGCTGTTTTAGCGAGAAATCAAATCTCTCATTACTATCCCAGCGAACAAAATAGGACTCCAAAAGCAATCTAATTCTTGCAACCCAAAAACATTAAACGAAAACTTAATCAACGAGAGACTGAGCCATTTTCAAACTTTGCTCAACAGGAGTCCTCAAAGCATCAATCAGCTTGAGTTATGTTAGAGAACGCTACATTATCAAAAGACCTTTCCAAACCCCATTTCGCTTGCTCTGAAATAAACGAGAAAAAAACAACCTACTTTCAATAATGCAAATGCTATCAAGAAACCTCTTGTTTCAGCTTTAGTACAAACTTGAACTTCAAAGGTCCAAGAGATCCATGAGCGTTCAGCAGATTTGCAAGATTCTGGGGTCCAAAATTTATTTATAATCTTAAGAACAGGGTTATCTTACCATGGAGCCATTTCATTATATACCTAATTTTCTAATACTTAATCAAACGTCGAACAATCTTCTCAGGGCACCCCATATGTATACGTACCAATTTCTGCCGAATTTGCATGAACAAGTCAACAATTTCAACTTCAAACTTGCCAGTAACCCAAACTGTTACATCCTACAATGCAGCAAATGATTGAATGGATTGAGATATCTGCGAAAATACAGTCAGAAACCAAAGATGGTAGCCAACAGGGGGTATTTTTAAGAAGGCTGAATCGCAAAGAGAAGGGTATGCCAAAATCAAAACAAATAGGCCATTTTGAAAAAGCACGAGGAGTTTCTGCCCCTAAATGCCCCTCTGTCAGCGTCCCTTGAGAAAATCTAATCTAATCAATATACGTTTAAGTAGGTCGACATGAAAAGAAACTATTTGTGTTCTAAACTCAGCTTGGCAATAATATATCGTCCAGTTCCTACCCTGACCATCCCTCCCCTGGACACCCCTGGCTCGAAAATATTCCCGGCTCCAGGGAAATTGGCTGTAATTTCTCCCCGGCGCCGTGGCATTTGACAACACCAAGAGCTTTCGCAAAATACATTTACTGGGAATATGGCATGTTCTCAGTGCCAGGCCCCGGGAGAAATTTTTGTTGAACCCCGAGCTGGCCAGGGTAAGAACTGAAAGGCTGTCTGAGCTGAATCCTTCGAAGGGATGGCTTTACTTCTCCTCTCAAAATATTCTTCTTTCAGCGAATGTTGCACCAATACTACCTCTCAAGCAAGATTAAAATTCAGATTCTAACAAGCTGATTCAAAATGCTTACAGCTTTCCAGGTAATTTGGTACCAATATCTTATTCAAAGGACGACTTGAATTACAAATAGCATTTGTCTGAATAAATGACTTGAGAAATTCAAATGGTGTATTTTGCGTCCTATAATAACATCTATGAAATCAATAGTATACTTTACTGTCTTCTTAAGAAGTTAAATAATTAGATATAANGAAGGGATGGCTTTACTTCTCCTCTCAAAATAGGCTTCTTTCAGCGAATGTTGCACCAATACTACCTCTCAAGCAAGATTAAAATTCAGATTCTAACAAGCTGATTCAAAATGCTTACAGCTTTCCAGGTAATTTGGTACCAATATCTTATTCAAAGGACGACTTGAATTACAAATAGCATTTGTCTGAATAAATGACTTGAGAAATTCAAATGGTGTATTTTGCGTCCTATAATAACATCTATGAAATCAATAGTATACTTTACTGTCTTCTTAAGAAGTTAAATAATTAGATATAATAACTGTACTTACTGCACTACATATTGCTTCGAGATGAAGTATCTCCAACTTTTGATTAATTTCTTCTCGTCGATGTTTGAACCAGCCTTCAAAGTTTGGTGAACGAAAGAATTTTCTGAAATGAAATGCAAATATAATTGTATATAAGTATAAATATAAGTATCAATTCATTGCAATATTCATCAGATAATTTTTGGGATGAAATTCAATGTCGAAGAGGATGATTTAAAAAGTTTAACAAAATGAAACTAAAAGTATCTTTCTTTTTTATTGTTGCGCTTACTGAACACCTTGTTTTCTTTAATCTTCTAAAAGCAAAAACTCAAAATTTACATCTACTGTGCCTCTCATTCCAGGAATAGGCCCTGAGTCATCGGAGGTCCCACCATTAAAGGCACTTACAATTCCAAATTACAATACTCCTAAATTAGTATTATAAAGGAGCTGAAAGTTTAGTTTGCATTATCAGTTAAATTCTGCCAATCACTGCGCTCTCTTCGAGGCTCTTCGTCAGCATCGTGTCAACATAGTTTGACAAGAGTGTATACGTGGCTGTACTTACATGGACGCATTGACTTTGACCTTTCTTCTTCGCTTTACAACTTCATTAACCCAATCTCACTTCTCTGTTTACCACAATATGGCTTGTCAAACATCCCACGTTATTCTAACTCAGCTGGTAGAATATTTTCCAATTTCATATCTTTTATCTAAGTCAAAATACAAGCTAATGCAGTCGATTAAATCACAGAGCTTTCAAAGCCTCATGATTCTCTGGCAACCTTCCACTTGCAAACTTGCAACCATTAAACTATCCTTTTCTGTTTACAAGTACTTTTTTTGAATTAATTCTTTTACCCATAAAGCATATTACAACACAGGCTACATTCTACTATACTTTCTCATTACCATACAACATTACAGGTGCGATATCACGAGGAGCAAAGGACAATGACAGCCCCATGGCCATTCCATAAAGACATGCAACTAGACCAAGAACTACGCTTACTTGTATAATCCAGACCAGTTGCCCTTAAGCTTCGAAGTCAGCTGTGGTCCAAAAAGGCCTAACGTACGAAGGAATTCCTCAACGTCGAATTGTTTGAGCCTTGGAGCAGCCTGCGGTGAAAGGGAAGACGACTGTAAATATCAGAATGATAAAATCATATGGTAAATCTCTGCAAAAGTTTGCAAATTATTCAAATACTTTGGATAACATTTATTTGATATTAAAGTGAATAACCTGAGTTAAAAGATGAGATCTCATACGTTTATAAATAGTTCTTATACGTTTATAAATATTGTCTTTGATAATCCAGCGCGTGACGAAAGAAAGCAAAGCCAAAGAAAACAATGAAACAATTAATTATTATTGATAAATATTTTATGATCGAAACGTTTGGTTTTTAACAGTTTTGTTTCTATATTTAAATTTTCGGTGGTTCATTTTATCATTATCATTATTATTATTATCATTATAACATTATATACAGTTCGTTAAAAAAGTTCGTTTTAGTTTGAACTAATGAAGACCAACTATTTACACGAAGAGAAAAACTAATTACAGACATCCATAGACACGCACTATATATCTCAGGTCATTTACTTTAACAGACAGTTAATATGTCAAGGTATTTCAAAGTGCTGCATCATCATCAATGATAATTTCATAGTTTTTATAGTTTAGCAATATCATTTACAAATTCAGAAGAGTCTAATTTGATTAAAGAAGGGGAATTCACATGCTCAAAGTTGCCTCCTATTTATCACCTAAAACTCAAGATATGCCTCGATTTCCTTTTTCAAAGTCAACCTGTCATCGTTTCAGACTCAAGCCCTTTCTATGAGCCCTAAAAACACAAGTGAAGTAAATAAACCGCATCATTGAAACACTGGCGTGTCATGACTACCCCACTTTCCACTTTCAAAACCTTACTAAGCAGCAGGGAACGTACTATTTTCATAGTATTAATCACGAGGAAGGTTTTGGAGGGTCTAAGAGTACAGAAAATACTTGATTCTAGGGCCATGTGATTGATGCTGCCACCTGTTTAAAAGTCTCCTTCTTGTGCCTCATAAGCATAAGCATAAGCATAAGCATAAGCATACGCATAAGCATAAGCATAAGCATAAGCATAAGCATAAGCATAAGCATAAGCAAAACATTCCTATTTGTAAAGCTCCGCCTCAAAATTTCTCTATTTTCAAACTTCTAAGTGCTTTAATTCAAATGTTACTATAAAAACAGAGTACTTAGTAGTACAGACTAGTACGAGCAAAAACAGAGTACTTGAAGTACCGGGTGAGCCAGAAAAAAGTTCCCACTTTCGAAAATTCGTAGCACCATAAGTACTCCATGGATTTGAATGATTCAAATTCTAATTAAAAGCCAAAAGAATGAAGTATTTTAGTGATTTTTCTCGTCTTCTTATGAGCACTGTAAATATAGATAAATTCAACTTTACAAAAATTTCAGAGTTGCAAAATGACAGAAAAAAGGCCTAAAATACTTGATCAAATCGTTAGGACTCTCCTCACACAGAACAATACGCAAATGCGTTTCACCTCTCTCAAGAGGTATAAGACATAGATTTTCAAAACAGATACTAAAGATTTTCAATCCCAAGGCAATAGATGTGCAGACGATATCTCTCACCCATGAGAAATTGAATTTTCTCTGTTGTTCTGATCGAGTAGTCCTTTTTGATTTGATCAAGAATTTTATGCCTTTTTCAGTCATTTTGCAACAATAAAGTTTTTGTAAACTTGAATTTACCAATTTTTCCATTGCTCATAAGAAGAAGTGATAGATCAGAAAGATACTTCGATCTTTTGGCTGTCAAGCAAATATTGATTCATTCCAATCCATTCAGTACTCTTGATATGATGAATTTTCAAAAATGGGAACTTTTTTCTGGCTCACCCGGTACACTAAAGATTTGCTCGAGTACAAAGAGTAATCCAACATTGAAAGAAAGTGACAATAGTTACCCTCCACGGTGAGATGCTCCGTTGTAACGGCATTAGACTGCTAATGTATCTTTCCTGGGAAATTTGAAATACAGTTGAAATTTTATAAAGCAAAAAAGATACTTTCACATCTTATTTAACAAATAGGGAGGAAAAAGTAATACAAAAACTTGAAAGATCCCACTCTGCCAAACTTGATTCCTCGTTGGTTTTCCTTCCCCTGTTTGTTTCACATTCGAAAATTGACTTACGGACTACTGAGTGCGGCTACCTGTTCTCACATGCATCGCATAGCATAGATAGTTAAAATTTCTATGACTATTTCTTTGAATTGAATGGCTTGAAAGAAAATGTAGCTACTTTGCTATAATTCTACTCTTAGACTTTTCAGGAATCTTGAATATTTTTGTCGAAATTACAGCGCCCGGGGGTAACTTCAATAGGCAGATGACGGGGGTGTGCCATTGTGACTTGTGGTATCACATCAAAAAACATTTAAATTTTCCAAAAACCATACCCCAAACTTTACCGGCCACTCAAAATGTACACCCTAAAATTGCAAGAAAAATTAAAAATTCTAACTAAGTATATGAAATTAGATCAAAATTAATACCCTAAACAGTTATTCTTCTATTATGACACCCCAAAATTTATGTCTATTTGTGATCTTACCAAAATGACACTATAAAACATATTTTCTGCCTGAAAAAGGCACCCCAAAAATGGCACATCCCGTACCGGGGTATATGGTAACCACCCCCTGGGTTACAGCGCATTTCATATTTCAATTCATTTAATAATGTGATGTCATCAAATTTCCTTAAAATCCTAAACCAGAGGAGCAACAGACTTCTGCTTGGTATCATGCTGCAGACCTTCAGAAACTATGGTTTTATTGAAAGCTATTTATGTGTCCTCAAATAATTTTCTAGAGATCATGCTGAATCTAATTATTCTTCAAACATTTTCTTGAATTCTCAAACAAGAACAACAAGCCTCTAATTCTGAATCTATTGAAGTTTTCTGGGAAGTCCAACTGTAAAATTATAGCAAAGTAGCTCAGTTTCTTTCAGTTCATTCAATTCAAAGAAATAGGTCACACAATTTTACACCAACTCTTTCCGAAGACTTTAAACCAATGCTTAACTTAGTAGCTTCTTATTTGTTGAGTTAACTATGGCTTGCAATTAAGCTGAGAAAGTTTCCTAATCTTGAATTTGTCTACTCCTCACGGCGTATCGAGAGCAATTACCAGCATAGATTCCACATCTTTAAAAATCCTGTAAAACTCAGTGACCTATTTCTTTGAACTGAATGATTTCAAAGAATCTTTAGCTATTTCTCTATAATTCTACCGTTGGCCTTTTCTCAAATCTTCAATATTTTCAGAATTAGAGTGTTTTTCTTCTTTTTCAAGAATTCAAGAAAATTTTTCAAAAAAACTTAAAACCATCTTAATTTCTAAACTGTTTGACGCAACATGAAAAAATTTCGAAGAAAAGCTCAGTTTAAGAATGCCTACAATATGGTATCAAGCAAAAGTCTGTCACTCATCTGGTTTATGATTTAGAAATTTTGTGACGTCACACCCTCAAATGAGTTGAAATGTAAGATACGCTGTGATTTCGAAAAATATTCAAAGTTTTAGGAAAGTACAACGGTACAATTATAGATAAGTATCTAAAGTTTCTTTCAAATCATTCAACCAGAAGACATAGGTCACTTAAATTTACACCCACCCTTTTACGCCGAGTTAAAGATTTGGAACCTATGCAGCAATTACCTAAAGTGAACTAGTGTCAATCTGTGCATTTGTTTCAAAGAAGTANATATTCAAAGTTTTAGGAAAGTACAACGGTACAATTATAGATAAGTATCTAAAGTTTCTTTCAAATCATTCAACCAGAAGACATAGGTCACTTAAATTTACACCCACCCTTTTACGCCGAGTTAAAGATTTGGAACCTATGCAGCAATTACCTAAAGTGAACTAGTGTCAATCTGTGCATTTGTTTCAAAGAAGTATCATTTTAGTAGATGCTTAAACGAGAGTTTAAACATAACTTACCAATGGAATCATGAAACTTTGCGTCAGTTCTATAAAATGACGTCGCAAGAGAGCATTCTAAAATAAAACAGAGAAAGCATTAACAACAAACTTTACCTCTGAGATAAACAAGATATAAAAGTGATGGAAGGCAGTGCAACCGGAGAAATTTGTATCCTTCATGAAAAAATGGAGCAAAGACATGAAGTAAATGTTGAGCGATATTTGACAAAGTAAGATCATTAGTTCGCATACCTGCTTGCAAAAAAAAAGGATTTGAAAGCTTCCCCCTGCATCGAGAGATCCATAGTACATATATTCAATTCATTGTTACTTGAAACGGCAGTTTGGAAACCAATATTTTGCGACTGTATACTGCATACCTTGTGTAAAGAATATGAAATGAAATGACAGCCTTATTACATTTCTTCATACTTCTGTCATTTTATAGAACTTAAAAAATCAGAAAATTTCATAAAAAGAAGATGTTTTTAAATTTACCTGTGCTTCTAATGGCCTTGCACTTGAAGAGCCCTGAGAAAAAAAACTGAACTGAAGGAGGGCAAATAATTAAATGGGGGGTAATGTAAATATGGGTAACCTTGAAGGATCATTCCTGCAGTCAAATGTGTACCAAACACCTTACTTCTAGTGTTAAAAATCACCACAAAAATCACACCAAGTTTATCATCTGCATTCGAACTCGGCATTTTAGGAGATACCTGACTTTGAAGCAGACTATGGAATTGAAATAGAGAGCTATAACTCAATCCAACAAGGACATACTTTATAAGACAATAGCATGAGTTTCCTTTGTTGACACCTAAATTCAGAGCGATTAGCAATCGCAGACAAAGGTAATTCCCTCAACCAGTAATTCAAAACAAACAAACAAACAAACAAACAAACAAACAAACAAACAAAGCCGCAAAAGTTTCTCTGAAACCCAGGTAGCTAGCGCGCTCGTTGTGCATTCCAGAAATTGTTTTCAAGAGCAAACATGAGTCGAAAGAAGAAGGATATATCTACACATCTACCTCCGGAACTTTATTTGTTTGGTTCAGAAGCGGAGTAGTAAATGTTTTAATTACACCCAAAAAAGGGAGAATTGAATCGCCTGTCCATCCGCTTCTGAACCAAACAAACAAAATGCCTGAGGTAGGTGTGAAGAAATATCCTTCTTCTTTCGATTTATGCTCATGTTTACTCTTAAAAACAATTTCTGGATTGCACAATGAGCGAGCCAGCTAACTGCGTTTCAGAGAAACTTTTGCTGCTTTGCTTGTTTTGAATTGCTGGTTGAGAGAATTTCCTTTGTCTGCGATCGCTAATCAGTTTGAATTGCGGTGTCAATCAAAAGCAACTCATGCTATTGTGTTACAACATCTGTCCTTGTTACTCAATCCCCTTTGCACAACAATCCAATAGAGTTGTTACAACTGCCCGTGATATAAAGACAAAATCAAGGGTTTACATGAAAATACAAAATACAGCTAATTGACTACAAAAGATGCTCATAAAGTGCTGCTGTTCAAAACAATGTTTTCCAATGTATTGATTTTCAGCTTCGTAGCCGGGATGGCTCAATGGTAGCACGCTTGACTACCAATCTGAAGGCTGGTGATTCGAGTCCTCGCCCTGCCGAACCTGCTACAAAGTGTGAGGAGAGTCGCCAACTCTCTGTAATTCCAGGCTAAAGGAATCACGAGGTGTGGTCACATCAAGAGGAAGGATCAGGACGCTGCTTCGAAAAGCTCAGCTTCTCAGCGTCCCAAAGCTACCTTCGGATGCAAGGTAGAAATGTATCAAAAAATGATTCAAATGAATGATAATGATTTGAGATTTTCATAATGAAACCAAGCAAGTTGTCATCTATGATATTAATCTGGTCTTGATTTGACGACGTCACAAGTACCACAAAAAGGGCAAAGCGATAAGTAAAAATAGGTGTGTCAGGAAAATGCATCCATCGTTTGAAAAATCACACAACGAAGACAATGAAACCGATTTAAAAAATCACAACTCTGTTTTCTGGCTGAAACTTTAACTTAATTTTAAGACTCTTCTAATCTAAGAAAAAGAATTGCTGAAACAATTTTCCATTGGCTTTGGCAAACACTAAGTGACCAGCTCAATTTAATCCACTTTTCAACGACCAAAATGGTAAAAGAATATTTATCTTAGTTAATACATGGCGGTCACTGGGGACTCCACCATAAACCAGCTACTGCTGATAACGCATGAAATATACCAGGCTTTTGAAAATCATCAGGAGACCCGCGCTGTTTTTCTTGATATATCAAAAGCCTTTGACAAGGTTTGGCATGAAGGCCTTCTACTTAAACTCAAATCAAATGGGATTGATGGACAGCTTTACTTTTTGATTGAAAATTTTCTTTACGGCAGGTACCAAAGAGTAGTTTTGAACGGAAAAGCATCTCCATGGGAGCGTGTTTCAGCCGGTGTTCCTCAGGGATCTGTCCTAGGGCCACTCTTCTTCCTCGTGTACATAAATGACCTTGCTGAAGGAGCAACATGTAAAGTTAAATTTTTTGCCGATGACACATCTATGTTTCAAGTAGTTTCTGATGTGGATACGACAGCAGACGCTCTCAATC
>REGL01000039.1:95683-113514 GCA_004194395.1 Aurelia aurita complex sp. Pacific | reverse complement strand
CAATTTCAATTTTCTTCCTTGAAAATGTCAATTCAACGGCTTGTTTTTGCGGGTCAGGATTAAATGACATTCTCCAAGCGTGAGCCCACTGACTTATCAAGTCCAAGTCATGGTTCATATCACTGGCTGCTGAATTTGAATCTTCTACCACTGTGAACAATGATGTATCATCAGCAAATAGTTTAACATTGCACTTCAAGCCTACAGCTAGATCATTTATGTACACAAGGAAAAACAAAGGTCCTAGAATAGAGCCCTGGGGAACCCCTGCCGAAATATCTCCCCAATTTGAACTCTGTCCATTCAATACAGTCCTCTGCTTTCGATCCTTAAGAAAACTTTGGATTAAAGAAAGAAGTTCTCCTGAGACACCACATCGTTTTAGTTTATAAATTAGACCGTCGTGCCATACCCTATCAAATGCCTTAGAAATGTCAAGATAAACTGAGCGAACATCAAGAGGAGGATTACAGTCGAAAGCTTTGAATATCGTATATGTTACTGAGAGTAACTGGTTGATTGTTGAGTCTCCTTGGCGAAAACCTGATTGATTTGGGTTGAGTAGTTCATGTGATACAAGATGTGAGTAAAGAGAATCATATATGAGTTTTTCAAGTATTTTCCCAAAAATTTGTAAAAGAGAAATAGGACGGTAATTCCCCTTCACATTGTTCTCGTTTTTCTTATGAACCGGCACTACATTTGCATATTTCCATATTCCGGGAAATAAACCACGCCTCAAACAATTTATGAAAATTATTTTAAGTGGAAGAACCAAAGCAACATCGCTTAACTTTATCATCCTCACAGATATTTCATCCCAACCATGTGCTTTAGGCAACATTTGAAGGTTAAATGGCGCAGTTGTGTGATCCTTTGACTTTGCAGCCAGAACAGCCATGTGGACAGGGTTCGACCACACCATTTGAGAGTCATGATAAGGGGTCGTGGACTCCGTCAGGTCAAGGGCAATGATTTTTCAAGTAAACTCTTTCTGCGACAGTTCTGCTTCAATGTTTCGCTCATGGGTAGAAATATATAAAAACAAGAAAAAAATTGGTAAAAATTCCGTATGATACTGGTCACAGCAAATCGGCGATGAGATCGGTAAAAGAATGATTTGCTGTTCAGATAAAAATATCGAGCAAATGGTTCCGTAACTCAACACCATTTTCAAGTTATGTATCACAAGAAGATTTTTCAAATGGAGAAATATTGTAAAACTTACGGCATTCGAGTTTTAGTAGTATACTCTTTGAAGTCACTATCATGAATTGTAAAATACGGTCGATAATCACAGCAATATCTGAGTGGGTGGATAAGTCTATAGGAATAAAATAAAAGATTAGATACAATTTCCACTACATCTGCTTGTTGACAATGATACTTGCTTGACGGCAGCAACTGGAGAATATTAAAGACACTGCCTCATGCGTGATTGGTTGTAAATTAGAGAGAGGATTATAGTCTGTCTCAAATTAGATGTCACCTGCAAATGCCCGCAAATAACAACAACAGAAGTGTTTTGCAGAAGGAATTTTGCGTTAACGCAAATCTCAGGTGACGGACATTAATAGTTTGTATGTTAGAACTACCAGGAACAATTGGAACAAGGTCATTATCAATGTTCATCATGCTAAAAAATGCAAGGAGTCTGGGCGCCAACTCTTTGCCTTTTAAGATTTGTTCTCTAAACAAATCAACTTTCGCACAGAGTTCATTCAAAAGCCATCAAAATAATATGCGCATACTAACCGGTTTTGTGTTGTACAGGAAAATATAACGCCTGCGGTCTTAAAAGTGCAGACCGAGCTTGCGAGGTCTGTGCAATAAGACCGAAGGCTTTATATGACTACAAAACCGGTTAGTATGAGTCTTATTACCTGGTAGCTTCTAATTTTGACTTATATCATTTGGTCAAACGCATTTTGTTACTGTTATGTCGCTCTAGTTTATTNTTAGTATGAGTCTTATTACCTGGTAGCTTCTAATTTTGACTTATATCATTTGGTCAAACGCATTTTGTTACTGTTATGTCGCTCTAGTTTATTGTAAATCTCACAGGCCTAAATCAGTTGCTGTGCTGACAAAAACGCGTCCTTGTATCGTATTATACAAGACTACGGGAAAACCACAGGGAATGTGCGATTAACCAATAGGATTGGTAGGATTCTTGTATTGCCTCATTTTTGAAACGTCAGTCGGGTAATAATGTCAAGTTTCACTTCAATTTTATACAATTAAGGGTTGACCTACTTTTTCAAGATCAAAATTCCCAATCAGTGTATGAATGATGTTTAAAGTTCGTAAACTTGGCACCGAAAATCATAGCACTTGTCCTTGTTATGGGCCCTCTCCTTTTCTTTCTTATTATCTTATTGGCAGCAAAATTATCCTTGAACAACTAATGCTTCATTCCCCGCTAAATCCCAACTGCTTTCTGCGCTGCATCTCACTACTGCCATCATTCTTTTTTACATTTTCCTGACTTATAACTCAAAACCCTTGAATTGTCTGATTTCACATTCCAGGCCAAAGTGTTAGTCATGTTTACATTCAGAAAGAATTAGCCATTATAAAATCGATACCGTTCTGTTTAATGAAGTCAGCATCATTGAAACAATGTCCTGGCTGTGAACAAAATAACTATGAAAAGTGACCAGCTGTGGAACCTTGTTCTCTTTATCAGAAACGGTAAATGCGATGATACATACCCAACGAGAGCTTGGACTGCTTCTGAACACATGTCAGGGTTTGGTGCCATTACAACAATTGGCTGCAAAAAAATTAGAGAAAAACTAGTTTCAAATCCATGATCAAACAGAGAGGCCATTGGCGGCCATTCTAGGTGTACATATGCTTCCATTCGTTAAAGCATTTAAGCTGTCTTGATTACTTTATAAAAATTAACATTTCGCTTTCGCTTTCGCTTTTACGTTTCGAGTTCGCTTTATCAGAACCCTCATTCATCAGAGTTCTGATGCAGCGAAAAACGAAACGTAAAAGCAAGTGTCTATAGTTTTAAAAATCTGCTTCAATTTGTGGCATTCAGAAGGTGATGATGTGTTATGGTAGTTATTTATCTACCGGGTGTCCCAAAATGATGTATTATCGTTTGATTGCTTATATCTCCATAACCAATGAACCGATTTTCAAAAACTTTATTTTATCCGATTGTCGAAAGGCTAAATTGTATTTGAGGATGTTGGTTGGGGTTTAGGCCAATTTCTTCATGTCGAAAAGAAGATCGATAAAGCTGCACAAATTCAAACCTTAGATAGTATGAAAAAGAAAAGGCCTTCTTTGCCTGTCAACATGATGCCTGTCAACAATGAAATGAAAACATTTTAGATTAGATGCAAAAGGCTGAACTTATACGTCGTTCATAGAATATATGGCGTTCAGAGAATACGAATTCAGTTAATACTGAGCTCAGAGAATACGAATACGAGTTCAGCCTTTTGTATCACATCTAAAATGTTGACTGGAAAATAGGCCGTTTCTTTCTCATGCCATCTAAGGCTTGAATTCAAGCAAGTTTATCGATCTCCTTTTCGACATGAAAACGCCGTGGTAAAACCGCAACCAACATCTTAGAATACAATTTAGCCTTTAGACAATCATATAAAACAAAGTTTTTGAAAATCGGTTCATTGGTTATGGACATGTAAGCAATCAAACAATAATACATCATTTTGGGACACCCGTTATGAAGGATACACCCTTCAACTACGATATTACATAGAACTATACAGTAGGTAAATATCAAGTAAGGATAGAATATATAACCTAAGATGTTGTTCTTCCAGGGGGTCGTATCTTTAAATTGACGTTTTCAGTCAGCATTTCAAGTATTCCTTTAGATGTTTTTAAAACGATTAACAGTCGGGAGTTCTCTAATCAATTGGAATATCATTCCAAGCTTTCACAGCAGAATAGTAATAACTCTTTTTCGCATGTTGTGGTCTTAGTCTAGGAATTAGTAGATCTCTGCAGCTAAAAGCATCATTAAACACCAGGAAAGCATTCAGTTGTGACACCTCATAATATCAGATGAGGAAAAATTGCTTTACTGGCTGTATCATATAAAGAATTGATACGGCCAGTAAAAAATTTTGAAACAAATCATACGAGACATTTTTTGCGAAAAAATTATCACAATTCAACTCTTTGACAATATTTCGATTTTCTCTTCTTTCCATAACTGGTACTGCTTGATATGCAGTACTGACGAATCATTCATAAAACTGAAACTTTACAAAATTAACTTCTATTCTTGAAGCCTGACTCTCACGACGCCGAAAACGATGGCACGCTATTGCATCTGCAAGGTATCCAGCAGGGAGATATAGACGGAGATATGGTATCCAGCGTCATCAATCTGAATTCCAATTGATTGCAGAGAGGAAGGCCATTTAAGTGAAAATAATATTCGGTGCCAATTTAATGTTGGTCACGCGAGAAGCAATTTTTCTATTTACCGTGAAAATACTCCAAATCTCAAGGCTTTAAAACAGACTTTACGAACATTTTATAAACATCAATTCATTATCAAACAACTCTACTCAAATTGAGATCAGTTTGAAAAGAACTTTTCACCTACCTCTCCGAGAAGAAGAAGTTCCCAAAGCAGATGTATGTGGCCAAGTACTGGGTTCAGTGCCCTTGGAGGTAAACAAGGTAAGATTATGTTGATAAAAAGGTGCCAACATGCACGATTCTAAGGAGTATAAAGTTGAATAAATCTTCTCTGTTCATCAAGCTCGAACTCAAACTCAGTTTTCAAAATTTCACAAAGGTAACATGTTCTAATGTGCGCCTTCAATAGAAAAACCCAGTGCTATCATTAAAAAGATGCCATGCTGTCAACAAAATTTCCGATCCACTCGAAGCCGTTATAAAGGCTTTGTAGATTTCTCACAAAACAATTATCTGCCAGATTCCATCACCATTTCTGGTTCTTTGTAACAAATCACTAACTATATTATATCTTCTGGATAAACTGTCGTCAGTCCTTATGATAACTGAAGACAGTTAAAGTATCTGCCAAAATAAACAATACAACAGGGGGGGGGGATATGGGGAATTCTAAAAAAAATTACTTACTTGAACATGTTTAGTTCGTTTAAATTTGGAAATATCAGGGAAGGCATCTAAAAAAGAAAAAATCGTTAGCTTATATGACTCAATGTCAGTTTCATTTCTCGAAATCAGAATCACCTATAACTGTCTAAATAAGTGAACGCAACAATACTACATACCTGTCAAATAAAATGGACTCCAGTAGAGTACATAAACTTTCTTAACAAACAAGGCGATGATCCTCAGCATTAAACAGCTCTAATGAAACGTTCGAGCAAATCTTTTCTTTAGTGAAAAAGCATTGCTACACCAAAAGTGTGTTTGCGAGGAAAGCGTTAAGCGCTATGCTGTTCATGATATTATGTCATGCGTAAATTCTGCCTCTCTTCAAATAAATGCAACGATTTAGCCTAAGGTCTGAGGTAAAGTTTCTTCGAAAGTAAGAGGGACGAGCATTGCAAACCGATTTGAAAACCAAATTCATTGCACTAATGTTTGCTTCACAATCAGAAAAGTGGAGTTACTCCAAAATCTAATGAAACAAGACAAGGCCAAACGTACTAGTGGTTCCCTATCCTTTTTCTCACAAAAATAACTATGTGAATAATAATAATAATAATTCACTTACACCGATATGCTTGTTCATTTCTTTCTCTGGGGATGCAACAGCCCCTGGTTTATCTTTCTTCGAAGGTACTCGAACCTGACAAGGGAATGTCATAATTAATTTAAATGTTAATAGTTAACGCAAAATACTACTGGGTGCAAGTCACCAAAATTTTATCATAACGCCGATCATCAAAATTATTATATTTTGAACAGTGGATAAAAGACTACTTTTTTCCAGGCAAAGCTGATCTTGTGATTGGCTTTTAAATTAAGAAACTTTAGCTCTTTTTAGGGCTGCCTGGTTTTGAATCACACTGCGAAAAGCATCGATGATTACCAGAGTGACATTCGATGGTATATCAAGCTTCTAGTTTGGTCGTAAGTATCAGAAAGAAACGCAAACTATCATTGTAGACTTGAATAATAATGAAAAATTTCAAGATAATGGCACTGAAGCAAGATTAACGATGTCTTTGTTCAGAATGAGATTTTCAATGTGTTACTACATACCATACCCCATAAGCACTGAAAATAAACATTTCATCATCTTTAAATATATTTGGATCATTGATGAAGGAGGTCAAAACGAAAATTCTATGATAGGTTTGATAATTTAATTTTGGCAATTTTTAAACAGGAGTACTTTTTAGAACACCCAATATAAACTCACGATCGCGCAAGAGATACATGCTTTTGAACGAATACGATTATTTGTGATTTCATCAAAGATTCTGCCACTCTTTTTCTTTCTTTGGAAGGTATGAAGGCATTCTTACTTCCTATTATCTAAGCTTCCATCAAGCAAAAATTATAAGTAATTTGGAGAAAATGGGTTGGCCTCTCTGTTATCTGTCAAAGTTCACATCAACCAAATCTGCTTTCTATTCAATGCAATATAACTTTCAAATTGTTTAATTGATAGTGCATTTGGTCCTACAGTTTTTGGTTTTTCAGCATTGCTGTTACAAGACATTTTCAAGATATAGATCTTCAAAATGAGACTTCCTAGCGATCCACACCAACTCATGTTTGGCGCCAGGATTTAATCTTCCTTTGCAGGTAGAATAAGCTTACGAAATGTTCACTTACCTCTAAAACGTTACCCATAACAGGAAGCTGTAAAGTTTCGCCAGGGCATGGAGAAGGCCATTTGTCAATCTGATAACAAACTGCTTCGACAGCCGCATCTTCATTTTCAAAGTATTCTGGCGCTATCATTTTGATCTAAAAGAAACTTTTTAACTTGAAAGGCAGAAACATTGCAATGATTATGGATAAGCGTGTTTGGGCTGAGTCATACATGTTTAGATGCTATTCTGAGCCTGCAGCTTTGTAACTATGGACTAGACTGATGACATTCGTCTAAATTTCGTTCCATTGAATTGAATTTTATTTGCTGGGGAACGGAGCGAAAACAGTGAATCATTAAATATGTCTTATCATGGACCAGACTGCCTCAAACTGATGTTTATTGTGTACTTAAAGCGAATATGCACTGGCAAAATGGACCTGTCCATAAAAGAACAACGAAAACACTCAGACACGGCACTGTTTCATCGGTGTCCATTGTTGAAGCGCGTACGTGTAACTTCGATTTGAATAGGATATTTCTATTTTTTCTGCTCCTGCAAATGCAAGCTCATATCATAACCTTCAATCCTTGCCTAAACAACTTGAAAAATAAACCTCATCTTGCTGCTTTTTTCGTGACACTAAGAATCTAAAATACGCTGCAGGAAACTTCTCTTCACTCATTTTTTGCGCCCGCGCCCCCCCCCCGAACGATGTTGGTCGGAAATTTTATCCTCTACGAAGAAAAGCAATTCGGCTGTGCTTTCACGCCTGAAAGCACCGGAAACCGGCATTGTAAGAGGGAAAGGGGGGGGGGAAGAGCAAAAATATATGATTCTTTCCAAAATTTTAGGAGAGATTATTGCACAAACCCTTTAACGTGTCAACTTTAATGCAAAACAATTGATTTAGTTAAAATCGGTCGTATCTCCAGATTCTTCAGACCAGCCCTAAAATCCTGAGCAGACTTACTAACAAATAAGCTCCATGATACTCCCGACATCATTACATTTAATGATCGATGNCCCCCCCCCCCCCGAACGATGTTGGTCGGAAAATTTTATCCTCTACGAAGAAAAGCAATTCGGCTGTGCTT
Source organism: Aurelia aurita complex sp. Pacific (assembly GCA_004194395.1). NCBI lineage: Eukaryota > Metazoa > Cnidaria > Scyphozoa > Semaeostomeae > Ulmaridae > Aurelia > Aurelia aurita complex sp. Pacific. The sequence continues at coordinate 105,656 of REGL01000039.1, read as the reverse complement.
TCACGCCTGAAAGCACCGGAAACCGGCATTGTAAGAGGGAAGGGGGGGGGGAGGGAAGAGCAAAAATATATGATTCTTTCCAAATTTTAGGAGAGATTGTTGCACAAACCCTTTAACGTGTCAACTTTAATGCAAAACAATTGATTTAGTTAAAATCGGTCGTATCTCCAGATTCTTCAGACCAGCCCTAAAATCCTGAGCAGACTTACTAACAAATAAGCTCCATGATACTCCCGACATCATTACATGTAATGATCGATGTGGCGTAAGAATAGGATATAAGGAAAAAAAATTAAAGATCACACAAAGCACACATTGAAAAAGGCACATGACTTCAAACACACTTTTTGGTTTATGTTGCCACCAATTAAAAGCACGTCCATTATTCAAGTGAAAAGAAGCTGCTAGCTTAAAGGGGCTCCGTCGCCAAACTGTAAACAAATCTGATAACACCGCCCGTGTCCCATGTTCTCCATCGTTTTCTGTAATTTGTTTGGTAGCTTCATCCAAGCCACCAAAGAATGCTCGTTAAAAATCCACTTATATCCGGCAATCGTCAAAGATACGAATGTTTCGTTTTTGCCACTGTGAAGTATAATATTTATCTTGATGATTTCATTTTTGAAAAACAGGTAAACGTCCGCGTGATATTGCCCATTAAAAACTGCAAAATCATCGTTTCGACCGTAATTTGGAGACGGAGCCCCTTTAAAGATCCATTGCCAATAGTGATTTTATGCAGGTACAAAGTCGACTTTCGAATCATATACAAAACTCGTTTGCAGACTAAGTTTTATCTGTTTTGATTTTCAATCAGCACACAGAGGATCATCGTTAGACATGGGTCTTTTAAGCCTGTTTAGACCACATGAACATTCTCGTCCACTTTCTAAATCGATTATGACAGGATGAAGAACATTCATTCATGAAGAACAACATTTGCGACTCACCGACATCTGACCTTACAACACAGAGAGAACATCTGACTACAAATAACACACAACGAAACAGTACGAAACCAAATACGAGAACGACACAACTGAAAACAACGAGAACGAGGTCAAAACAACAACAACATACGAAAAGAACATTTTTACCTGACGAGGACAAAATGATGCTTNTAGCTTCATCCAAGCCACCAAAGAATGCTCGTTAAAAATCCACTTATATCCGGCAATCGTCAAAGATACGAATGTTTCGTTTTTGCCACTGTGAAGTATAATATTTATCTTGATGATTTCATTTTTGAAAAACAGGTAAACGTCCGCGTGATATTGCCCATTAAAAACTGCAAAATCATCGTTTCGACCGTAATTTGGAGACGGAGCCCCTTTAAAGATCCATTGCCAATAGTGATTTTATGCAGGTACAAAGTCGACTTTCGAATCATATACAAAACTCGTTTGCAGACTAAGTTTTATCTGTTTTGATTTTCAATCAGCACACAGAGGATCATCGTTAGACATGGGTCTTTCAAGCCTGTTTAGACCACATGAACATTCTCGTCGACTTTCTAAATCGATTATGACAGGATGAAGAACATTCATTCATGAAGAACAACATTTGCGACTCACCGACATCTGACCTTACAGCACAGAGAGAACATCTGACTACAAATAACACACAACGAAACAGTACGAAGCCAAATACGAGAACGACACAACTGAAAACAACGAGAACGAGGTCAAAACAACAACAACATACGAAAAGAACATTTTTACCTGACGAGGACAAAATGATGCTTGCAAATCATTAACCTTATATGGAGGTTGATACTTTGAATTAATCAGTTGTTCTGAAGATGCCCTAGTGGGGAAACCAGCATTGAAATAAAAAACAAAAAGCGCAAAAGACCCAACTGATGCCTGCGTTCTTCGAGCGGTTAGGTCCTCTTCAACGGTACACTATATAGGTTCTGATTGGATGAACATTCTTCTTACGAACCTTTTTGGCTATAAATGTACCCATCTAAATCCATGAATGGAAAAGAAACTTGTGGAACTAGTAGACCTTCACACAATCTGACAAAAAAGTTTTTTCTAACAAACCAGATAACTGAAAATAAGAAGGTTTCTTACCAGGTGCGTGAAAAGATTGACGTAAGGCAGTTGACTTATCAAGACGACAGACTGAAAGCAAATAATTTATATTGTTATTACATTTAATTTATTGGTTTCATTATACTGAGCTTGGCAAGTGTCAAACTACAAGAAAGTTCTGGAAGATGACATCAGATCTAACAGTCATGACCGAGTAATTAAGTCAGCTGAAAATTTCTAGCAAATCGTAAAAGACTGGTGGTGCTTTTAAGTAAAGCAGATTTTGCAGACAGCCCTGAAACCATAACGAAATATAACGCAAGGTTTTTCATTATACCGAGTGCACAAAACAAGCACCCATTTTCGACAGGCAACGATAAATCGTATATTACGCCGATTCTGAAGATACATGACTTAACTTTTAGTTAAATCCGAAATTATGCATGGCGAATTTTGGGAATTTTTCGACGGGCTGCTTCCCGAGATTTTTCAAAATTTATTGGTTCATAGCCGCTAAATTGATTGAAAAAGTTCGATCTACGTTTTCACAGAGTGACCTGAAAATTACAAAAGAAAAATTCTGATACGACTTGAAATTTAGAAAATGAATAGTTAGGACTGGATTCTTAAACCGTTTTAATACTATTTCTAAGCATACAAAAAACCTTTATTTCTCACAGTCTTTGCACTTATAGCTGTTACATTCATAGCAGTTACAGTGACAGCAGTTACAGCTCTTTATCCCTTCAAGATCAGTCTTCATAAAATTTGACAAATTTTTATCAATCTGTTTAGGCTGCGACCAAACCAAAGATAAGAAAAATCGCTTTAAACCCAAACAAAATTAAACAAGGGATATTGAGTTATCGACTTTCAAAATCGAACTAGTAGTGTATGATCTATTGCTGCCTTTCAAAAGTGGGTAAATATTCATGGTGCAACAGGTACAACAGTCAAAGTACCAAATGCATCATCTTTAGTTTAGACATATTGTATAAAGGTTACAACAAACTTTGAAAGAATTTGAAACTAATTTGTACCTCTTCCTCTTCTATTCTACATCCCTTGGAAACCAGTTTGTTTTTTATCAGACAAAAATGCTTCGACCCAAAATGTCCTTTGTAACAAATATTTGACTGTAATCAGATTTTAGTCATAGGAATTTTTCGGCAAGAATTTTGACCGATAATTAGTCAATAATATGGAATGTATGTATAAAAAAAACCACGTTTGCAGGCTGCGCCTCGCATCTTGATTTGATATGCCTGGAGCAAAGATTAGTAGAAAATACTTGGAGGCAGGAACACTGCAAACAACAAGGAAGCAAAGACAACAGTTTTTTAGATTAATCATTATTCATATTATGAGCTGATATTTTATCTTCACATACAGGACAAAGACTTCTTCAGGGCTAAACTGAAGTTTATTATGTCTCTTCTAGCATAACTGTTATGACAAATGACGTCGTAGCAAGTGTACCTCTAATGAAAACACAAAGTGCTGTGATCTCATGATAGATACCGGGTGTCTCAAAACAAAGTACCCCCTTTTGACTCAACAAGGCAACAAGACGATAATATTTCGGGACTTGTTGAATTCATGGCTACATTTGCTGGTCTTCAACTTAAATGCACATACCTTGCATTTGGAAATCGACCACCAAACACAGGAGATATGAGTTCACAATGTCAAAATTTGGAGTGCACCTGAAACCAGAGGTTTTGAGAAATGGCCTAGCCATAATTTGATAACAAACAGGCATTTTGCAAACGAATTTTTGACTTTGACCTTTACTTTTTATTTTTGAAAAGATCTATACCTTGAATTACTTCAATTGTTCTTGAAGTAACTTTTCTTTTGAGGAAACGGTCCTTGCATTGCATTCGATCCCGAGTGTTTTGTATCAAAGAAGAAGAAAAGGAGCACATGCACGCTTATTTTGGAGATGTGGCACGACTTTATCACTCTTACCACATTTTTACTATATTTGCTTAATCAGCGCCATGTCTATGCGTCTTTTATTCTTTTCAAAAGCAAAACACGGAAACTTAAAGTCTACAGGTACTTTGGAAAATGTCCACGATACAAATCATGACTAGGCCGTTTCTCAAAACCTCTGGTTTTGGGTGCACTGTAAATTTTGACTTTGCGAGCCTGTATTTCCGGTGGTTGGTGGACGATTTCTAAATGCAAGGTACGTCCATCTAAGTTGAACATTGATAAATTTAGCTGTGAAGTCGGGGAGCAATGATATCTTATTGCTTGGTTCCTATTTCCAGTCAAAAGGGGGTACTTTTTTCTGAGACACCCAGTATAATCCAATAAAATATGACAACACATATTACAACCTACACTACTTACAAGAATTACTGTACAATACTACTTGGACCAATACCCCGGGGAGCAAAAGACTGTGTCTACCCCATAGACTTACGACGTGATTCCTTGTATTCGTTCAACATTTTTAATNGGGGAGCAATGATATCTTATTGCTTGGTTCATATTTCCAGTCAAAAGGGGGTACTTTTTTCTGAGACACCCGGTATATTTAAAAAGTGTGAAATAAACTATGTAGCTTACTTTCTGAAAATATCCTCTTTTTAAACTTGCATCCTTGACTTGACGGAAGTAAACAAATCCATAGTAATGACCATGATCTTTCTGCAAAGAAATTTTTATATAAGACAGACTCAGTTGCGGCGCCACGGGGCTGTATGGGGGGTAAATATCCCTCATATCCCTCCAAATATGGTAATTTAGATTCGTCCAAAAATGTCATAAAATTTAAGGTAAGGGTGGTAGGCCTGTGATCAATCTTTAATCTTGCTTTCTTTGTCACTTAATGCTAAATATGATCTCATTGTTCTAAAAACTTTTGTGTTTTTGTCATTTTACCTGCTCTCTTTTAGTTTGGTAGCTTTCCTTTTCTTTAGCTGAGTTACTGCACACTGTAAAGTTTTGTAGGTCATTGTCGCCTTGATCATTTACGTAGATATTAGGAGTGGCTTAACATTGCATTGCAGGCTGACTTCTAATAGACTACATATTTTGGTACTTATCTTCAAGATCAAATATATATTTCAAATACATTCTTCTATAACTCATTGCAAGTTATACTACTTGTAACACTAGCTGTAATACAATTAAAAAAGCCCTGCATTGATGTTTCTCACATGCATATCAATGATTTCATCAGTCCTTTTATTTCTTTATAAATCTAAATGTTTGGCTCTGGCACCCAGTGTAATCTGTCGTTTTCTATCTAGAAAGGGTGTATCTCTATACTTAAAAAGGGAGTTTCCCTAAGATCGAAAGGGCATGGTCCCAAAAGATTTTGCAGGGCTTCACCCCCTGACCCCCACCCCTAATTACCACACAACTTTGCGGTGGCTGGCACCGCCGCTGGACAGACTAGTCTACATTTTTCATTGTTTCTCAGAGTTTCATGATATTACAGTGATCATCAGACAATTGAAAGATTCTACTCAGTTTTTTGCACTTATATCAGGTGGACCGAAACAAACTTCACACAACTGAAACCTCATCACACAGAAAACACTTGAAGCACCTAATTCACTCTGCCTATATGGCATTTAGCATTGTTTTAACCAGTAAAGAGAAACATATAAGCCATTGTGATATTCATCTGAAATAATGATTCAAAAAATGCAGAACAATCTTCCAATACAAAAAGAAAGACAATTACCTTAATTATTGCACTTTTCTAAATTAAACCTATGGATGTAAAAACCTTCTAAGCTGAATCCATAATGTTACATACCCTTAGATATGCTGGTAGATCCTTCTCATTATTTTCATGATGAAAAAATGAGGAGGTTGTTGAGCTGGAACGAATTCTGAAATGGAACTGTGTATCTCCCATGCACCCTATAACAAATAAAATACAACTATCAAAGATACAGTATAACAAAAAAGCAGGTAGTTAGCAGTAAAATTGGGTATCTCTACCTTCAGCACAGTGTTCCAGGGCATGTAATTAATATGAAAAATGAAAGTATCAGAATTGTACCAAACTGACTTTCTATTGTTCACCGTAGCCCGAGGAATGTCAAGACCCAAAAAATGTTCAAATCGGACAATCTAGTGCTGAGAAAACATTATTTCAAGTTGGGCCTAAAAAGTGTACTTCAGACTTCTTTCTAAGCACAGCAAGGCCACAAAATAGCACTAACTTTCAAATTCAACTTTCTTGGCTTGCACCCACCCGATTTTCATGATCTTTGTTTTGTTCAACAGATTAAACCTTGCAGAGTATGTAGTGAAAAAGTGGATTGAAAATTTTATCTTGGGATGCGGAAATCTTGCGAATTCATACTGGTAACCAAACGTTAAAACGGCTAAAACTGAATCACGACGCGCTTCTTGAACATTAAAAACAAAAATCTATGTTTCAGAATTCTCGTAAAGTCTATTGCAGAATCAACTTTAAGGAATTGGGAACACGTTTGCAAATGGGCTTAGTAGAATGAGCTCTCAAGTAATTTTGATGAATTTTTCACGAAGACCAGTTTTGCAGCTTTTCAGAGCTAAAAATTGCTTTTTTATGACGAAAAACTATTAGCTCAGGCAATATTTCACCATATCTCCACAATTTCAAATACATGCTTTTTAACAATAGTAGTATAAAGTATTTTAAATAATTCAACTAATTTTTAAGGTTCTGAAAACATGCAGCCAACTCTACAATGATTCCTTATATCTCAAGGTGAAAAATGCGCCTGGTAACATCGAAAAACAGAACAAACACCAAAATAGACACATTATATGATTAGGGAGTTGATCTCTAACCTCCTTTTGACTATAAGAGGGAAATATTAGCTTCATTGAACATCTAGTTCAGTCTATAGACAGTGGCAAATATAGACAGAATTTGCAAAAAAAGACATCTTCTTCACTGGCCTTCGTGAAAAATTCGCCAAAATTAGTTGAGAGCTTGTTCTACTTAGCCCTTTTGCAAAAATTTTGCCAATAGGTTAAACTTGAGTCTGCAATAGGCTTTACGAGAGTTCTGAAACATAGATTTTTTGTTTTTAATGTTGAAGGAGCGTTTCGTATTCAGTTTTAGTTTTTATCAACGATTGGTTACCATTATAGATTTGAAAAATTTGCACATCCCAAGATGAAATTTTCAGTCAACCTTTTCAGTACATATTCTGCAGGGCTCGATCTGTCGAACAAAACAAAGATCATGAAAATCGAGTGAGTGCAAGCCAAGAAATTTGAATTTGAAAGTTAGTGCTATTTTGTGGTCTTGCTGTGCTACAAAAGAAGCCTGCAGTACACTTTTTAGGCCTAACTTGAAATGCTACTTTCTCAGGACTAAATTGTCCGATTTGAAAATTTTTTGCGTTTTGATATACCTTAGGCTACGGTTTAATACAGAAAAATCAGTTTTGTACAATTCTGATATTTTGATTTTTTGGCATTAATGACACTAAAACGGAAATCTGGATCACAGTATTCAGGGACACATTGACCCACACAGACGGCAAAAATAAGCAACATGAGCACTGCTTGAAGGAAATTCTACTGTATGATATCCTGACATCAAATTCTACCAGGAAACTTTTGGTCAAAACTACTCAAACAACCCATAAATGAACATTCCCTTGCAGGAAATCTGCTGTCCAACCATTTGGATTACAAAAAGAAAATATTCTTTCTTTCTTTGCACATGGAGGTTCATGTGTGTTGGATTGAGGGTCATTTGAAATAAAAATAATATCTTTGCCATGCTCCAGACCTTTATTTTAGGACCATTTTAAAAACACACACAGAGCTCTGTATTTCCTTTTTTTCTATGTATTTCCGTTATACAGCACCTCTAAGGGGACCATTATGGAAATAAGATCAGCTTGACCTTTTAGTGCTATCCCTGCCACTGTAATTAGGGGTGTTTATCTTTACGTTTTTAACATCTTATATTGTACGGTATCTATTTTTTATTAGAAAACTTGTAAATATTTATTGTCGCAGATCAATACATACATACATACATACATTTACCTCAATTACATCTGGATTATACCAACAAGGAATGGCTTTAAACAATAAATTCAAATGTAGACAAAAAATCTTATTTTTTGGAAAGAATTGGGGAATTGTTTGTCTGTTATTGATAGCACCAAATTGTAAGTAACTCTGACGTAAGTGAAAGCTGATCCATTTCTACATAAATTTTGCTTTGCATACTTTTTCAGCTGGAGCTGTCACAGCAATTTTTGGTAAGGTACAGAATATATACAGTAGTACCATAATGCTAATCATTTACAAACTGTTGATTGGAATAATCAGTTTCCTTCCTCAAATTGATATTGAAGTTTTTGTTGCATAAAATATTTCAGTCATATTATGATAGCAAAGAATAAGAAGCAAAGAAACAAATATATACAATAACTACCTGTATTTGAATCTGGGAATGCCAAGTAGCAAATGTTCATTTTCTGAAAGGAAGAATCTTTTCATAAGTTGTATACCAAAAGGAGATGCATGGCTCAAGGTGCATAAAGTATTGGTTTAATCAAAATGTAATGAATAGGATTTTGAAAATTCTTTCATTCAGCCAATCTAAATTTTGCAGAATTCTGTTGAAAATTTGGCATGTTACTTTTATATGGTTCTTCTTACGAAATAAGTTGTCAATTCTATTGATCTCAGACTTTGAGCCAAAAAAATGCTTTGAAGGCAAAGTTCTGGTTTTTAGCGCCAAGTGCTTGGATCACACAAGTAGATATGTTCAATGTCATGAATTTTCTCAGCTAAGCTTGCATACTGGTAAATGTCTACTTTGAAAGATGATACACTTTCTATGAAAGAACGTTAACAAGTATAAGCATATGAAAACATATATCTACTGCAAGTAAAAGTGCTGAGGATGACAAGTGAATATAACTCACAATGAGCTTTTGAGCCATTTGCCCTCAACAACATGGTGATGGTGAATGTAATAAGAACACAGAAAATACTTTATCACCAACTACTGTAGATGATAATTTTATTCATTTTGTTATAACTGCTAATAGCTACACTGAAAAACAAATTGGGAAGAATAGAGGAAAGAGAAACAAAAGACAACAGAAAACCTAACTGAGCCTGTGACTTCTTGTCATGACACTCAAGTGGTGAGGCTCTGCATGGTATCGAATCCTGTCTGCCTGACTGTTCTGGCTGCAAAGTCAGAGGATTACACAACTGCACCCCACCATCTTGAAGTTTTCCTTTTCTGCATCATATGTAGTCCAATTATGAAAATAATATCTGACAAAAAAATTGTTGTTAATTCAACAGATTTTACCTCTTTTTCAGTGAGTTTCACATGGCTTGGAAATACTTTCTGAAATGAAAAAAATATCACCAATGAAAATAATGATTAAAAGGACATGAAATTAACAATTTGGTTCAAATTGTATTAGATCCTGGACTGCAGTTTCAATGAAACCATAAAAATACAGTATCCCTGTCAATTTTTTCTTTGTGACATCATGTCCTCCAGCCTTGCCCAATTTGAAAAAGAACAGTTTCATGCAATTGTTTTCTCAAATTTCCACAGTAAATTTTTCTTTACATGATCAAAGCTTCTCTACAGGCCAGAGTCAAATGTACAGAGACCAGTGAGGTCTGTCAGGTGGTTTAGTGCATGAACAATATTTCTTCATTTCATATTCCTGCACAGGAGTTTGACCCCAAGCAGAAAAATAGTGGCTCCAGACCAGGTTGGAAAACATGCGTGATTTGGCCTACGCGTAGTAGCGAGTGAAATAAATTTGAAGGTGCGAGCTGCGAGTGGACTTTAAAAAGAGTTCAAAAAGCTGCGAGAGAAGCAAAATTAACAATAAATCTTTTGTTCTCGCATGCGAGGATTGGTTATTGTAACTGCGAGCAGCGAGTTTGACAGAGTTTCATAGCTGCGAGTG
>REGL01000039.1:85264-95451 GCA_004194395.1 Aurelia aurita complex sp. Pacific | reverse complement strand
AAAGAACAGTTTCATGCAATTGTTTTCTCAAATTTCCACAGTAAATTTTTCTTTACATGATCAAAGCTTCTCTACAGGCCAGAGTCAAATGTACAGAGACCAGTGAGGTCTGTCAGGTGGTTTAGTGCATGAACAATATTTCTTCATTTCATATTCCTACACAGGAGTTTGACCCCAAGCAGAAAAATAGTGGCTCCAGATACAAAAATATTGTCAAGAGTTGGGTTAGTGGGGTAGTCTACCAGCCTGAAACAATTTGTTCATATGTTTGCATCATTTGAGTCACATGAAAGAACATAGTACAGTAAACAAGGCAGAGGTACTGAAATGTCATAACACGAAAAGCAACTTTCTGATGTAAAGATACACGGTGTGGTGCATTGGCACATGGGGCGGCACTTTATTGTAACTACTACAAATCTTCAAAATCGGTCAAGTGTACAATTTATCGTGGCCTACTTATGAAAGCAAAGAAATTTGCTTGGGCCGCAATCAGAGAGGGGTGGTAGGGGGTTTCAATGATTGTGGCTGTTGAGCCGCGCGCCGCGATGCCTGATGAAAAAAGGTAATTGTTGACGGCCCCTCATACCATATCATGTAAAACAACACAACATTCGGCGAATGCTGCCCGCTAAACTGCACTCCAGCCCCAGGAACTTGTTCCAAACTCTCAGTACCAATTGCTATTGAGTCTGGCTGGGAAATTTGCATTTTTTTACATGTTCTGTGTTCAGTCAGGCTGCTGATGATTGATGGCCCATCATATAATTATAATCCTTTTCAGTTTTGGAAATACAAATGAGGCACTATATAATGTATATAAGACTATATACCAGCCTTCTACAAAATGAAAGTAGAAACGAAAAATGAAAGGCAGTTATAGGCCTTTGCTTGGAAAAATTAGGACCCGAGGTGTAGGGTACCTAGCTAACTTATTAGATAGATAGGCCTTCTTGTTACCTATATTTATTACCCTGCTATTATAAGTCTTTTGGCCGCGGCATGCAGGGCGGCAAAACACACATACCTCAATAACCTGACCAAGTTCCAGGTCGAAAGTCACCACACATAAGCACTTTATCCAACAGTTGAATCTGTCCCATGGCAAAGATTTTCTGTCTTCACCCCTAACGATAAAATCTGAATAATTTAGAGGCAGCAACGTTTGCCCGCTTTCCGCCATTTGTTTTCTTTTTCTTCTGCATGAGATCACGGCGCGCCTTCGCAGAAACATTAGCGGACTTATCAAATTTATCATGATAAGACAAATTGAGTTGCATTGTCTGTTTGTTTCTGAAGGACTCACTTCAACAAAAATATTTAACAAATATGTAGTAAAATTGTTGTAGCCTCTCTTTGCATTGAATGTAACGAGACTGAGGCTGGGATAAAGCGTGCAAAAGGAAAACAGCAATGGCGGCGAAAACATGCTTTTGAAGCAAGTGTGAAAAGTTATTGAAAAGTGAATCTTGGGTCCCCAGAGAGACAAGAAATAGATGCAATGGCCACCTCACAAGATCTTCTCGATGTTGATCCAAGTAACGGTAAAGTATAACGTGCTAGAATGCCCAAAACTGTTGAAGTGCGGCGTGTATATTTTCTTTTAATTAGTTTAGTTAGGCCAGACCAGAATCGGCGATATTTTCATAAGTTTCCCACCAGCATCATCCAATCAGATGATAAAGGTTTTATTGCTTTTATTTAATAAGCCAATCAGCAATCAGTTCTAACTATATAATTCAATTCAACCTTTCTGTTTTCCTTTGGAAGCTGTGTCCACTAAACAGTCCNAACGGTTAAAGTGCGGCGTGTATATTTTCTTTTAATTAGTTTAGTTAGGCCAGACCAGAATCGGCGATATTGTATAATGTATGTATGTATAATATTCTTTAAAGTGAATTACCAACTAAGTATAAAAACTTGTTTTCAGTTTGGTTCACAAATATTTTCATAAGTTTCCCACCAGGCATCATCCAATCAGATGATAAAGGTTTTATTGCTTTTATTTAATAAGCCAATCAGCAATCAGTTCTAACTATATAATTCAATTCAATATTTCTGTTTTCCTTTGGAAGCTGTGTCCACTAAACAGTCTGGTGGTAAAAGCTCTCAATTCATTAGCCCAGGTTGGAAAACATGCGTGATTTGGCCTACGCGTAGTAGCGAGTGAAATAAGTTTGAAGGTGCGAGCTGCGAGTATACTTTAAAAAGCTGCGAGAGATGCAAAATTAACAATAGATTTTTTGTTCTGGCTTGCGAGAACCAGTTATTGTAGCTGCAAGCGGCGAGTTTGACAGAGTTTCATAGTTGCAAGTGAATGCAAGTTTTCCAAGCTGGTCATGAGCGACTAATCAATCACCAGTGACTAACAGATAGATTAGCGGCTAACTGATCGACTAGTAAATTTACTAACAGATTCCGTAGTAAATATCTGATCTGTTAGTGAAATTTGATAGTTGCGCAGCCGCCAAAAACAGTGCAAAACCGCAGCTTGAAAATACTCCCATCAGATTCAGCGTGTAAAAAAACGCTCTTTTACTGGGTGAAAAACATTCTACCGGTGCAAAGGAGAGCTACGCTCAAATTAGGATTGATGCACATCTTTTATGCACGCAAGATTAGAACCAGATGGACCAACTAAAATAACTATTATGGGCTTAATGTTTTTCTTCTCACAAATTTTCGTAACGCGCGCTCAAGTGCTTAATCCTTTCAAAACATCGTGGAATCGATCAGAAACCGGTTTAATATTACAACTAATAGATTCATTAGGAACTAACGGATCGGTTATCTACTACAGAATCTGTTAGTAAATTTACTAGTCGATCAGTTAGCTGCTAATCTATCCGTTAATCACTAATAGATTGGTTAGTCGCTAATGAATCTAGAGCTTTTACCGGACTGCTAAACTGCATATATGGCCCATTATTTTTACCACTCAGGCTCAAATTGTGAATATCCTTAGGGCCTGTTTATATGAAAAAGAGCACCTCACTTGCCAGACCTGGGGCTAACATACAAAGTTCCATTTCCCATAGAATCCTTTGTGAAGAGTCCAAAAATAGACAATAAGTAGCACACATATAATAGATGTGCTTCCGTTACTTCAGTGTTACATCATAATAACCTTGTTGTTAAACAGCCTTGTACAGAGCATCACATTCCTCCCCTCATTAACAAACATAACATATAATTGATAAAGTACACATAGTTCTATTGTGTCTGTTGCATTGTTAGGTCAAAGCTTAGTCTGAAAGTTTTCATCTCTGTGTCTAGCAGGGGCTTGTCTTATTCTCACTGGTCTTTCTATTTGCACTCTATCCTCTACTTCATTTGATGGAATGACATTTTCTTGTCTTCGTCAGTGTCAGGTGAAAGTGGCTGTGTGGTGTAATCTCTTTCGCACATTGACTTGTTCTCCTCCAACCTTTGCAGCTTCTTGAAAAATGTTAGATGTCTTGTGATGTTGCTTGTGGCATTTCTGACTGTAACTACTGTAAACTGCCTTTCCTCTTCACAACAATCATCGGCTCAGTGTTACATCAAAATAACTTTGTTGTTAAACAGCCTCATATAGAACATTACATTTTGCATTATTCTTTTCACGTTTATATGACAGAACCGATATAGTAAGATCCCACCTCACCAGAAGAGGTGAAATATCTTGGCGAGTTGAAATATCTTAGCAAAACACCACTGGTATGATGAACTGAACTGAGTCATTTGTTGATTCTTATTGGTTAATTTGTTCTTATTTCACAGAAGGGAGACTTTACTCCATCTCGCCTCTCAGCCCTGGGTCAGGCTGTCAGTAGAGGTAAAAATCTCATATAAACAGTGGCCGAAAGCTGAAACCGGGTCTGGCAAACAGGTCCTTAGAAGAATTGCATTTAGTTTATAGAGATACAAATAATTCTCAACAGAGAATAAAAAATGGTTTTGTGGTATATAAAGGTAGTAATTGAATGAATCATTCTACTTAACGTTAGTAATAGCACAAAATACTCTTGCCTTTTTAGTGTTCAAACCTTTTCTGCTGAAAAATGACAAGCAAGTTGATGTAAAAAAGAAACCACCTGTGATAACAAGGCTTCCAGCATCATCAGGTTGGTACTAAGTGAAGTTTGGCGACTCATTTTTTTTAGAAATCCAGCTCTGTATTTTCTTACCTTATAGCTACACAGTAGACCTTGCACTAGTCCTGTCACACTAGAAGGCAGTCCAGCAAATCATCTTGGAAGACATTTCAAAGGAACTTACTGTACATTCATACAAATGAAATCTAGCCTGGGTCATAGACCATAAACTGAAATCATGTCAGCCAAGCAATTTGACACAGAAAAACAAGTGAAAATAGTAGTACAATAATGTATATGCTAAGGAATTCCAAAAATAATTGCTTGGATAGTTTTTCACAGTGCTTTGTTGGGGAGATGAAGTGATGACCTTATTGTCTTGATACATTGTGTTTCAGCTTTGTTGAGGGCGAATTGGCGTTGGGGCTCACGTTGTCATGCGCATCGCTGCTTTTGTTTCTTCCCTTGTTCTCAACGGTCAAAGCTAATTTGCATGTTACATAAGTGAAGTAAATTGTTACAACGCATGCGATCTGGAGCCCTTTTTGGGGGATTCCTTGAGGCTCACAACTTAGCCTGTTCGTATCCCCAAAAATGCTGGAGTTTCGCAATGTCTTTTCACAGTCTGAGGGTTGAGTTTCTTAAGGTTTTCTCATAAATATGTGTAGAGCATTCTCAGTAACATTTTTGGATTACCATTTTGGTGAAAGACCATTGAGGGAAAGGGGGTACATAGGAAAATGAGTTTAGCATCCCCAATGGTGTTAAAGGTACAGTATGGCAGTTGAGAGCTTTAATGCCCTGAAGTTGGCATACATTTTTTTGACCTTGTTCCTTCTTCTTATTCGTGTTTCCGTCTTATTCAAGATATTAGCCTTGCGATTGCTCTTTTCCATTCTTTTGGTCATAGTCATTCTCAGTTAGTTCATCTATTGTTTTGTTTATTGGCTTCAGATTGTTATTTATTTGTCTGATCCATATTTGTTTTGGTCTTCCTTGATTACCCTTTGCTTTTTCAAATTTTCTTTGAAAGCTAATCTTGCTGGTGTTCTTGCTGGTGTTCTTTCTGGTGCCCAAGCCAGTTTAATCGCCGTCTGATGTGATCTTATATATATTTCTTCATTCCTTATTTCATCCATTAATTTGATGTTTAGTATTCTACGAAGCAATTTTCTTTGGAAGATATCGAGATTTTCTTCCAATTTCTTGGTTAAGTTTTGACCTTTTCTGATACTAATACTAAAATACTCTTTATCAGTATTAGACAGAGTGAAAGATTTCATCCCATTACTGGCATCAGCAAATGAAAATTTAGAGAAAGAAATGACTGGAAAGCCTGCTGCAGAATTTGATATTGAAAATGTTGAAAAAGATGATCAATATGTTGAAATGGTAAGTGTAAAATCTAACATGGTAGGAACCAGGCCAGGCCTGAATATTAACTTCGAAACTTGATCATTCCAGGGCTCTCGGTCTTTCATATTCTCTCATGAAGCAACAGCAAATGTTGTAGCCTTTGAAAGAGAATATGTGAAGGCAGGATATAATGCAATTAGAACCACTTAATCGAAAGAATCTCCTTATTGCAAAATTGGAGGTTTATTGATTTGATTTCAACAGCCTTTGCCTATTTTTAGCTATTTGAATTGCCAGCATCAACATGTAAAGATTGGCTCACATAGAAGTACCACAAAAGAAATTAAAAGTTGGGGTCCCACAAGGAGCTGTCTTAGGTCCCATGCTATTTATAACACCTTCATTTATGATCTACTTCGTTTGAGGCCAAACTATGAGATCTCTAATTTTGTGAATGATAACAGAATGTACTCATGCAAGCTATTTAGACCTACAAGAAATAGAAACCAATGTGGAAAATGATCTCAGCAGATTATTTTTCAGATTGGAACCTTTGACTACCAATCTGAGGTTTGGCCTTTGAGTCCCCACGCTGGTGGACCTGCTACGTAGAGCGAGGAGAGTCCCCAAATCTTTGTAATTTCAGGCAAAAGGTATCACGAGTCCCCACGCAGTTGGACATGCTATGGTCGCATCGAGAGGAAGTGACCAGGACACTGCTTCGATAAGCTGTGGCTTCAATGTCCCAAAAAAACTACCATTGGCTGCAAGGTAGAAATAAGATGAAAAACTGAAGGGGTGTAGCTGCAGCTGAATTTCATGAACATGATGATTTAGTATTAGTTAAAGGGGCTCCGTCGCCAAAATGTAAACAAAACGATGATGTTTGCAGCTTTTTGAAAGGGGATATCACATAGGATTTTCATATTTTTTCAAAATGAAAGTTGCTGTTTGGACGTAAATCATTGTACTTCACAAAGGAACAAACCAAACATTTATATCTTCTACGATTGCTCGCATATAAGTGGATTTTTAACGGTCACTTTTTGGTGGCTTGGGTGAAGCCACCAAAAAAACTGCAGAAAACAATGGATGAACAATGGATAATTAATTGATGACACGTGCGAGTTTTCGGATTTGTTTATTGTTTGGCGATGGAACCCCTTTAATAACAATCAAATGATGGAGGCCAATCCACCAAATTCTAAAGTCTGCAGAATTCCGTAAAGATTCTATCATCTGCCCTATTTTTAGGATCTTGGGTTATATGCCAAAGATGATGATAGCTCATCCAGTGATTCAAGTGATTCGAGTGATTCAAGTGATTCTGATGAAGAAATCATGTGCAAGATGATCGATGAAATCACAACGGACAATTTAAAGCTCAAAAAAGAAGAAAAGACTGTTAGAAATTTGATCTCAGAAGTTGAAGTAACGGACAATAATCACAATCATCAAAATGTTCAATCAAGGACAGGTAAAACAAAGAAGAGGCCTGCTGTTAGGGGTAGAAAAGCAAAGAGAGGTAAAACGAAACGGTGTTAGTTATAGAGTGGTGCTTGGGCAACACGGCAACGCAGTCGTTCCGTTCCATCTTCGTTCCAGTTTCTGGAACGCAAAAATAGACTGTTCACACAGGAACAGAACGATTGCGTGTTAGCTTTTGTTTCTGTTCGCATGGGAATGCAATCGTTTCGTTTTGCAGTTTTTGTTTCGGTTCTTTCCATTCATTCTAGCAACGACAACACGCCTGCCCTCAGGGCAAAAGTCTTATCGTTCCATTTTTAGACCAGTTCTGCAATTCATTGCCTGTTCACACGGGAACGGAACAGAATGATTGTATGTCGCTCCACTTTTTGTATCAGTTTTTATCGTTCCACTTTTTGGTACGGCAGGATGTTATTTGAAACGTTGTTCCCGTGTGAATGCCCCCCAAACCCCCACCTATGTTTGTCCCCTCCACTATTGGACATACGGTAAAAATCCACCTAAAAAGAACCTGTGATTTTCTGTAAAAGGTTTAAATGGCTCATATACATTTATTTAATGGTTCTTTTGCTTAATTGTCCAAGAATCAGCCTAAAGGTTCTTAATTTGCAGTTTCTTGTATGCAAGTTTTTACTAGAGAGCATCGCCATGCCAGTTGTCTTAGCGGTTAGTCTTCTTACTGTCCCTTACTCTTCCTANTGAAAACCGGACATTTCAGGAAATTATTCGGCTTTGTCACAAACGACAACAGCAGACTTTGTAGCAATACAATAGATTTACTCAACTCGTCCCAATGTTTTCACTCGATTCCATTTTTACAGTACGATCAGTGAAGCGGAAATACTTTATTACGCAGCAGCATACAAATTCAGTTCAATTTTACAACATGTTGTTATTGTTCTGATAGCTGGGACTTCGTATTAAGTCTAGCAACACAGTAGTTGTTTCTGACTGATACCAGTGCAGAACATAGTTAAAATATGCTCAGACGTTTCAAAATTCCTTGCACTTAGAATACTACTGGATCGATTTCAATGGATCGAGTTTTGCGATGGGTTAAAGACCGAATTAGTTTTTGATTTTTCTTGTGTTTTCATGGGAACTAAAAATTTAGGGAAGTAGTTGTTTGACTTTATGAGAATCCCTTGTTCGAAATTTCCCTGAAAAAGGGTCTGCAATCTTTCCATCAAATTGTAACCAAACTTCTCACACCAAGGAACATACAAATACATTTTTCACAGGTATCGGATGTGGTCCACGCACTCATTGCCATGGGATTGATAAACTATAGTATTTGTTCAAAAATCGCTTCCTTTTACTCGTGAGAGAGATTAAATGCCCTTGTATCTTGCTCTGTGCGAGAGATTCCTTATGATTTCATCTTGTGTTCCAGGCAACAAGGACAGATACACCTAAGTACAAAGCGATTAGCGATTGCAGGCAGGGAATTCAATGCCTGGTCCATCAACTTATAAGCAAAAACAAAGCAAGCCGCTAATGTTGCTCTGATATCCAGGTGGCTAGCTCGCTCGTTGTGCATTCCAGAAATGGTTTTTAAAACCAAACATTAACATACATCCAAAGAAGTTGGGCATAACTTAGACTTGCCCCATGTCTATTTCATCAAAAAACAGTATACTTTCAGATAGACTTATTACAGTTGACGAAATAGACTTGGGGCAAGTCTAGACATATCTAAACTTCTGCCTCGAGCATTTTATTTGTTTGGTTCAGAAGCGGATTGCCAGGTGATTCAATTCTCCTATTTTTTGGGTGTAATTAAAACACTTACTGCTCAGCTTCTGAACCAAACAAATAAAATCCCTGAGGTAGAAGTTTAGATATATCTTTCTTCTTTCGATATATGCTGATATTTTCTCTTAAAAACTATTTCTGGAATGCACAACGAGCCAGCTACCTATCTGGGTTTCAGAGCAATTCTTCGGCTTGCATTGGTTTCGTTTATGGCTTGACAAATCAGCAACAAATTTGTCATACTATTGTTTACCTATTGTTTATTGTCGAAGTTACCATTGTTTACCTTGCTCATAAAAATGTGAAGATAATCAGAAAAACACTTCAGTCGTCCTGCCATCAATCAAACTTTCTACGATTTTTCAAATGCCTGAACTTCTTTGGTGCACTCGGTATGCTAACGTGTTATCCTCTTGAGAGGATGAAACAGCATGGAATAATCTTGTCATGCTCCTACAGATGGCACTTAGATCCTCTCTTGGCGATAACTCGTGCTAAAGCATGTAAAAGTCATTACTGTAAGGCAGAAATATAAGGGAAATTTGATCGTTGTCATTTTGAAGATTTCTCGAAGGGGTTTCTCGAGAAAATCCCTCATAATTTAAGAACAAAATGGCTGATTTCATTCAGGTAAATTTAAAAACCTATTTGAAAATCTCCACCATTAAAAAATCTATTTGGCAATGCCTTTGCCCTAGATATCCACGAAGCAGTGGCCTTGCAAACGGGGAATATTGTTTCTTACTCACCCTTACTCAACCTTCTGTACGTAGATTCCTGTTTTATTAATTACTGTGCTCAAAGTTTAATTTTGAACCGTTGGATTTCAATGAACATAGGGCGAGACAATCTATAAAACACTGTACTGTCTTGTATTACAGTTTCAAAAGCTTCAAACATGGTCTAGTTTAGCTAATATAACAAACAATGGAAAACAACCAAACTTTGAAATATGGCTAAAACAGAACTTTTTACGACATTCTGAAAAGTTATTATTTCCCTGTTTACACTGTACTGTTGTCAAATGAAAATAATCGAGCCTCTTTGGCCTAACGTTTTCGTAACCGGCATCAAATGAAAACGATTTTGCAAACGGCACAATTTAAAAACGGCATGAAATGTTTCAATGTGAACGCTTGCAAACGGCACGATTTTGTTACTGATTCAAAGGGAGGCAGAACATTCCTTTGTCTTTCTTTGAATCTGTAACGATATTGTTCTGATTTCAAACGTTTACACTGAAACGTTTCATGCCGTTTTCATAATCGTGCCGTTTTCTTCTCGTGCCGGTTACGAAAACGTTTTAATGTAGATGGAAGGCCAAAGCGGCATGATATCGTACCGTTTTCATTTGGAAACGGTATAGTGTAAACGGGGCCCATAAGAGCCCGGCTACCTACACTTATGTGAGTACCTTATCGCTAATGCGCGAGCATAACTTGAAAGAAAAGACTTGTGAATTCAGGATACATCAAACCCATCGTTTTTATAGAGATCTTAAAAAATAACTAT
>REGL01000039.1:57965-72700 GCA_004194395.1 Aurelia aurita complex sp. Pacific | reverse complement strand
AAATGTTTACTTCGAACAAGAACAATGACACCGAGTGGAATACGCTTGAGAAGTTCAGCAGTAACATACAGTACAATCTTCGCAAAATGATGCATGTGGGCGAAAAGGGGAAGGAAACACAGTTCAATTCCCATGCAGTGCAATGCAAGAAACTGTATCAAAAGCGCGAAGGGTAGAACGAGGACTGATATTGCAATGAAGCCATAACAAATGCAAAATAACCAAAAGATTGAAATAGGCCTAACAATTTTGCTCAAAGGAGGCAATTTTTTCACGAATGGACGAAAACACCCTATTGTTGCTCGCCATTGATTCACTTCAACCGGCATCATCGTGCAGAAACCTTCTCGCTTGTCCCCAGGGGCGATAAGATTCAATGTAACCACCATTAACAAGTCCTAAATAAAATAACATACATGATAAACAAACACGAGAAACTACTTTTACGAACTCAAGAGTATAAACATTTGCAAAGACAAATAGGGAATAACGAATAACGCAAATAATTTTCCAAGAGGTTGCCTATTCTACTTCTGCAATCCCAGCGCTTGGCGCTAAAAACCGCAACTTCACCTTCACCTAATGTTCCTTAACTTCTCTTCAAGTGTACCAAATGCTCATTAAAGAGATTGGAAAATATAAGCTCACCACAACATGCCGATTATCAATCCTTGGTGAATCTGTTTATCAGCAACGTGTCCTCTGGAGCTCATCTCGTGTCTTTCCTCGAAAGTTTCGTGATCTCAAATGAACTTTTAGAATCAGTGCGATAATTTTATGTGGCTCCATTTGGCAACTGGAACTAAGCGCAGACTGCCAACACACAGGAGAAACGTGCGCAGCAACAATCGAAATGCCAGCTTGATATT
The DNA here is from genome assembly GCA_004194395.1 of Aurelia aurita complex sp. Pacific. Taxonomy (NCBI): domain Eukaryota; kingdom Metazoa; phylum Cnidaria; class Scyphozoa; order Semaeostomeae; family Ulmaridae; genus Aurelia; species Aurelia aurita complex sp. Pacific. Next base: position 71,831 of record REGL01000039.1, on the reverse strand, counting down.
TATTAGAGGTGAACCATTTTGGAGGTCTCTTGGGTCTAGAAGATTCCTTTGTGAATTGTGAATGTCACTTGTCTCTCTCTTGAATCTTCAAAATTTTCCTCCATTGTTCTCTTGACGAGTGAAATGGCTTCTCATTCTCGCTAACCTTTTTAGCTGATTTTGACGGGAAAATTTTACCAAATTAAGAGAAAAACATTCAAAGGACTTCTCTCGCAAATCAAGTATCACAAGATTGCATTTTGCTGAATAAACTACCTGGTAAATAAAACAAAGTTGAATGTTTGCTTGCAAGCCGAAGGTTTTACAATTATTCTTTTATAATCATCTACAAGAAAAAAGTTCGAAATGTATAAACACTGTGCCTCTCATGGCTCCGATGGGATTTAGAAATCGATTAGTTTAATCTACTGCACGAGCATTAGTTCCACGACTGGCCTGTTGCAAAATTTTGTAGTAGCCGCACCAAGCCGTTCCCACATCACAAACAAATTCAACAAAACTCCATGTTCGCCTGACTACATGACGTTCCTCCGTTTGTATTTTTAACCCTCTTGACACAGGAACGCAACCTGCACCAAAAGCAAGATTTAATGAACTTCCAAAAGGAAATGGACTATTTTGTATCATTGTTTGATAAAATTTCTTGACGATGCAAACTGACGATAGACGATACTAAAAACTTGATGAAAACGGCTAAATAATATTCCAAGATGAGAACGCTAGATTGAGTTTTATTTGCATCGCTGTGGAGCTGAAGCGTTAGCAATATTCGATCCAAAGGTTTAGCCTTATAAGGATCTATTTTGATAAAAACACTGTTATAAACTTGCTGGTAGCATGAGAACGATATGACTGATTTTAACCATCCAACTTTTATTATCTAAGTTGACATATTAGCTACACATTAGAATCATTCAGTTTGATGGGATCTGATGAATAACTTGCCAATTGCAGACGTGCACACATTTGAACTTGTTCTTCTTTGTTTAAAGGACAGCGGCACAATTTGAAAACGGGGGAAAATGCTAGCCTCACTACATAAGGACCCTCTAGTTACGCTCATCTAATCCAGTTCAATTGTTGTTGTTGTTGTCGCTGCACTGAGGCTGTGACCGAAGCGCCATCATCAATTCAAAGAGCAAAGGGAAACGAGAGACTCATCGTCATAAGTCTAGGAAAATGCTCCGTTTCATCGTTTTCGATTGTTCACACGATGATGCTTTCAAAATGTGCCGGTTAGAGCTCCGTTTTCAAAATCTACTGTTTTCAAAATGTGCCGGCGAAAATGTGCCGCTTTCGTGTGAACGCGATGCCTATCCATAACAGTTTTCACCGTTTTCCAATTGTGCCAGTATCGTGTGAACGCACTCTTAGTTTCTTAGATGTAGATGTTGGCATCTAAATCGGCCTTTAGAAAAAATTGTGCGGCCATATGCTAAGAGGCCGCACTAACTTTAAGAGCCTGTTGTTTAGATTTGCTAGGTTCGTGGGTGTGGGAACACTGTCATCCTATTAGTTAGCCTCGCAGCAGGGTATTATCAAATTAAGAATGACTTGATTTTTGGAGCGACGTTTGGCCAACCCTTCCAAATGTTTACAGATTCAATGCATGAGAAGTACCTGTTTTCCCAGGACCAGTCAGTCAAAATCTAAATATTCTCAGCAAACCATGATGTGAATTCCTGGGTTTGGATTCACTGTAAAAGGAATCTCATAATTGAATTTGTCTTAAGAAAAATGGCCTATTCCATAATCAGTGTAATTTCGTATACAGTTTAAAATTCGTATGAAAACCACTCGTTTAGGAAGAGGCTGAAAATTAGCTATTCTGGGCAGCAAAGATCATGTCTGGTTGCCGTTTTCAAATTTATACAACCGTCTGGAATTCACGTACTGAAATATTTCGTCTTCCTAAAATTCTATGACCTACTTCTTTTAGTGACATGGCTTGAAAGGAACTTTAGCTACTATAATTTTACCATTTTACTTTTCAGAAATCTTGAATAACTTTCAGAATTGCAGCATGTATCATATTTCAACTCATTTTAGGACCAGAAAACTGACAGACTTGTTCTTGATACTATATTTTAGACATCCATAAACTGTGGTTTTCCAGAAAAATATTTCATGTTTCATCAAAAAGCTTTGAAAATACAATGGTCTTGTTTTCTTGAATTCTTAAAAAAGGAAAAAACGCTAATCCTGAAAATATTGAAGATTGAAAAAAAACAAGGGCAGAATTATGGCGAGAGCTAAAGTTTCTTTGGAGCAATTCATTTCAAACGATTAGGTCATAGAATTTTACGGGATGCGATAGATCGTTCCGCAGGCTGATTTCTCCCTTCCGTTTATTTGTTGAAATATTTCAACCACACTTTAATGGAAGCTGTTTATATTACAGAAATATCTAAAAAAGCCACAGGAGTGCTAGCAATCAAGAGAACACTGACTAACATAGACAGAAACGTGTTCATTGGTCTTTACAAGAGTCTCGTCAGACCTTTGCTAAAAACATCTGTCTCCGTATGGAACCCGTATATGGTTAAACATGTACAACAACTAGAAGCCGTTCAAAGAAGAGCAACAAAGCTTGTTCGCGGCATCAGCCAATTATCATATAACGAAAGATTACACACTTTAGAATTGCCGACTCTGCAGAATAGGAGAAAACGCGGTGACATGATCACAACTTAAAAAATATTTCATGGCCTCGTTGACACTGACCCCTTAAAGTTCTTTAAAATGAACGACAATAAGACAAGGGGTCATAAATACAAAATAGTGTTGAACAAATGCAGACTAGATGTGAGAAAGAACTTTCATTCTCAGCGCATCATAAAAGAGTGGAACTGCTTGCCAGCTAACATCGTCGAAGCCAAGGATGAACTTTGAAAAACTCTTTGACCGCCTACACGGGGATTGAAAATTCGAATTCAAACTAAACTAGATTAGTAATCATAGACAATCAGGGTTTTATAGGCCTTGGCCTTCCAGCCCCTTAACCAACATTTATCATTGTTATTATTATTATTATTATTATTACAAATTTGCCCCCCCCCAACCAAAATATGGTTTAAGTAGGGGGAGACTGCACTACTTTTACTGGATGAGAGAAAGGTATGCACCACGGTCTCAAGATCACACCCTGTTTCATAAATCAACTGAAACTGCTCTGGTTCAAAGAAGGTTCACGATTTAAAAATTAGAGGACTTCATTTGACCGTGGTATTCAATCATAATCTATACGCAATGAATTAAAATTAAATACAATATTACGTATATAACACATTCTATGTACGTCTAATCCACACTTTAGGAATCCAAACACGACTGAGAACATCTGATGACCTCTGAGGGCGACACACTATTCCTTGAGTACTGGGGAGTATGCCTCGAACAAAGAAGCAGAAAGTAACGGTCTGAGGCTCTAATATCGTAAATATTCACAAACATAAGATTGACGACTTTCTTACCGCTATCAGTCGGATCTTTACGAAGAAACATTCGATTTTTCCAGAGGCTTTTCTTGACATCAACACGACTCTTTCTTGCCGACTGGAACAATGCCATCTCTTAGATGTAAATCGTGAAAGCTATGTTGGCTAAAGCGAAGGTGCCCACGAATAAGAAACCCTGTTTTCAATTTCAGCCCATTGTCTAAAAACAATCAACGATTGTTTTCCCTATTGTCTTTTGAAAATCAGTAAATATGTTTGGTAAATGTGTGTTTTCTAACCATGGGTACTTACTGTATGCTAGTAACTCAACAGCACGAGTTGTTTTTGTTGACACCTGAATTCAAAGCAAATAGCGATTGCAGACAAACGAAATTCCCTCAACCAGTCATTCAAAACAAACAAAGCCACAAAAGTTTCTCTGAAACCCAGGTAGCTAGCTCACTCGTTGTGCATTCCAGAAACATCTTTTAAGAGCAAACAAGAGCATACATCGAAAGAAGAAAGATAGATCTACACATCTACCTCGGGTATTTTATTTCTTTGGTTCAGAAGCTTAGCAGTAAGTGTTTTGATCACACCCAAAAAATAAGAGAATTGAATTGCCTCCCAATCGGCTTTTGAACCAACAAATAAACGCCCGAGGTAGATGTGTAGATATATCCTTCTTCTTTCGATATAAGTTCATGTTTGCTCTTAAAAGCAATCTCTGGAATGCACAACGAGCGAGCTAGCTACCCTGGTTTCAGAGAAATTTTTGCCGCTTTGCTTGTTTTGAATTACTGGTTGAAAGAATTTCCTTTGTCTGCGATCGCTAATCGCTTTGAATTTCGGTATCAATCAAAAGGAACTCACGCTATTGTCTTACAAAATCTGTCCTTGTTACTCACAAGAGTACGGGCGTAAGAGTAAGTATTTCTTTCCCGAAAATAAACAGTGAATCTGGAAGCATTAGCAATTAGCATATTTTTGAATTGTCTCATGAAAATAGATATATCTAATTTCCAAAACAAGCAAATATTTTAGTGACGAGATAAAGATATTTAAGCAGCTGTCAAAATGTATTAGGAAAGTGAGAAGACTAGGGGGCAAGAAGTAGCATTTCTCGAGCAGCCATGACGTGGTAGTACATTGTAACAGACGATCGAGCTAAAGAAGGCGTCAGGGAATTTTTTACCACGATCCTTTGCGTTCCATGATGAATTGCTTGACCAAATCAATCAAAATTCATCGAAATGCAAAGAATTATGGTTGAGAAATTCCCCAACGCCATCTTTGCCACAATCGTCAATTGAAAGGACCATTGGCAAAATACTGGTTTTGTATGTCACTATTTCATTCATTATCAAACCATTTCTCCTGTCTTCTGAATTGCCTTGTCCCTTTTGAGTGAACGCTTGGCGTAAATGCTTTGTTTCACAAATTCGCAAAAACACCCAAAAGAAGACTTGCTAGGCCAGTTGAAGATTCCTTTTCCAATGATATAAACACATGATATCTATTGAAACTGTCAATCAGCTATCACATGATATCTATTGAAACTGAGGCTGCTGATCCCATTCAGATTGAGGCTTTGATGACGTAGTAGGTGTAATTGGCATAGGAGGAAGCTGACTTGGATCTGGAGGCATTTGAGGCATAACTAGAAGCAATGTGAAATAAAATCAATGGAAGCATGTCCAGCTATAACAGACGAATGACGCAAGCCCAATTCGCTCCATGCCGCCATCTCATAATTTNTAGCATATTTTTGAATTGTCTCATGAAAATAGATATATCTAATTTCCAAAACAAGCAAATATTTTAGTGACGAGATAAAGATATTTAAGCAGCTGTCAAAATGTATTAGGAAAGTGAGAAGACTAGGGGGCAAGAAGTAGCATTTCTCGAGCAGCCATGACGTGGTAGTACATTGTAACAGACGATCGAGCTAAAGAAGGCGTCAGGGAATTTTTTACCACGATCCTTTGCGTTCCATGATGAATTGCTTGACCAAATCAATCAAAATTCATCGAAATGCAAAGAATTATGGTTGAGAAATTCCCCAACGCCATCTTTGCCACAATCGTCAATTGAAAGGACCATTGGCAAAATACTGGTTTTGTATGTCACTATTTCATTCATTATCAAACCATTTCTCCTGTCTTCTGAATTGCCTTGTCCCTTTTGAGTGAACGCTTGGCGTAAATGCTTTGTTTCACAAATTCGCAAAAACACCCAAAAGAAGACTTGCTAGGCCAGTTGAAGATTCCTTTTCCAATGATATAAACACATGATATCTATTGAAACTGTCAATCAGCTATCACATGATATCTATTGAAACTGAGGCTGCTGATCCCATTCAGATTGAGGCTTTGATGACGTAGTAGGTGTAATTGGCATAGGAGGAAGCTGACTTGGATCTGGAGGCATTTGAGGCATAACTAGAAGCAATGTGAAATAAAATCAATGGAAGCATGTCCAGCTATAACAGACGAATGACGCAAGCCCAATTCGCTCCATGCCGCCATCTCATCATTTTCTCTATGGTTATACACGTTCATAGCACGGCATTTGCTCTTCAAGATGCATCACCGGCAATGCAAGTGGGAAACTTTCGATCGTAATTGCAAAAGGTCGTCAGAAAAACTTTGACGATATACCTTTAATTAAACTTTTCAATTGAAAAACAACGAATCTACTGAAGACGATTTTCTGAAACAAAAGCAATTTTACGTTGTAGTTGCAGTGGCTGTCGTCGCAGTTTTGTAAACTCGATCAATCAATCAACCAATCAATCAATCAATCAATTAATCAATCAGATTTCCCAAGTTTTCTCTTCGCACCAATGACCAATGCACGTGTTATCGTCTTGAAACAAGAGAGATTTGATACAAACTGACAAAAAATTTGAATCGAAGAGAGTGAAAAAGTTTGGGAACTTACCAGGTTTAAATTGTTCAGCTGTCATTCTAGTTATCATGATTCCGACTCCTTCAATAAGTGCCAGCAAGATTCCGCCAACAACTGCAGATCTAGCCATTGCTGATGGTCCAGCTAGAATGAAATAAATTGTTAAAGCATGGCTTCCAGCTAGTACGCTCAAGAGTGACTAGGGCCCGGTTGTTCAAAACTGCGATTAGAGCTAATCTTGGATTAAACTGCATAACCCACGATTAAAATCAAACCTCCGATTATACTGCGTTGCTCAAAGCCCGATTAAGGCTAATCAGGGATAAATCTGTGTGTTAAATCTAATCCTACTCGGTAGGTGTATTAACTTCAAATTCGAGTATCAAATGAGATGAAATTTGCGGATTTATCATTTAAAAACTTAGCAGCAGCTCTACAACAGATTAAATGCTAGCATTTTCAGTATTGCCAAAAAGAAAAAACCCTTATATGTACTATGGTTTATGGCCAGGAATGCTCGAAGGCCTTTCGTAAAGCCAGTAACAAGAAATAATAAGGGAATAATCGAAATATATTTATGATGAGATTGATAGCTGAAAGGGCAATCGAAATGCAAAGAGATTTATATATTTGTTTCATAGATTATACGAAGGCGTTTGATAAAGTAAGACACAAGAATTTGATGCAGATACTAAACAATCTAGATTTTGATGGCAAATACTTAGAACTGATACAAGATCTGTACTGGAGACAACAGGCAGCAATTAGAATAGATAATGAATTAAGTAAATACGTTGAGATCAAACGATGCGTCAGGCAGGGATGTGTATTATCTCCAGATTTATTTTCTTTGTACAGTGAAATGATTATGAGAGAGGTGAAAGACATGGATGGTATTAAGGTAAATGGGGAAAATATCAATAACGTTATAGATATGCAGACGATACAGCACTCATTGCGGATTCAGAGAAGGAATTACAAGATATCGTAGACAAAATTGTTACAGAAAGCAAAAAACTAGGATTAGCACTAAATGTAAAGAAAACGTATTGCATGGTCATATCGAAGAAGAAAGAAGCTCCTAGGTGTCATTTGAAATCAGATGGAGTAGTCATCAAGCAAGTAGAACAATTTAATTATCTAGGCAGTATGCTGACAAGCGATGGCAGGTGTGAGACAGAAATAAAACGAAGAATAGGAATCGCAAAGAAATNATGGGGAAAATATCAATAACGTTAGATATGCAGACGATACAGCACTCATTGCGGATTCAGAGAAGGAATTACAAGATATCGTAGACAAAATTGTTACAGAAAGCAAAAAACTAGGATTAGCACTAAATGTAAAGAAAACGTATTGCATGGTCATATCGAAGAAGAAAGAAGCTCCTAGGTGTCATTTGAAATCAGATGGAGTAGTCATCAAGCAAGTAGAACAATTTAATTATCTAGGCAGTATGCTGACAAGCGATGGCAGGTGTGAGACAGAAATAAAACGAAGAATAGGAATCGCAAAGAAATCTTTTAAAGACCTAAGCAATATTTTAGTAAACAGGAAGATCAATTTCGATACCAGGAAACGGATACTAAAGTCTTATGTGTGGTCAGTTCTATTATACGGTTGCGAAACATGGAACATAAGTAAAAATATGGAAGAGAGATTGTCATCTGTGGAAATGTAGTTTTACAGGCGAATGCTAAGAGTATCATGGATGGATAAAGTAAGTAATGAAACAATATTAGAAAGGGCAGAAACACACAAAACTTTGATTACAACAATTACAAAGCGACAAATGTCCTTTTTTGGTCATATATGTAGAAAAGAGAAGCTAGAATATTTGGTCAGTACAGGGAAATTTGAAGGGAAAAGAGCACGGGGCAGGCAAAGATAAGGTTATGTTGCTAGCATGAAAAGAAGAATGGAACAATCTTGGACAGAGAACAAAATCATACAAAGTACAAAAGACAGAGCTATTTGGACTACCATGATCGTCAACGTCGGTGGACATGACACTTAGATAGATAGATAGATAGATAGATAGATAGATAGATAGATAGATAGATAGATAGATAGATAGATAGATAGATAGATAGATAGATAGAAACCAAGATTTAGCCCTAATCCCGTGTTAACTTAATCGGGGTTTTGAACAACCGGGCCCAGAAGTAAAGAATTCAAGTTTAGGGATGTATGTTATTTTCAAAGTTGACAACCACGTTAAAGACCTCCATGAAACAAATCGTTCTACCGGGTGTCCCGAAACAAAATTCTCCCGTTTGAAAAATCACCAAAATTTGATTACACGGCCGATCTTCAATTTTCTTTTTTGTTAAGTACATCAAGGACTAAATCGTTTTCCAAAATCAAGCTGACATTGTAATTGGTTTTAAAATGAGAAAACTTAGCTCTTTTTAGAGCTACCTAGTTTTGAATCATACTGCAAAAAGTACTGATGATTTTTGCCAGATCAATTTCGTTGTGCATGTAAAGCTTCTAGTTTGGTCATAAATGACAGAAAGAAATGCGCACTATCATTGGAGACTTCCTCGAATGATAACAAATCTGAAAATGTTGACTCTTAGGCAAGATTGAGCATTTTGCTTAAAAACTATAGCTCAAAATAAGGTTTTCAATGTGTAATTTTTCTACCTTGCTCAATCAAAAGCAAACATTTTATTATCTTTGAATATCTTTGGGTCTTTAACAAAAAACTTAAAAAGAAAATCTTATCAAAGGTTTGATAATCGATTTTTGGTGATTTTTTAAGCAGGAGTACTTTGTTTTGGGGCACTCGGTAGAATAATGTCCTCAATACATTGAGAAGTTGTGATGTTTTTAATGGTTGTTTATGGTTGGGACTGGGACCAGATGACCTTTGTCTTTCCCCGCCATGAATGGCACATGTAAATAGTAGTTCATTTTGCTTAGAATTAGGTTTTGCTGTTATGGAAACAAAATGGTTGTTAAAGCCCCAGCGAAAATCGAAGCAAAGATGGAAGCAATGCAGCGATCAAGATAGCAAGAGACACAAGACGCAATAGAGACCGCAAAAAACCCATCATAGAAAAGTTATTCGAATCATTAACTATCCATCTGAGCACCCACGTACCAACTGTCGTTAAGGCAGGTAAGGAAATCATCGCTAGTTTTCTGCACACTCCCATCTTTCTGCATTTAGGACGGCAACGACTGAACATTATATGGCAATATTTTAATATCAATTCAATCGGAAACAAATTCTAATTTCTAAAGCAGCTTCAGCTGATACTGTTGATATATAAGCTACGGTAAGTCACACTCTGAGTCACACACCAAATGTCTTTAAGGCAGGTAAAGGAATCATTAACATCTTGCTGCACTGGTGGTACTCTGGCTACTTGGCTAGGCCCATAACGAACGTTTAGCAAGCAAGAGTAAGAAAATTGAAATTTTATCACACAATCCATCCCTATGTGCCATTGAGAACCAAAGAGTGAATAACAAGCAGATAAAACAAGGGTCTGTTCATTAGCCTAACTTGGCTGCCATGCCATAAGATCATTGCCCTACCAACTGCTGTCTTAATGTAAAAATCAAGCATGCAATTTGCCCTCAGTATTTGAAAGACGTCTTTGTGAGCACTTCTGAAATACATACGGACAAAAGACCCGATCGGTATCAATTGATAACATGTACATAAAGAGAGGAGCTGGTAGCAATTTTGGTTAAGACATTTGTGTATTACGGTGCCAAAGCGTGAAACTCACTGCCATCTGCACTAAAAAATTCTCAATCGTTAGAGATTTTTAAGACTTTGTATAAAAAGTTTTTAATCAACAAGAGTAGAATGGACACTTCTATTCTAGCCACGGTATGGGTGGATTTTGTAATATTGCAAATATTTTCCTTATTTGCATCAAAATTCTTAAACGTTTTCATCCAAAAATGAGAATGATGATAGACTACAGGGTGTCCCAAAAAAATTGTGTCCTGTTTGCCAGAAGATTCCAACAAAACGGCAAAAGATTCTTGCCAAACTTTTGCATGATGTTGCTCTGCAGATATTCGACTAACATTTGCTACACTCTCTGTAAAAATCCGTTGAAAAATGATGGAGCTATGACCTTCAGGAGACCGAATTTGCCTGATGACTGAAACTAACGGTCAGCCATTTTGTCTTACTATTTTGCAGCGACAAATAGCTTAATGGATAAAACGAAACAGCAGCCTCCAATGCTGTTGCTCTCCTGAAAATTCCGATAATCATCAGATATTTCAATTATTTCTGACCTCACAGAATTTATTTCTGACCTGACGTGAAGTTATTTATCGCTGCAAAATAGTAAGACAAAATGGCCTACCGCTGGTTTCAGTCATCAGGCAAATTTAGTCTTCTGAAGTTCATAGCTCCATCATTTTTGAACGGATTTTTTATGGGGATGCAGCAAACTTTATTTGAACATCTGAAGAACAAGATCATGTAAAAGTTTGGCGAAAACCTTATGCCATTTTGTCGCAATCTTTAGGTAAACGGGGCATAATTTTTTTGGGACACCCTGTATGCTATCTTTAAAGTACATAGCAGGACTAAGTAAAATACTCGTGTTCAGCCTGTTTTACAAAAACATTTTAAAGTTAAATTGGTTAAAAAAGAATTAGGATATACTCTATATAGACACCCTGTATATACTGTATACATGATTATATAGATACATACATACAAGGGTGTGCATACCTCTAGCCATGAGAACTCCACCAGTTACAGCACCACTACAAATTGAATTCCAAGGATCTTCCTTCCCTCTAATTGCCATCAAGCAGCAATCACAAGTTGAAAATGTTCCACCCCAAACTGCAAAATTACCTGTGAAAATTGCAGAAGCAATGAGAAATCCTATGCTATATCATACAAAACAAAATCTATGGAATCGGAAATCTTGGAAAAATACCGAGTGAGCAAAATAACGTATTAGGGATTTCTGGCGTACTTCACGATTCTGCTCATCAACACAATTTTTNCATGTGAGCAAAAATGCTTTTCTTTTAGAGGGGTAAAATTGTGGAATGACCTGAACACAAAGTCAAAATTATCGAAAACACTCAAACAATTTGCATCCTGTCTCGAAAACTCCAGCACAAGAAGGAACCCGTTTAGATTTTGCTAATATTCGGATATATACCTTTACTTTGTTTTCTTAATTAATCTTAGTAAATGTATTTAAATTGTAATTTAGGGTTTTACCTTTTCTTTTAACAGGGCAGTATGGAAAGCAATGTACATAATTGATTACTTACCCTGTTATAAACAAATAAAAATGAAATGAAAAAATGAAATGAAATGAAAAAATGTCACAGAACACTTTATAAAGGTAAAAGGCTATATAGTCTGTCTCAAATTACATGCTGTCACATGAAAATATTCGCGAATAACAACAACTGAGTGGTTTCGCATGAGTATTTTCGCGTTATCGCAAATTTGACGTGATAACTACTTTTTATATTTCGCTAAAATGAAATGCCTGAAGAAGGACTAAATATTCCGATGAGATCAGCCCCCAGTGAGGAACAACGAATTACAATGTGCTCCCGTGTATTTGCTTGATATTTTCAGCTTCTTGAAGGACTTATGATGCAACAGTAGCATTCAAAGCACAGTTTTGGCATAGTCCCTGGTCTTTCCCATGCTCTTCAAAAAACATCTTCGAAGCAATTTGGGAGGGCCCCTTGAAAACCAGCTCCTTAAAAAAGTTCAATGAAAAGAAATGAAAGCAAAATTGTCGATGAAGCTTCGGTCAAACGATCCAACATCTCACCCAACATTTCGCCCAACATCACGTTGGCTGAAATGTTGGATCGTTTAACCACAATGTTGGGTCACCCAACATCGTCACTTTCGATGTTGGATGAAATTTGACAGAGATAAAAAATGTTGGGCGAGGACAATTATTTTGTTCTTAAACGTTGGATCATTGTTGGACCGTTTGACCACCTTATCCAACATTGTTGGCTACGCGCATACGTAGTAGACCAGGTGTAAAGTGTGCCAAAGTCATTGTTTATCCTCGTAACACGATCAGTTAGATCATGACAAAGAAGATGATGGAAAAAGAAGCCTTTGATTTCGTAGAAGTAAACTGTTAATCTTGAAGAAGAAAATATTGGGTCAAATATTGGATCGTTTGACCACTGATATTGGGGCACCTGCCAATGTTGGGCTGGATGTTGGATGAAGTGTTGGTTGAGATGTTTGGTCGTTTGACCTGGGCTTAAATCTGGAACTGAACGGTAGAATTATAAGAAATAAATTTTCACTTGTAAGATAGTCCTTGTACTATAAAACGAAGTATAGTATATTGATATTGAATAAATTTAAAGGCAGAAACACCGCAACACGACAAAAAACAACAGCAAATACGACTAAATTAATTTTTGCCAATATTTCGTCCTGCCATGCAGGACTTCTTCAGGGCTGTAATCTAAAGGTCAATCTAAATTATTGATATTGGTCAGTAATTGATGATTATAAATTCTGCCAAACGCTCATGGCTTTTTTCCTACCCACTTGGTAGTAATTTGCAAATATGACACAAGCCATTGGCAAACTAAAGAACCCGAGAAGTCCGCTCCTTCTAAGTGTACCAGTGGGAGGCCACATGCTCACTGAGATCATGGTCATCGAAGAAATATTAAACTTTTCCCAGGTGAGCTCAAATTTTGTATCGAGGACAGCACAATTTTGGCGGGAACCTTTTCCCCTTTTTCTAGGTATCGAATCAGGAGCAAAAGACAATGACTATATTTGCATTAAAATTTGTACTAAATTTCCCCCCGGGGTTGGATTCTCAAGCTGAGGTTTCAGTTGTGAGATGTTTTGTATGGGAGAGATTCACAACTTGTCTGCAGATTTTGCACCATATTTTTCAACGGCGAAATCACCACCAGGGTAGATTGAAGGTGTTGTGGTGCAATCCTCTGACTTTGCAGCCAGACCAGTCGGGCGGACAAGGTTCGATCCCACTTAGGGCTCCACCACTTGAGCGTCATGGCAAGGGGTTGCAGACTTGATAAGATCTTCTCCATTTCTGTGATCCCAGCGCTTGGCGCTAAAACCGCAACTTCACCTTCACCGAATGAGTCAGGGTACTCATACGAGGGTTTGGAAATGCAGATTTAAGGGGCAACAAACATACCTCCTAGAACTGGTGCCCTTGTCTTTACAGCAGCTATACTACCAAGGAATCTTTGACCCTGAAATGAAAAAGAAGCCACCATCACCATCATGAATAAAAACATTTGAAGGCTTGTATTTTGCCAGCTAATTATGAGGTCCTCTAAAACTGACCATTGCTGTTTAGCTAACATCCCAACTTCGATAACAAAATATATTTGGTTGAAATAGGTCGCAATTTCCTAAAGTTGCAGGCGATTCTATAAAAGTATTTCAGATCGGAATGGCCTAAAATCATGGATCAAATTTGCCAGCACTTCAGCTCCAGACTTAGAGGAAATGTAAGCATATAAAAGTGGCTCAAGCCACTTG
>REGL01000039.1:21278-36510 GCA_004194395.1 Aurelia aurita complex sp. Pacific | reverse complement strand
CCCGCTTGGAAAATTCTACTGACTGGAAACTGGGCTTAACGACACTTTTCAGACCAAAGCTTCGCTAGACTTAAAAAAGTAGTGTTTATTGTTATTTTAAAATCATTCTTCTGTTATTCTGATTTATATGCATCGATAGGGAGTACTGTAAAGATGCAGTTATAAGGGCATCCCCTTTCAACCAATGACTTTTAAATGATAGTTTCTACGTTTCCCAATCTTCTCCTATACAAGGACAAACAGTTGTAAGATTGTCTCTCTGTTGATTCGAGACTTCGAAGCGAGAAATGATTATCTAGCAACTGTGCTAGTTTTCTCACCACGAGTCCATAAAAGGGCACTTCCCTCCCTTATATTCGGGCATTAGTACATGCCGTGATATAGCAGATGCCTTTATACCCACATTTAAAAAAAATATATTGGTAAAAATTTGTACTTAAAGATAGATACTAGAAGAGCTACAGGGTGTCCCATAAAAAAGTACTCCTGTTTGTAAAATCACCAAAAATCTATTATCAAACCTTTGATAAAATTTTCTTTTTGACTCGTTTTGTCAAAGACCCAAAAATATTCATAAATGATAAAATCTTTGCTTTTGATACAGCAAGGTACATAAATTACACGTTGAAAAACTTTATTTTGAGCTATAGTTTTTAAACAAAATACTCAATCATGCCTAAGAGTCAAAATTTTCAGAATTTTTATCATTATGGAAGTTTCCAATGATAGTAATTTAGTCATTTATGACCAAACAAGAGCCTTAGCATCCATAAAGAAATTGATCTCCCAATCATCAGTACTTTTTTACAGTATGATTCAAAACCAGGAAACCCTAAAAAGAGCTTAAAGGGCATGTATCGTGAACCCGATTGGCTAATGTAATACAATTATCTCTTTTGTTTAGTACAAAGCACGGAACCGAGGCTGCATTTTTACGGCAGTAAAAATTCATGAAGGAGAAATAAAAAGTCACGAAACAATGAAATTCCACTCCAATCTTCTTTGTTGTATCAACCAACTGCTATCGCGATATATGCCCTTTAAAGTTGCTCATTTGTAAGCTAATTACAAAATCAGCTAGTCTGGGAAAATAATTTGGCCCTTGATCTACTTGACAAAAAAAAAAGAAAATTGAAGATCGGTCGTGTAATCAAATTTGATGATTTTTCAAACAGGAGTACTTTTTTTGGGACACCCGGTAGATGCAAAAAATGGAAACTTTTCTTGGCACACTAATGCCTTTCAATCTTATGTTATTATCAGAGTATGACTGACTAAAACGATTTGTGGAACTATATGCGTCGTATTATTTCTTTATCGTTTTAGTCAGTCACACGCTGATGATAACATATGATTGAAAGGCCTTGGTGTGCTAAGAAAAGTTCCCGGTTTTTTGCATCTGACTCTTCTAGTATCTATCTTCAATTGAAATAAATGGAGTGTAGTTACTAAAAATAAATGCATGTCATTCAGTGCCCCTCAAAAGTAATGGTTTACATTCAAATGTGAAATTTCAAACCGGCAAAGTTTCGAACAAAATGCTGCCCGAAACTTGTTCGTCCGAATTATTTTTAAAAAGGGATAGAACATCTTTGGACATCAATTTTTCATGAAATTTCTAATTTGAAGCATTCAGTGCCAATCTTTCGTTGATAAATAAGTAGGTTAATTTAATACAAAAATAACTTATTTCAAGTGAAAGATTTGAACAATAAGTTGTAAAAAGGATTTTGCATACGATCTTCGAAACTTTTTGTCCGAAGATTTTGTCTGAAACTTTGTTGTCTGAGATATTTGGATGGAATTATGCCCACAATAGACCTTTTACTTCTTAAAAAAGAGGTTTGGATCGAGCGTTCAAATCTGGTAAAGTTTGGGAAGGAAAATGAAAGAACGACCCCTGTTCTCAGTGGATGCACTGCTACCTGTGGTGTGAAGTTGCTTCGGATCTCAAAACTTTCAGAGAGTTTGTTATTGACTACTTTGTGCAAAGTGAGTTGGTCATGGTTTAGTTTACATACAGGCAAGTGTTATTGGTCTTTTTGCTTTGTTATAGCAAACTAGCTTTCGAATTCATAGCAAACTAACCTTCGAATTCACCATCACACGTGGTCAACACATCAGTAACAATTTTCTCAACTGCGCGTCTCTCAGATCTTGTGCAATGCGGAGGTAATGATAAGCCACGTATGCTACGGCCTGTGCGCACACGACATGAAAACACATAGTCTGGGTCCAAATCATCTCCACCAATCAGATTGCTGCTATTTAAATCAGTCACGTGTTTAGCATCTTTTGGATATCCGCCATGCCGACCATCGATAATGAGGTCGAAGAAGTCTGAGAATACGCTATAGCATTCTTCATCGCCGGCAACACATCCGACCGTCATTATGAACGGATGGCCTGGGTTGTCCACGCCAGTTTGAATGCATTTATCGAGCGTTACGCCATTTGGAGTTGAGAGTTTCGACAGTTTTTTGTAGATTTTCTTTGTAAGGCATTTGCTTGTCCAATTATTGTGCTTCTCAAAGTCGGGAAAGTTGCCCTAAGAATGAACAGAAAATAGTTAGACGTTGGAAAGCCCATAGCTTCCGAAGCGTTCATTGGATTTTAAAACATTGATAATATTTGTGCAGTTAACGTCTCATCTCGAATACTAAAACCTAGTCTGTTAACTTCGGTACTCCTATGGTCCTTAAGTTACAAGTGATTTAAAAAGGCTTCTGCTCCAACTTCTCAATCCTTGCTCCAATTAACCAACAATCCAGCCTCATCATAATACAAATAGACAAAAAAGAAAAATGAAAGTCGCAAGTTTGTTAAAATATGTATCATCCTCTTGAAGGGAACCTAGGCATATATATGTGGCTCGAGCCATTCGCGGTTAAATCTTAGCCTTTCATTCAGATCAGTTACCCAATAATTGGGTGGGCATGTGTCAACGCCTATTGTCTTTGCGCGGCCTTTTTTCAAAGGCTTGTATAGTGCTCAAAGTCCGTGTCAAATGAGCAAACAAGTCAGTTGAGATTTGCGATAACGCAAAATGGTTTTATTCGCAAGCATTTTCACCTGACATCCAATCTGAGATAAATAACAATGTTTGTTTTGCGTGCAGTACGTCGTTGGCAAATGTAATCAAGTATTCTTCTTTTAAAAAAACGACAATATACTGAGAAAGTTATAAATAACAACGTTTCGAGCTTTGCTCGAAGCTCGAAACGTTGTTATTTATAACTTTCTTAGTACATTGTCGTTTTTTAAAGAATACTTGATTACATATCCAATTTGAGAGTCTGTGTCAAACAAGCAAACAAGTCATCCGAGATTTGCGACAACGCAAAATGGTTTATTCGCAGCCATTTTCACCCGAAATCTAATTTGGGACAGACTTAGTTTACATGTTCGAGAACTAAAATACAACCTGCAAATCTATCTATACCTCAACAATCCCAAAACATATGGAGATCCTATGTTTTTCATTAGGAAGCACAAAGCTTAATCTCAAAGATGACAGAAGCCCAAGTTGCCCAATAATATTGATTACCAAAATGACCGAGAAGCGAAATATTGATTCGCGGATTGAGAAAACACTCATCTTGGTATTTGTAGCTTTTCCTCTCAGCTACTACCACTAAAAAATTAAATTCTGAGTTAGCATTGGTTTTTAGCTGGTGACCTAAGCCATCAACCATTGCTCAGCTCGGTTTCCTTCATGTTTAAAAAAAAATGGCAGCACAGCACACTCAATTTCTGACACCCGACTGCATCGCTTTCATATCGTGAAATCATTACATGAAATCGAGGTAAAACAATTCAGTCCTAACTTTCAATGCGTTTGTCCATGAGTCGCACTTTTGAGCACCCATCAATGTTGGTGGATCTTCTTTGAGTTTAGCCAATCATTGGCTTGAGTGTTATTGTCACATGGCCTTGGATTTCCTCGATTTAACAGTGTTCTCCCTAGTGACGGGTTGATTCGATTGTTATCTTTTTACAGGAGTGCAAAAGGCAGCGAAGAGAGAAGAAAGAGAGAAGAACTTCATTTTAATATTTTCGTTCTTTCGATATCTCCTCCGCAATAGTATAAAAGATTTCCTCCGCAGATACATATTATCCAGCGCTCCTCCATAGAAGCACACCAGCAGTGTCTAACTATCCATGATTACAGCGTCTAGTGTTGCGTTTGTGGGTTTATTACGATGAGTCCATTATTTAAGGCTATTTTCTACTACGATTATGTGATCAGTACAAGTAAGTATTACCGGAGCTATGCCTTTTTCCTTTGTTGCCTCCTTTTCATTTTCCGCGTTCTCCTAAAATCAAATAAAATCAAACGAAATCAACCATCATCAGTATTTAAAGTTGGAGTGCCATATTTCTAAGAAACTAACTATTTACAATGTGATATACGAAGATGTACCGGGTGACATAAAAAAATGTCTCCCTGTTTGAAAAATCATTGCAGCAAATTCACTTGTGCTATAACGATCAAAATTAATTTTCTTATAGCTACAAGAATGAAGTATTTTTATATAGTTTTGGTAATTTCGCGATAGTAGTCCTATGGTAAAGTCAAAAGATTTGAAAAATTAGTGTTGCATTGTTGCATAGCATCTAGAAAATGGCCTAAAATGCACAATCAGAGTCATCTTGAAACAGAAGAAACGTTACTTGTCAGTTTTACTATTTTCTTTCATATTTTTTCCACAGCAATAAATAAGATATCAATTTCAGTCTCCGTCTCAGTTTCAATTCTTAATTTTATTAGTCATGCTAAGTCTCCAAAGGATTTTGAATGGATTGCAAACGACCTGGAAGATGTGTACAACTGTCAATCCCTGTAGTAATCGCGCAACTATTTTTACTGCAACTACCGGGTGTCCCAAAATGATGTATTGTCGTTTAATTGCTTATATGTCCATAACCGATGAACCGATTTTCAAAAACTGGTAAAACCACAACCAACATCTTAACATCCAATTTAGCCTTTAGGCAATCAAATAAAACAAAGTTTTTGAAAATCCGTTCATTGGTTATGGACATACAAGCAATCAAACGATAATACATCATTTTGGGACACACGGAATTTTTCAAGCAGGGGGGGGGGCATATTTTTTAGTCAACCGGAAGAAAATAATATTAACACCAAGATAACTTGTCAACAAGCTACAAAATCTCGCAAATGGATTCGACCGGTTCTATTTTTGATATTTCTTGTAAAGCTTCCAACTGTCGGAAGCTCCTTTATTTCATCAAAAAGAGAGTTCCACAAATGGCTTGCTCTGAATTGAAGCAACAAAGCATGCGCCCTAGACAAAGGTACTGGTCCACGACCAAAACTGTAACAAGCAAGGTCTGCCCTGACAGCTACGAATACAACGCATGCAATAAGTCTATGAAGCCTTGAAATAGCTGCAAAATGTTGTTACCTTTGCTGGCTTTATGAATTTGTATGCTTTTGCATTCTTGATGTGATCAGCGATACTACCTTTCTTTTCCAGTTCCTGTTCGACTGTAATTAGGAATTTGACACCATCTATGACATTTTGAACAAGTTGAACCTGTGGAGAAAAAAAAAGTGGACAGTGTCGTTATTAGGTCCCTTTTTATACTAAAATTAGACTTTTCTGCTACTTCTAAAGGTGTGACATGGTATTTTTGTGACATGTGACATGGTATTTTTCAGAACTATTTGCTTTAACTATAGAGTAATTATAATTTGTAGTTCAGCAGGTCCACATCAAAATTTATGTTGCCACACGTAGTTTTAACAAATATATTATGTATGTATGTATGTATGTTTGTATGTATGTATGCATGTACATCGTCAAATTACGAAATCGTAAACCATAGAAGCTGCAGACTTTTGCTTACTACCATATTCTATACCTTGAAGAATACAATATGGTGCCGCATTTAAAAAACGACCTAAAAAAACTTTCAGGCTACCGGGTGCGCCAAAATAAACTATGCACGTTTGGCAGGCCACAATAAATCGTACACTTCACCGATTTTGAAGATTTATGACTTAATCTTTAGCAGAAAGCCTAAATTAGATTCTAAGACTTTTTGCAAATTTTTCCGTTTTCAGTTTTTAGAGCTAGAAGCGAGTTTCCTTAAATGTTCGTTTTCAAAAACATTGAAAACGATGAAAAAACGTCGATCAAATTTTAAAAGATTCAACATGAATGAACAAAGAGAAAACGTTTTCAGGGGGATTTAGGGGTTTAGTACGAAGTCTTGTATAGCAAATTACAATTGGTCGATTTCTAAACCGCAAATCACCACGAACAAGTGCTCTCTTTGTCCATTGATGTCGATTATTTAGAAAACTTGATCGATGTTTTTTTATCGTTTTCAGTGTTTTTCGAAAACTAAAATTTTAGGAAACTCGCTTCTAGCTCTAAAAACTGAAAATGAAAAAATTTGCAAAAATCCCAGTATCTAATTCAGGCTTTCTGCTAAAGATTAAGTCATGAATCTTCAAAATCGGTCCAGTGTACGATTTATTGTGGCCTTCCTAACGTGCATAGTTTATTTTGGCGCACCCGGTATTGAAAATAATTAGCCCCCCTACTTATAAGAAACTCTTGACATTTTATTTTTTACATTGGAACCCAGACCCGTTAGCGGTGTCTCGAGCGATGGGGACCCTGGGTGGGGAGCAGGGGCGAGGACGGTTGTTGTCCTTGTTGTTCTCACGGCCAGAATTCTGATTGTTTACCATTATTACCTACTTTTGTACTGACATCTAATGTGAAACCGGCTCAAGTATTTATTCGTAAATTGTCTTTATATCTAGCATTTTCTATCTGTATTAGTTGTAGTGTGGTATGGTATAGTAGTTTATCTTAGCTGTATTTTGAGTTTATGTTTAATTCCAGGGGATAGTCATGATATTTTGCTGCTCCTGGCAACGTCCTTGTAGTGTCGTATAGTAGATCGTAGGTAGTGTCTTTAGTAATTTGTTATTGTAAGCTTTTACATCAATTATATATATAAAAAAAAATAAAACTCTTGAGGCTCATACCCAAAATAAAGTTTCTTGTATTTTAATCGACACTAAGTCCTGGTCTGAGGGTGTGAGGAGTATTCCACTGCTGCAGGCCTCATAAGAAATTGCCACAAAGATGTCTTTGGTTTAACAGAATATTACCTAAATTCTAATTGATGTTCTTGACAATCATTGATAACATGCACATATGGCTAATCTAAATATAAAAAAACCCTTTTCTGTTGAAACCTATGTTTCCAGGACTTTCCAGAAAAGAAATTAAAAACTTAAGAACATTTCAGCGAAAAAAAAATGAAAGGTATCATAGATATTTAATTGATGTTCTTGACAATCATTGACAACATGCACATATGGCTAATCTAAATATAAATAAACCCTTTTCTGTTGTAACCTATTTTTCCAGGACCTTTCAGAAAAGAAATTAGAAACTTAAGAACATTTCAGCCAAAAAAAATGAAAGGCATCATAGATATTTAATTGATGTTCTTGGCCATCATTGACAACATACACATATGGCTAATCTAAATATAAATAAACCCTTTTCTGTTGTAACCTATTTTTCCAGGACTTTCCAGAAAAGAAATTAGAAACTTAAGAACATTTCAGCCAAAAAAAATGAAAGGTCTCATAGATATTTAATTGATGTTCTTGGCAATCATTGACAACATACACATATGGCTAATCTAAATATAAATAAACCCTTTTCTGTTGTAACCTATTTTTCCAGGACTTTCCAGAAAAGAAATTAGAAACTTAAGAACATTTCAGCCAAAAAAAATGAAAGGTATCATAGATATTTAATTGATGTTCTTGGCAATCATTGACAACATACACATATGGCTAATCTAAATATAAATAAACCCTTTTCTGTTGTAACCTATTTTTCCAGGACTTTTCAGAAAAGAAATTAGAAACTTAAGAACATTTCAGCCAAAAAAAATGAAAGGTATCATAGATATAGGAAATGTTTCAGGCTAAGATATGAAAAAGTGGTTTCTGAAATGCGGGGCCTTACTGTATATGGTGATTTCAATGTTTGTCCAAGATTTCGACAGTTCTTCTCGTACAATCTTTCGTAAAACATAAAAAACATTGTAATTCAGAAAATGAAGATGATGTAAAAAAGCTCTCTTTGAAATCATGGCAAATTACCTAAAATTCCCGGTAGAGCAACTTATTCGAAAGGAAAGGGCAACAATATTTTGCACGAAATTTTTAAAGTGATGATTCGACGACTTTGCTAACATAGGTTCCAAATCTAGGAATGTCGGCGTAAATTCTGACGTATTTCTTTGAAGTGCATAACTTGAAAGAAATTTTAGCTACTTTCCTATGATTTTACTGCCGGACTTTTCAGAAATCTTTCCACATTTTTCGAAATTATAGTATATTGAAGGTGGTGTGACGCAGAGGTGTAATCCTCTGACTTTGCTGCCAGAACGGTCAGGCAGACAGGGTTTGATACCCGGTAGAGCCCCACCACTTGAGCGTCAAGACAAGGGGTCGCGGATTCGATTAGCGCTTAGCTAATTGTGCGACCCCAGCGCTTGGCGCTCAAAACCACAACTTCACCTTCATCACCTTCATATTTCAACTCATTTGAGGATGGGACGTCAACAAATTTCTAAATCGTAAACCTGAAGAGCGAAAGGCTTGCGCTTGATACTTTGCGCATACGAACCGGTTTTGGGCTGTACGGGAAAATATAAAGCCCGATAACTCGAAAGTACAGACCGAGGGCTTTATATTTTCCTGTACAACTACAAAACCGGTTAGTATGAGTTCTATTGCCTGACAGCTTCTAATTTTAACTTATATCGTTTAGCCAAATGCATTTTGTTACTTGAGTTTGTCGCTTGAGTTTATTGTAAATCTCACACGCCTAAATCAGTTGCTGTGTTGTCAGAAACGCGTCCTTGTATCGTATCATACAAGGCTAAGGGAAAACCGCGGGAAATGTGCGATTAACCAATGGGATTGGCGGGATCCTTGTATTGCCTCGCTTTTGAAACGTCAGTAAGGTCATAACATAATGTAGAAATTCATGAATGACGGCTTGCCAGAAAAATTCAATATTTCCTCAAAGAGTTTAGAAAGTACAATCGCATTATTTTTTTTTCAAAATTCTTCGTGAATTCTTAGAAAAGAAGAAACACCCTCTAATTTCGGAAATATTGAAGATTTCAGAAAAGTCCATTGGTAGANTTGCCTCGCTTTTGAAACGTCAGTAAGGTCATAACATAATGTAGAAATTCATGAATGACGGCTTGCCAGAAAAATTCAATATTTCCTCAAAGAGTTTAGAAAGTACAATCGCATTATTTTTTTTTCAAAATTCTTCGTGAATTCTTAGAAAAGAAGAAACACCCTCTAATTTCGGAAATATTGAAGATTTCAGAAAAGTCCATTGGTAGAATTATAGCAAAGTAGCTAAAGTTTCTTTCAAGCCATTTATTTCAAAGAAATACCGGGTGTACCGAAAAAATATTCGGATTTTATTAGTTCCAGCGATGTGGATTTAACTTATTTCTATATAACATAATATTTCTAGATAGTTAACTTGAACGTAGGTATCTTGCTGATGATATTGGCGCTTTGATAGCAGATATATTAACCTTGGATGCTCAGATTTGCATCCACCTGTAAACAAGAGCTTTGGCATTTCGGCCGGAATAAATTCTTGAAGCACACACAGCGAACAAATCAACGATAGCCTTGATAACATTGGAAACTATTGGATCATATTACATTCTGTTTGCTAGAAGTTACACAACATGCATGTTTCTATGTTCTTCTTAAAGGGTTTGTGCAAGGTTAAAAGCTTGCATTTGCAGAGAGCAAAAAAAATCTAAAAATACCCCATTCAAATCAAAGTTACACACAATGTCAACAAAGGGTAGCCTAAGAATGAGATTTTTATCTTCCTAAGAGACAATGCTGTCTAAGTAACATAGGGCTCAAATCTTTAAAAATGTCGGTGTAAAATTCTATTGCAGTTTTCTTTGAAACAAATGGCTTGGAAGGAACTTAGGGCTTTTTGCTGTAAATCTGCCGTGGCAATTTATTGCTACCTTGATTATTTTCAATATGGCGGCATTTATCAAATTTGAGGCAATGACGTCATCAAATTTCGAAATTCTAAACTAGAAAAGCTACAGATTTCTGCTTGTCACCACATTGTAGATCTTCATAAACTATGGTTTTCTTGAAGGTTATATAAAGATTCTTCTATTACTTTAGGATTTACGATGATTTTAATGTTTTCAAAATTTCCCATGAATTTTTTCAAAAATGACTAAATTGCCGCCATTTTGAAAAACATCAAGATATCAAAAAATTTCCACGGCAGATTTGCAGCAAAGTACCATAAGTTCCTTTCAAGTAATTCCAATTCAAAGAAAAACATAATATAATTTTACACCGAGCTTTTTAAAGATTTGAAAGATTTGAGCCCTATGCTGTGTCTAAGTTATTTCTTTGTTCTATTTATAGAGGAGCCTATTTACCATTGCACACTTGCTTTAAATTTCAGTGTTTAAAGGGGCTCCGTCGTCAAACAGTAAACAAATCCGTAAACTCGCACGTGTCGGGGATTATCCATTGTTCATCCATTGTTCTCTGCAGTTTGTTTGCAAGCCACCAAAAAGTGACCGTTAAAAATTCACTTATATCCGAGCAATCATAGAAGATACGAATGTTTGGTTTGTTCCTTGGTGAAGTACAAGGATTGATGCTCGAATAGCAACTTTCATTTTGAAAAAAATACGAAAATCCTGTGTGATATCACCTTTCAAAAAACTGCAAAATCATAGTTTTGTGTACATTTTGACGACGGAGCCCCTTTAATTTCGATGTGGTTCCAGGATTTCCTTAGGCCAAGAGACCAAAGCTCTGGCTACAGGTGGACGCAAAATTGAGCTTTAGAGATTAACATTTCTGCTCTCAAAGCACCAATGCCAACAAACGAAGTATCTATGTCCAAGTTAACTATCGAGGAACATTTTGAGGGTGATTAGCCATTGAAAAATTCACATCGCTGGGTCCAATCAAATGTGAATACTTTTAGGGACACCCGGTAGGTCCTAGGATTCCAAACTGACAAATTTAAAAATGTGGAACCTATATGGGAGAAGTTAACGTAAGTTTCAACACACCTCAGAATAACCCAACCGATCTGTATTTGAGACATCAAAAACACCATCTTTAGATTCTGTGTCTACACCACCCGTGCCTCTCTTCTGCAGCCTCAGTTTCTCAAGCAGCCACTCGAAACAATCCTCCTTACTCAGCAACGGGAGTTTCACGTGTACACTTGCTCGTAATCCTGTGCCCAGATTCGAAGGACATGTCAATATAAAACCATGATGGTCGTTCCACATGAACTCTTGCCCGTTTGATTTGATGGCTTGTTCAACGACATCTAGGCCTTTACAAAATCTGGTAAAAACGTCCTTCATGTTTCCTCCTTTGTCCATTGATATAACTCGGCAGTGATCCTCCTCATTCACCCATAAAAGGAAATTTTTGTTGTCGTTGTGCCATATTCCACGTGCGTCAGGCCAGTCACGTGCCATCCTTGCTGAAGTCAGCAATGGGGAGACAGGCTCGTCGAACAAGAAATGATCGTTGATAAGTTGTTGCTGTTCTTCGAATGTCATCTTTGGCAGTGGGTAATAAGTTCCTGTTGAAAAATGAAGCAATACTCAGGCCATACAGGTACAATTTTGTTCAGCTACAAAGTGATTATTGTTCAAGAGCGTTTACATTGCTCTAAACGAAATTATTCTGTAGAGCGAACGAAGGAACGAAAATGTTACTGGTTAGTAGGAAACGGCAAACAGGAGGCAGATCGGTTACACGTATAGACTTGCTCTGATTCCATTCCGTGGTCTATCAGCGCTAAAAGAAGATTTCCCGAGCAACGGATTTTCGTAAAGTCGAATTTACTTACATTTTCAGTACTTATAAAAACATGAGAACATGAGAAAAATAGAGCAAGATACTTCGGTCTCTCAGCTATCAGACACAATTCATCCCATCCCATTCCAATCCACCCAGTAGTCTAAATGAATCTTCAAATGCCTGAAATTTTTCTTCGCACACCCGGTAAAACCAACATGATAATCAATACCTTTGAATTCCCCTTCGAGAGAGGCAACAGCATCCACAAGAACTTTCTCCACACCTCTCCTCTCAGCTCTGGTGCAAAATGGTGGCAGGCAGAATCCTCTTATGCTGCGGCCAGTTCTGATCCGACATGACGTGACGTAGTTCGGGTCCAAGTCGTCCCCACCAGTAAGATTGTCAGGATTCAAGTCAGTCGTGTGTTTGTCGGCTTTTTTGTATCCACCATGTCGTAATTGGATGATTGGGTCGAGTAAGTCGGCAAAAACTGAGTAGGATTCCTGGTAAACAAAAAAACTACAGGCTTACAATATAGCCCCCATATAGACTTACTAGACAGTAAAATCTTTGCAACAATAAAACACTTTTTTAAACATTTTCACATTTCTAAAGGCCACCTGAAACAAGAAATTCTTTTTCTGAAAATGACTGGCACTGTTGAGTGATAAAAAGTGCTGTTTACATTTTTTTGATATCTCATTTCGTTTTCGAGTTATCCACTGATTTAAGTATCAGCTGATGATGTCATTTTGTTTGCAAAAGTCGAGAGAGTATACACTGTTGACTATATTTCTATAAACTGATACTGGCTGTGTAAGCTAACATATCAACTGACATAAGAAAATTGTGTAAGCTAACATATCAACTGAAATAAGAAAATTTAGTTTGTGACAATCGGTTGGAAACCCCTATCTAACTCTTGACTGGTATAATCAGAGCAACCAGATTTGGTTTGCTGATAGCTCCAGGTATGTGCCCATTAAGAATATGAAAAAATAACCTAAAATTAGATAGCGTTATTGCTTACGTCGGTATTTTTCTTTGTATGGGCAAGAAATGCGGCAAAATGGGCCAATATCAGGAAAAATGCAATAAAATCAAGTTTGGAGCACAATTTTCATCCAAACATAAGAATTATGATAGACTACATAAAATACTACTACTCTGCAAATGAAGGTTTGCAAGATATTGCAATTTTGCTACCTTTACAGCGAAAACTGAAACAATTTTTACAGGGGCCATCCTGGAAAATTCTCTCCTTCCCCCTCATTTGTCACAGTTCTTTTGTGAAACTTAAAGAGTAGCTGGACAATGGGTAGCTGCAAAGATTCAGAAAGTTTAATGGTCATAATCCTTCTCCTTGCAGAGTTATCAAAAAAATCTACTGGGGGGGGGAGGGATTTTCTCCCCATGCAAACTATTTTCTCCCCATGCAAACATGCAGCCGAGGGTTAAGTAACAATCACCTCATCTCCAGCGACACAGCCCACAGTTCGAATGTACGGATGACCAGGGTTATCCACTCCTGTCTGAATAATATGATCCAAGGTATAGCCATTGACAGTTTTCAACAGACATAGTTTCCTGTACAGTTCAAGTGTTAGCACTTTCGACATGAAATTACTATGATCTTTCAAGTCTGGATACCCGACTGCAAGAGCAACAGCAGCATTGCTAGGTCCTAATGATCTGAAAGGCAAGCCATGATACATTAAATGCAAAAACATTTGGACGAACGCATTTCGGATAAACAAATTTTGGACGATGACGAAATATTTTCGGTACATAATCACCCGGTACATAACAAAAGGAGTTCTCAAGAAAGGAGAATGAAATTGCTTAGCCTACGAGTAGACCCATTATCCTACAGAATAGAGGGTCTACGAAATAATGAGATAACGCTTGCTACGTCTGTTCAATTAATTATGTTAATCCTCTATTCAAATAATGTGTGAAACCCATCTAAACAAAGGCTGCATAAATTAAGTTCTAGAAACCTGGAACTGTAGTAGCAAGCTTTCGCTCATTAATTCGTAGACCCTTTTCTCCAGTTGGATAAGGTGTCTACACGTAGGCTAGAAATTGCTAGGCTCACCCGGCTCACCTGTATCAATACTCTGTTTCATAGAGATGTATTCTAATGTGTTGGATTTGGATTAAGCTTATTGTAACCACTCAAAAAACCAAGTCATCGATGATACGCGGTCGTGGCCAAAAATATAAAGGACAAGTCCGGGGTTGGTATGATTGATGATAAAATACAAGATAATATAGCCTGATAACCAGACCCCAATTTCAAAATAGATAAGTGTAACCACTATTTCTTTTGAAATCGGGTCTGGTATCAGGCTAAAGATAATACTGCTATGAATGATATATGATACTTTTTCCACTATTTTTCGCCGTTTTCTTTTTAGTTTTCCTTGGTGCAAGTAGCTTGTGAAAGTACTTGTGTCCATGTTGTGTTTACTTGTATTTGAGGCTGTTTGAAGCCCTAGCTAGGCAGTAGGCAGTGGCTATATACATTTTGGAGTTAGATTATTCAAGGACTATCAGTGCTTGTGAGAGACTGAGTAGTGCCTTTTTGTTGTATTGTATTTATGATGCTCTGAAAGACGAGCCAACAGAATTACTTTAGCCTTAGAAAAAGAAAACGTGACACAGAATGCAAGAGTAGAGGTAACGCCTAGGAACCAATTAAACTTAGATCAAAAAAGTTGCGAAAGTCCACAGTTGCTGGGTTCATTTATATTTGTATCGGCTCCAATTAAGAATGTGAAACAAGTTATCTTTTGATCGGATTAAGATCTTCAGTCATCACAGGAATAATTAGACTGAAGGATTCCTTTGCATCTCGTTGCAGAATATTCCCCAGAACATACTCTTTTGTTGCAATATTGTTTATCTTTGACATCAGTTTGACACATTAAGATCACGAATCAACCAATCAAATCCTTTGTTTTGACAGTCGCAGAGCAACTATTGTCTGTATTTGATTTTAAAGCATGTTTGTTTGAGAGTAACGAAGTCTTCAAGGTTCAATGGCAGCAGAGTATGGCAGGGACTTAAGTCACCTCGCCGAACCACAAACATCGAGTTCACATTTGGTGACAGTAATATATCTACATATATACGTTCAACGGAATACTCAAAGAAAATATGAAAGAAACGAATGAAGATATAATTAGTAGTTGTCTTTGCTGATTGACTTTCTTTGTCAGACCGCTCGGGTACATACGCTATTACATTTGGCTCCATTAAGATTATAATGGTGACATCGACATCCAGTGGCCTTAGTATTGTCACAAC
>REGL01000039.1:0-11638 GCA_004194395.1 Aurelia aurita complex sp. Pacific | reverse complement strand
AGGTGGGTCTAGTGCGGGGTGGGGGAGGGTGGTGGGGGGGGGGGTGTGCGGGCAGAAACCTTCCGTCGACCTTGCATTTTGGATGAGTACAGGGTGTCCCAGAATTGTTCGACATTTGACTAAATATTAAAAAGTAACGATACAATATACAAGCTCCTGGCTAGATAACCCTATTCCTAAGATTTTAAATCAGTTTTTGACGCCAGAATCTTGCGAATCCGCTAAGAATTCATAGATCTACAAGCTTTTGAAGTTCCAGTGTGTGCGAAAGCTGAAACTAGACGCCCCAAACTGACTCGTTTTTCAAAAAGACATCCCAAAATCGAGGTAAAAGAAGACCGTCCAATGTTTCACCTTCCGTTAATATCAGAACAAACCAAAAAAGACTTCAAAAATAACTTAATTCTTGTAACCGTTGGAAAAATTTAACTACTTAAGAATGCAAGTATCCTAAAACATGAAATGAAAACTTAATCGATTTGAGACGGGGCCATTTCATATTGTACTCAACAAGATTCCTCAAAGCACCAGTAACTTTGATGCAATATTAGAGAAAGCTAGCTTATCGAAAGTGCTTTTTAAATTCAATTTGATTTGCTTTAAATTTAACGAGATTCTACTTTCACAAAATATGCAATTTAGGGGCGTCTGGTGTCAGCTTTCGTACAAACTTGAAATTCAAAAGCTCGTAACTCCGTGAATAGTTGGCCGATTTGCTAGCTTCTCGTGTCTAAATAAATTTGAAATCTCACCAATAATGTTATCCTACCATTGAGCCCGTTCATTGTTTCGTTATTTTTCAATATGTAATCAAATGTCAAACAATTTTTTTAGGACACCCCTGTGCAACAAAATTAAAACGATCCAAAGCCTGAAGTTTTATAGCCATTTATCAGATTTCTTATACCTGATCATCATTGCGTAGATACATCTCAACTTAGATAGCAAAAATTAGTTTGTTTAAATCGGTTGTTCCTTAGTTAGAGCGATTTTGCAAAAATGCTCGATCTAAGAATCCTTAAAATTGACCTAAAATCCTTGATCAAGTGCTAAAGATTCAAATTCAACTCTATTATAACAACACCTTTTCCGAAAAAGCTCTATTAAGCCCCCCTCTCTATTAAGCCCCCTCTCTAATAAGCCCTCCATTTGGAGGGTCCGAAATCAAATAAGCCTCCGGGGGCTTAATAGACCTTTTACGGCTATTCGAGAAGGATATCACTGATTTCAACCAACTAAAGTTGACATCTAAGTTGACATGGTACCTACACAATGAATAATCAGGGTTAAAAAATCTGATAAGTGGCTAGGAGAATGCAGGCTTGCAAAGGTGGTAATTTCTTTACTCGCCCAGTATCTCTTTAGATCTCTTCATTGTCAATTCGATCTACTGAGTGAGTCAGAAAACTTTTTACACTGATCGAACAGAGAAATAAATGCAACCTGTTTCTAAAATCTTGGTTCCACCATCTTTCTGAGGCTCCCATTTAAATTTTGAGATTTCTCTCATAACTTTAGGTGCATTATTCCTCTTGAAATCAAGATTCAGCCACAAGCTTTTTCTCAATTCATTAAAGGCAGCCCAAATAATTCTTTCACTATCATGTACGTTTTAAATTTTTGATGCTCAACATTGCGATGGGAGAGCATAATTACATTTTACCAGCTTCTGTTAGCATGCCATGCCCCCCTGTAAATCAGTTATTATAACTGAGAGGCTACCATGGGTAAAGAAGATAAAATCAAATCAATCAATCAATCAAACAAATCTGTATCAGTAAAAGGCAATGACTGAGGTTGAGAAAACATTGCATTGCTTTGCCATGTTGATTGTTAAAAAATGGACTGAGTTGAGCAACATATTTATAGTTTTAGCCAAAGCCCATGAAAGATTGTTTTCGAAAATTTTTCATTTTAGATTAAGATTGTGCGAGCAAGGACAACGACAAAAAAACCGTTGGTTAAAAATATCTTTCAAAACAAAATTGAAAATTCACTTACTGAACAAGGTCGACTAATGTCCTGAGCTATTTTGATATCTTGCACGATTTTACATATGAAATGCTAAATTTTGTATTCCTCAGATTATTCAAATTCAACCAAACTCATTCAATAACCTTTTAGGATAGGGGGCTCCCTCCTCGATTAGTTTACCTATAGAGGGGGCTCCTCCTTTAAGTAATTCCCTGCATGCAATTCATTTTGTGCCTAGTATTTGTATATTGTATTAATTTCCCATTCAAATGTATTACTTTTTCTGTAACATGTCTCATATCCTAGTAGTTTAGTTTTTTGTATGTATTGTTAATATTTTTGAATTGTATGTAGTGGAATTTAAAATATAAACTAAACTGAACTGAACTGTTGGTAGATTCGTATTTTTGTTTCGTTTCCTATCATGCTGCCATTTCCGATTGATGTTCCATTTTCAACATTGTGCATTGAAAGTTACGAAAAAAGTCTCAACAATGATTCTCAAACTCTCAGCCAGACAACGGATTTGCAATTTTTCAAATCGACATTACATTTTTGTTGTACGATTTTCAAATGGTGTATTTATTTTTTTGACTCACGCGATACGCACGCCAATCATAAGGAAAACAAGATCCTCAATTTACCTGAGCCAAAAGGAGTCCATGTTCGCATTAATCTGGCTGGTACTTCAGGTAAAATTACTTCTTCCTTGTCTGGTAGGATAACTGGTGGGATCCTAATTGCTTGAGATACAGTCATGCTACCACGAATAGGTCTCGCTGCAAAAGAGACACATTTATGATTACACTGAAACTCACCAGAAATTCCGGATTTCAGAAATTTCAGAAATTCGATGGATATTGTCTCGGCTAAAGGAATACCGAGAACTCAGAAAAAATATATTATTCAGAACCGTATATTATGCTCAGAAAAATAGAAAAAAATTACAAAAATCTTTTCGGCTGTCAACCAAACTTTGATTGATTCGAATGCATCAACTATACTCAGCAATTCAAAGATATGAGATTCTTCTTTGTAAATCCGGTATAAAAAGTAATATAGGATAAGAATGTTCTTAATCTAAGCATTCAAGCCTGCGAATGATCTTTTCTTATATATCAGTTAAAATAAAGAAACATGCAACAACTACTGTGTCACTGATTGAAGAAAAGGGCACGTAGTCAGCGAGTTTCCACTATGAGTGACATTTACAATTAACCAAAGGAATTAAACGCAAAAGAAAAATGACAATTGAAAAAAACGTAAAACGAAAAGCCTGATCGCTGAGCAGAACTGAGGTTGTTTGAGAAAACGTCTGATCGGAAGCCGCTCCGACATGGATCCCTTAATGTATACAGAAGGATTGGTCCAGCAATTTTCAGAGATCACTTCACAAATCCCAGCAGTTTCACTTTTGATTTTTAATTGCATCTGGTCTGACTAGGGATCATCCGAGCTGATCGGTTAACTTTCGGCTTAATGTAAGGCAATGAAAGCTCTGGAATAGCAACAAGTTGTGGAAAAACGGATTTTGCCGACCCTATGCCGCAAATATGAAGGGCGAAATGTTTCGATTAAATATCTGCAGGGTGTCCCAAAAGAATTGTGCCCAGTTTGTCTAAAGATCATGACAAAACAGCAAAAGGTTCTCGTCAAACTTTTGTGATGTTGCTCTTCTGATGTTCAAATAAAGTTTATGACATTTGAGGCTGCTGTTTCATTTCATCTATGAAAATATTTATCGCTGCAAAATAGTTAGACGATATGGCCGACCACTGGTTTCAGTCATCATGCAAATGGGCTCCAACGGGCAACGGACAGGGAGTATGGAATTACATAACGGAACCTTTGTGTGCATGTGCAAAAATTCTTAACTTTGAGCCCCCCTAGCTCTCTGCAACAGATCCTGAAATTAGGCAATACTGCCTTGTTGTTCTTCCTTGAGCCTTAAACTCTTGGTTTATCATTTCAAAAAGCTTACACATCCAAACAATTCCCATATCAGATTGCTTGATGATGTCATTTTACACAGTTTAGTTTCTGCCCTGTGGCATTTAACAATTAATTAGAAGTCTATCTCAAAATAGATGTCAAGTGAAACAGTTTGGGAATTCATTGAATGTTCAGTTATGCATGGGCCATGCAAAGCTATGATTTCCTGAGTATGCATCACCTGATTTCTATTTCAAAAAAATAGCAGACGAAATAAAAATTTTCCTTACCCAAATGAAGCTTAGAGTCCATTTCTGATGGAATAAGAACATTGAATGATTTCATCTGCAATTGATAAACAGAAAGAAAACAAAATTCCAAAAAATATGAAAGCAATACAATAAAAGACAAAACATAAACTTTCAAAATAAAATTATGTCCAGTGGCAAAATTTTGAAATACTTGATAGCCCTTAAACTAGTCACAATATAAAGGCTTCTTCTGCAGTCATTAAAAAGTTATCAATAAATCGTTGATGAAAATTGATGGACCATCTAGTTCAATTTTATCAGAACCCACTGGCAGTTGGCAATTGAGGTTAACAGTCACTGCCCTGCAAAGGATAAAGTCAGGCAAGTCTTTCATCAAAACATGGCCATATTTGTAGTTTGTCTGAGCTTGTATGCTTTTGAACAGAACTTCTTTGATGACAACATTATGTGGCAATACAGACAAGATTAGATTTCTTGCATAAAATGACCTTGAGACAAGGATGTCATATACTCCAAAAATACATCTTTCTAATTATAATCAAATTGCATGAATATATCTATCGAAGATGTCCATTCAATCAAAGTATTTGCTATGAAATAATGTAGACTTACATTTTTTCTGCAATTCATATTTGATTTTATTTCATATCTTTTGTCTTTATCCTGGAAGAGAAATAAAGGAAAACTCTGTTACCAGTTAGAAGTATCTAGCTACACAAAGCTTGATACTTTCATATTTGAACACATGAGATTGACATCATAGTTTTCCTTACAATGGTGAAATATATGACTACAATCACTTATATTGTAACTTACATGAGCATTTGATACATTTCAAGTTCTACCTGATGCCCTTGATACACTAAATACTTTACCATTGCAATTCAACTCCACTATGTATCTCAAACATAGTTTTTTCTAAATAGCTCACTGTTCTTAAAAAACATTTAGAATTTCTTTTTTGATTTTACCACAAGCAGTGGCGTCACCACGGGGTGAACTAGGGTGGAAATGTCCACCCCAGTTTTCCGAGAGCTTGATTTTCTAATTTCTCAAAATCCGTTCAAAAAATCTTTGGGGAGGGGGGTAGCGGTAGATTTACATTGACGTGGAACTATTATGATAACTGGTTTTCCTCTTGAAGTTTCGTTATTGAAAGAGTTTCGAGAAAAGTCTTAAATTTCAAATCATATCTTTTCCTTCCTCGTAAATTGATATATGATGTACTTTTCTGTTTTCGTTGTGCAAAAAATGCCCTCTGTTACGAAAAGTGCTGCTTGCGATGATTGCTTCTCCAAAAATATCGAAATAGATCATAATAATAAAAAGGGCGTCTCCCATGTTTTCCAAGAGTCTGAAGGGCGTGGTCAGGAAATTTCCTCTGGGCGCAACACCCCCAGACCACCTCATGTTTGTCCACCCCAGATTTTTGGGCTGGCGATGCCCCTGATTGGGGAGTAACTATTTGGGACACACCATTGTACAAGAGAGTTAAGTACAGTTCCTCCCAAGTACCTTGAAAGGGACCTGTGCGAGATAAAGCCTTTGCAGGTGTGCATGCAATCAAAATGAATACTTGGCCTTTCAGCACGGTGAGCACAAAACAATTCGTTCCGTTCAACTGAGCAACAAATTAACTGATTTGGATGATTGTTATGCTTATTGTCTTTATTGATTTGAACAGAGTAATTTACACAATCATAGTATTGAGATATTGCTGAATATTTCAACGCAGATTAACCAACATTGTTTGAACCCTTTATTTATAAATGACGTTCTGTTGTGTTCATTTTACATCAAAATACAGTCCTTTGGAAGGCAAACATGGCCTGATCTTCTCCATCGTAAACAAAACTTGGAATTTATACGTTATGATATGGCCAACATGTCTGCAAATCTATGGATTGTGCCTTTTCTAAACCGCAAACATTACCAAAGTTGGGGCTCCTAGACAAAGCACATATATAAACAACAAGGTTTGAATTTGAACTTACTGTTTTGCTCTCATCATCTGGAACTTATATGTCAAGTCAGCAAAATACACAACAGGTCCACTTTCTCCCCTTTTTGGTTTTCAAGCTTACTGCCAGTGCCAGACTATTTTTAATACAAAATGCTGAAAACATGAAACTTGCTGCTGCGTGGTAGCCTTATTACTTTCTGATAATCAGAAAGTCGAACATTGGCGTGCAAAGACTTTATTATATACATTATTTATACACGATAAAATCCCTTCAGCAAAACTTAATATACATAACTACAAACCCTACAAAAAAAATATATAAAAAATGAATTTCTGTTCTAGGGTGGGGCTGATCTTCCAGAGAGTCGTGTTTGAGTTCAATTCAGCTCCTCAAATGTATTTTGAGGTGTTTTTTAAATTGTTGCAAAGTAGAGAGCTCCCTGATGGTAGTAGGGATCTCGTTCCAAGCTTTCAGACCCGAATAATGAAAGCTTTTCTTTGAATACTCAAGATTATATCTTGGAATTTGAATATCCGTGCAGTTTCTTGTTTTATAATTTGAGTGCGTGTTCCTTGTTTGATAGCTATCCCAAAGGCTTTCAGGGCAAATCTTATTCATCATCTTATAGGTCATCACTGATCGGTCAAATTTTATGTCGCAAAGGCCCCCTTTAATATCAGTAGCATCCCCAGGGAGAAAAATGGTTTTTTGCAACTTCAGACAGTGCTCACAAACAACAGGTCTATTTTTCTACTGTATCAATGTTTCCAATGTTGCTCCAAACAGGATCTCCCTGGCATGACATACTTTCCCAGTATGATAGTGTTCCTTGTACACTTCACACACAGATCCTTACAAGAGGACCATTGTTGAAAAGTTGTGAAATTAAAGTGAATAACCTGAGTTAAAAGATGAGATCTCATCGATTTATAAATAGCCTATTGTATTTGATAATCCACCTCGTGACGAATGAAAGCAATGCTAAAGAAAACAATAGAGGGATTAGGAGTTTCTTTGTCCTATTTTTAGACAAGCGCTATATATCTCAGGTCGTTCACTTTAAGTATAGGGGTGTCGCAGATCAGGGTTTACATTTACAGATTTCGGTTTGGCTGAAACTGGATTTGCCAGATTTGTTCGTAGAATATGGTAGACTTTGCTGGGTCATCTGGCCTACCGGATGTCTGGGAAACCCCTAATTCTGTTCAATATTGAAACACACTTACAAAGTTTTGATTTGGTGGTAAATCCTGGTGACCATCTAAAATGAAATCCTGGCCAGTTAAAGATTTGATGTCAAACTGAAAAAGTAAAATATACATTATATTATTATGCTTATTTAAACAGTTTTGGACACAACTTAAATAGATTTGGATACAACTTAAACAGTTTTGGATAAAACTTAGTGCATACATGGCAATGTTCATTAATGGATAGGTTTATGCCACAAATAGTACTATGTGTATGTTATACACATCAAGTTATTCTTAAACTATCAAGACAACAAAATTGAAACAATTTGATTGCTTTGTATCTATTTTGCATGGAGTGCTCCTGCGTAGAATTTTCACTGTTTCGGATTATTCACAACTAAGATCTTCTAAAAGACATTGTTGGGAAATGTTGGGATATGGGGCTCATCATCATCTCCCAATGTGTGTGCGTGCCAACATTATTTGCAGACTGGATGACGCTTGGCATAGATAGCTTTTCAATCTGGTCTGTATTATCAGTTTGGTTCGAACGTAGTATACTATGATAACCTTAATCGTAGGTACAACAATCACTGGTGGAAACCATGCAAAGTCCACGCAGGAGATTTTTGACAAAACAATGGAAGAACAATTGATTATCACGACTCGGCGCTGGACATCTCTGGTGTAGGTTGCATAGATTCCACCCTGGACTACTACCTGGACCGCAACAATATTTTGAATGTCATAGCATACTACACTTTCCACAAGTTTGTTTGAAAACATCTGCTATACTTTTCCTTATATTTCTTTACGCCAACAGAAAAATCAACGATCAATATTTTTAACAATGGTGAGATTGTAGATATGATGAAAGGCCTTTGTTTAAATTTCAAACATTTAATGCACGGCCCTTGGCCTGTGTTCACAGACTCCTGATACCTTATTATTGTAGAATACCATGATCATGTGCGTACAACATCAAAGTATACTATGGGACTATCCTAGTATACTACAACATCGTAGATGTAGCGACTGACATATCGATTTAGTTGCTGCATGATGTGATGTCCCTATTATAATGCCAGACCAGGCCACATTGGGTTCTCTTTTGAGTTTTCATTTTAACTTTTCTTGTTTGGGCCTAGACTAGACTAGTCTGAATAAAACTAGAAGACTAATCTAGGTCTACAAATACTAGTCTAGTCGAGATTAATCTAGAATAAAAATAAGACTAGTCTAAATAAATTGATATGAATGTCGCCATATCTTCCGATTAAGCCGGTTCTCACTCAGGAGAGACCAACAGAAACTTTGGTGTAGCCTAGTATCCATATTGTTATTTGCTTAGAGCATTTAGGGTAGCTATGTCTATCCTGCTCCCAATCAATGGTATTGTCTCTGTACCAGGTTGGAAAACATNTTTTGAGTTTTCATTTTAACTTTTCTTGTTTGGGCCTAGACTAGACTAGTCTGAATAAAACTAGAAGACTAGTCTAGGTCTACAAATACTAGTCTAGTCGAGATTAATCTAGAATAAAAATAAGACTGGTCTAAATAAATTGATATGAATGTCGCCATATCTTTCGATTAAGCCGGTTCTCACTCAGGAGAGACCAACAGAAACTTTGGTGTAGCCTAGTATCCATATTGTTATTTGTTTAGAGCATTTAGGGTAGCCATGTTATCCTGCTCCCAATCAATGGTATCGTCTCTGTACCAGGTTGGAAAACATGCGAGATGATTTGGCCCAGTGGCGTGGCCACGGGGGGTATGGGGGGCAATTGCCCCCCCCACTTTTGTCGAAAGATGGTCCTCGAGATTCCTCTAAAACCGAGGAGAAATTAGCTGGGTATAGGTTGGGTAAGAATTTTCCGAGAAATGTCAAATCTTCCATTTTACCACTGGCAAGCAAAATATTGGGAGATGCATTCTAAGCCAAAGTAAAGGATATTTCTTCAAAAATTTTCCTCGTGTCTGATTCATAGGATAGCTGTTACAAAAGGATCAAGGTTTCCTCATCGCTAAATGCAAGCATGATATTGGGAGAAGCATTCTAAGCCAAAGTAAAGCATATTTCTTCAAAATTTTCCTCATGCTCTGATTCATAGGATAACTGTTACAAAACGCTCAAGGTTTCCTTGTCGCTAAAGGCAAGCATGATATTGGGAGATGCATTCTAAGCCAAAATAAAGGGCGTGGCCCCAAAACTTTTCCTGGGGGCTTCGCCCCCAGACCCCTTCATTTCAATTTCCCCCCACTTATAGTCCCCTTATTTACCCAGGCCACGCCGCTGATTTGGCCTACGCGTAGTAGCGAGTGAAACATATTTGAACGTGCGAGCTGTGAGTAGACTTTAAAGAGCTGCAAAATTAACAATAAGTCTCTTTTCTTTTTTTGTTCTCGCCTGCAAGAAACTTTCTTTAATTATAGATGCGAGTAGCGTCAGCGAGTTTGACACAAATTCATAAATGCAATTGAATGCAAGTCTTCCAACCTGGTCTCTGTAAATATGTTTTTGTTAAATTGTACATTTTTAGATTGTGTATAAAAAACAAAACCAGAAAGTAACCGCACAGACAGGTTGAAAGAATTAAGAGTGTAGTGTGGCTTTGCCGCCACAAACAAAGGCATATCGATTTGACATGATGCAAGCTGCTTACGTTAACTGGTGCTTGAATGATGACAAGTTTCTTTTTCTTATTATTCAAAACATTCTCGAACTTGAGGCTTGATTTATTTTCTGATATTTCAATTGCTCTTGGTTCAAAACCATTTATGAGTTCCATGTTGCTCTTGTCTCTATGTGCTCAGCTCTTCATTTCTTGTTCATGCTGTTGTTGTGTTGCTTTTCCTTCTTGCCTTCTTGCCGTAGAACGTTTCACAACGAGGTTTATTCATGTCTCTTGTTCCAGTTGTTGTTGCTGCAGCGAGAACAGTACAGAAACAGCGAAAAACCAGGAGACCTCAGGTGATATTTTCCAAAATAAAACGTAAATCTTCTTCATTGAAACACAAGGCAATTAATTATTTTCAAAGATATTTAACCTACTGCAAATAAAAGAAAAGCATAGACTGTAGATATTATTTGTCAACAGAGTGTGCTGCGGAGGAGCTAGGCCTAAGTAATCACATGGTTGGAACAGCAAGGAAGAAAGTTGTTCTAAAATTTACCAAACTTCATATTCGTGATCGTGGAGGATATTTGATAGAAATTATCCTGAAACTGGCGACGTAAAAGCTTTGTGAGTATGTCAGGGAAAAGACCAGAACACTTAGCACCTCCGGAAATATTTTACAATGATGAAGAAGCCGCAAAATACACGTCGAATTCGCGTATGATCGAAATTCAACGACAAATGTCCACTCGGGCCTTGGAGCTACTTTCACTCCCTGAAGATGAACCACGTTTCTTACTCGATGTAGGCTGTGGATCAGGGTTGAGTGGAGAATTACTAACAGACAATGGGCATTACTGGGTCGGTGTGGACATCAGTTCCTCGATGTTAGAGATTGCTTCTGAGAGAGAAGTGGAAGGAGATCTTTTTCTGAATGATGTAGGACAGGGGGTCATGTTTCGTCCAGGGACCTTTGATGGTTGTGTGAGTATCTCAGCTCTTCAGTGGTTATGCAATGCAGACAAGAAATATCACAATCCAGTCAAAAGACTTTATAAGTTCTTCACATCAATATATAGCTGTCTTTGCAGGGGCAGCAAAGCTGTGTTTCAATTTTACCCAGAAAATCCAGCACAGGTTGAGCTGATCACAAGTCAAGCAATGAGAGCTGGATTCACGGGGGGTGTAGTCGTTGATTATCCGAACAGTGCTAAGGCAAAAAAGATGTTCTTGTGCCTCTTTTCAGGAACGGTTGTCCAAAGACTGCCATCAGGCCTTGGAACCGAGGGTGCCCAGGGAATTGATTCAGTTGCTTATAGTCAACAGAGGGACAGATTTGCAAAGCACAAAGGGAATAGGAAACCAGCCAAGAAAAGTAGAGACTGGATCCAGGAGAAAAAGGAAAGGAGGAGAAAGCAAGGGAAAGATGTCAGAAATGACTCAAAATTTACCGGAAGGAGGAGAAAAACAAAATTTTGATGTTGATGAATCATGCTTTATAAATAAGTTGATGTCTCGTTTTCTATGTATTGCCTTGTATTGACCATGGAGCCCAGGGGGGGTACTCATTGACTTTCAATACGGGGGGGGGGGTCCATGCCAATATTTGGGGTCCGAGATTTTATGTTCAATCAATATTTGGGGTCTGTGAATTACAACATGGACAACATTCAATATTTGGGGTC
>REGL01000038.1:616598-634381 GCA_004194395.1 Aurelia aurita complex sp. Pacific | reverse complement strand
ACGTCACATGGTCAAATCAGATTTGCATTCCCCGAGCAATTCACCTAAACAGGAAAATTTCTTAGCTAGCCTGAGACAGATGGTTAAAGAATCATGCTACCCCTATCAATGCGTAATTTCAAGAAAATTTTGAGTCCACTCAACCATTGAAATTTTAATTCTTAAAAATCTCCTGATCAATCAAACTATATTACATAAATTAGAAAAATACTAAAAGGAAGGATAATTTTCATTTTAAAAGTTCACAGCGCAAGTTTCTTGTACCATAGTCACTATGCTTGTACTGAAGGAACATGAACGGTGTTGAGTGGTGGTTTCTAGAACTAAAGGATCTTTTCCACCCAGTTTCGTTGCAGTTGTGATTGTTCAGTCAT
Organism: Aurelia aurita complex sp. Pacific; assembly: GCA_004194395.1. Taxonomy (NCBI): domain Eukaryota; kingdom Metazoa; phylum Cnidaria; class Scyphozoa; order Semaeostomeae; family Ulmaridae; genus Aurelia; species Aurelia aurita complex sp. Pacific. Next base: position 634,007 of record REGL01000038.1, on the reverse strand, counting down.
ATTGGGCTTTTGAATAATGAACAGCATCATAGCTCAAGAAATTTCCAAAAATAATGTATGATTTAGCTGCCCCAAAGGCTTTTATAAATTACATATAGATAGAAAATGAATAATTAAATAACCATCTGTTCTAGGCTGACAAAGAAATTTTGCCTATTTAAAATCACATTAATATCGAAACTTTCGGACGATCAAACTTTCGGACAATTTTTTGTCCGAAAGTTTTAAATTCTTTAAAAATAGAAAAAACATGAATTTTGCCCATACAACTATTAACAAATGATAAAGTATCATCAGTGATCCTGCTTCCAATGTGAATTTCCACATTGCAGTTGTCAATAGCAATGTTTGTGAGTCGATGAAGGTACCTCTTGCTTTCGTCTGCAATCTTGAAAACTGCTTTTCGAATGCTCCTGATGCATCTATATGTATCTATGTAGTTTGTTTAACTTGCACATGATTAAATAACATACAATTTACAGCTTGTTTTGACATGTAGGTTGGCTTTATGAAAAAAATGTTAGTCCGAAAGTTGTTTTGTTCGAAATTCTCGAAAAAGCGTCCGAAGGTTTTTTGTCCGAAGTTGTTTTTCCGAAACTTTCCCGTCCGAAAGTTTTCGGTTTTAATATACTCTGCAAATACAAATCCGATTTGGACATGCAAGGTCGCAAAATCTAAGTTGAGATTTCATCTATACCATAAACTGGAAACAGAAAACGTTGAATACAAGGCTCCTTCGCAGGCACTGTTCAAATGCCTATATTTTTTTTGGAACAGAACATTCAGCTGAGGATAACTCTGTCAAGTTTTCAGAGTGTTGAGCTTGGAGTTGACGTAATGGGCCTCTTAGTGTGATAAACTACTTACAATGCATTGAATTGAATGAAATATACGATAATTATGTTTATAAGAAACTGAGGGCCGGGGCTGGTAGGGGGTTTCTTAAATGTTAGTACATCTTTTGCTACCAAGAGTTTCCAAGTTTCTTATATTTTTGATGCCAAAGTGTTGAGTAAATTTAGTTTTTTTGGAGGGGCTCACAGGTTACTCAATGAGATCTCAAAACAAGTATTAACAGAATTTGCAATTAACTTGCACATGATTGAATAACAGAATTTGCAATTATGCTAATAATGCCAATTACTTTAGTGCCCATTACGAAAGTTTCTTAGCTTTATTAATATAGGGAGGGTAGAAAAATGAAAGTCTTAGTTAGTTGATATTTGACAATAGTTTTCATTATTCATGTAGAATTTGTTGTTGTATCTCCTCTTACAAACTTGCGAGCAGAGGAAGGCTTTTGAAAGTTTGCTTTGCTGAAAGGCAACCCTGCTCAAATATTTGAATAAATTGAACCGAAGACAATATTATTATTATCTTTATCACTTTATTTAAAGTAGGCACATACAAAAGTAGCTCAAAAATAAAAGCTAATTCAAGCCTACTACAAAGTAAAACAGGTTAAAAATAGAAAAAAGCTTATTTATTATGAACAGCTACTGAGAACTGAAGAAACCGAGTAATTAATTACCTCTAAGGTGACGATCACCATTTTTCAACATCAAAAGTTGATTCCTTTGTAAAAAATTCAAAATTAGCAGGTTTGGGTTAAACAGAAACTCGGTGCAAACTTACGAGAAAAGCTTGGTCCGGCTTATTTACATCGCGGAAGTGACATTTCTCGTGATAAACGTCGACTTTATATGTTTACTGTGGATTAAAATGAATGACCTTTAAAATTGTGCGATGTCAATATAGAAGACAAATAAAAACCTAAACACGCAATAATGTTTTTTGGCTTTGCTTTCTGTGGGCACGCATCAGCGTAGTTGTTCAAAGTAACAGATACGATAGGCTATTTAAAACCTATCTGAACTAAAGGTTATTTCTGGCACATCTCTGCGCGTGATGATGTCACTACGCACTTGTTGCTTACTTGGATACGTAATGTTCGCGATGAAAAGACGAAATATATTCATTTTTTGGGCTTAATTTTTCAAAAACTTAAGAAACTACCCTTCCTGAATTAAAAATGCTCAGAAACTTTAGTAATTTGCATTTAGAAATGCATTGACCGTGTACAGTAATGGCAACTGTTTTGACAGTGCCTTCAGTGCGAATTATGTTATTATTCGTTTTGAGATCTTTTCTAAGTTTAATAGATTAACTCTACACTTCAGACATTAAAAATATGAGAAACACATTGGAAACTTTTGCCAGCAAAAGTGTTCTAAAATCTAAGAAACTATCTACCAGCCCCGGGACTCAGTTTCTTGTAAAAAAGAGCGTATATTCATTCAATTCAAAGCATTGTAAGTAGTACATCACACTAAAGAGGCTCATTACGTCAACTCTGAGCTCAACACTCTGAAAACTCGACAGAATTATAGTACATAGAGTACTCATCTAGAAACAAACGCATTGATCTTATTTTATCTTGATGTAACTAAAACCACAATCTCTTGCAAGAAAGTTCTAAATTAAAAAAAAATTTGAATCCCGGGTCCCACCAACGTCCCGGGTCCCACCAGCGTCCCAGGTCATCAAATTCCGGTATGCCCATGGAAACCCTTTTGGATTGTAGTTTAGTTGTAGTTTAGGATTTTAAAGGATTATTTAAAGATAACTGGGTGTTTCAGATGGAACTGTCCGCTTTTGGCAGGCCTTGGGGGTAGTGCGCCTGGGCGGTTTCAGGGACCTATGGCTTGGTCTTTGGTCCTGAGTTGGATGCTAGTTGGTGGCATCTGATTCGGTATCTTGGCTGGGGCATGGGTCTTCGGGGCTGGTGTGGTGTGAGATTTGTCTTGGACTGTCGGGGGTGGATGGTTCTTTTTGGTGTATGAAATTCAGTATAGTTTTAACAAATAAATTGTAATTTCATACAGGGTGTCCCAAAAAACATGTGCGTTGTTTGAGTGGCTTCTGCGGAGCAGCCATAAATCCAATTTTTGTTTTTAAGATTCTTGACAGAAGAGACTTCAAATTAAAGGTTGGCATCAAGTTTGAGTAAATCTGATCAGTAGTTGCTGATTTATGGAGCAAGAAAGCCTAAATTATCGGCTGCCTCAAAACTAGAGGATTCATTATTCTCCATTGCGTTAAAATCAACGAAATTGATTGAATAAAACATACACAGCCCTGTTTTCTGATGTTCATAAGTGAGACAGATAGTCATACATTGAATTTTGTGACAACCAAGAATATTGGACATATCTAGGGTTGCTAGGAATGGAAATGTGCAACACAACACAAGTGCGTCAGGCCATGGCATGCGTCCATCAGATATTTTGCTTCTCAAAAGTGATAAAGTCGTTTTAAACACACAATATTGCGTTCAGCATGCTGCTTGGTCGATATTCTTAAGAATTTGGTCATTAATTACCCCTAAATGCGTTTCCTGGCATAACTGTAAAATTTAAGTTCATTTAATGTTAAAATTCAAGTTACAAGGTTAAGTACGGAGATGAAATCCTCTGGTTTTGAAGCAACGAGTGATTGTGACTTTCTTTCTCAATAAATCAGCAACCACTTATCAGATTTACACAAACTCGGTGCCAAACTCCAAGTTGGAATCCTTTCTATTCACAAATCTGAAAAACAGGAAAGTTAGATTTATGGCTCCTCCACAGTAGCTATTCAAACGGCGCACATGTTTTTTGGGACACCCTGTATATTGTATTTTAATCTAATTTTCTATACCTTTTCGTTGTGTCCCAATCAACTTGTAAGCTAAATATTTTGAGACATTAATAAAGTGATTGATTGATTGATTGATCAAAAGCTCATATTTAAGCAGTCAAAAGCCTTTGAGAGATCCATGAGTAGTGCTGCTGCTAAACCCCGTTTATCCAAGGTCATTTTACAAGTCTCTGTTTGTCTTACAAGTGCGTGCTGGGTTCCATAGCCCTCTCAAAATCCAGACGAAAAGGAGAAAGGAAGCTAAGGACATGAGATTTTATTTGACTTTCTAAAACCGGCTCATAAATCTTGGAAACAGATGATAAAACCGTTATAGCTCGATAATTCTTCTAGATAAAGCATCAAAAGAGACGAGATCTCATCAGTTTTTATTTCCTTAGTAGAATAGTGTCTTGACAAATCAGAATAATATATTTTCTGAATGAGGACCGCAAAATGTCTGCATTTTGATTAAGGATCTTGGCAGGGATAGACTGTCGAGAGTACCAAATGCCCCAGCATATTAAGTGTACAAGAACAGGTCCCTCGAACCTTTGGTTTTTTCAAGTATGCAAAGAATCTTGCAAAGGAAACGCTTTTTTCCATAAAGAAACTCTTGTTGTAAATACCGATATTTGGCCAAAAGGTAAGGCTATCCCCTCTGCTTTTTACCAAAAATTAACTTATTTAGAAAATAGCTATTTTGGGCCAAAAGGTAAGGCTAACCTCTGCTTTTTTCCATAAAGAAACTCTTGTTGTAAATACCGATATTTTGGCCAAAATGTAAGGCTAACCCCTCTGCTTTTTACCAAAAATTAACTTCTTTAGAAAATAGTTATTTTACGCCAAAAGGTAAGGCTAGCCTCTTTGCTTTTTTCCATAAAGAAACTCTTGTTGTAAATACCGATATTTGGTCAAAATGTAAGGCTAACCCCTCTGCTTTTTACAAACAATTAACTTATTTAGAAAATAGCAATTTTTGGCCTGACAGCAAAGGGTTTAACTCTAGTTTTGGTCCAAAATAAGTATTTTAGAAAGGGTATATTTTTGGGAAATAGCGAACGGGATTACTTGATGCTGAAAGTGTTAATGCAGAGAGAAAATACATCTGTGCTTAAAAGACTATTATGTGAACGCTAAAATGTTTGAAAATTACGGATGCAAATTAAATACAGCAACCACAAAGGAATATTTTCATTGAAGTTTGTTACCAGCAAGCAGCAATTTCTTTCAACAAAATTTACGCGTCGCCGAATTTCACGAAGATACAATTGCTTTTTCATCTTGTTCATAAAAGACATCTTCACTTCATGCAAAATGCTGGTAGGTCTTTCTACATTCGTGGTCTTTCATTAAGCACAGTTAACGCAATACAAACAATTCTACTTTTCAAATATTGCTGTCATAATTTCGCGGCTGACAATATACAATCTTATTTGTCTTCAATGACTAGCAAAAACTCCTTCGGCTGATGAATAAATCGAAAAATTATATCTGTAAATCATGTTCTGAAAATACGATTACTTTTGGAGAAGCTAATTTACATAAACAATGGACAGCTGTCAATCATTGCATTGTTCATTTGCAAAAACAACGATGGCCTGTCAATCATTTGATTGTTCGTTGTATTCAGATATCAGGAATTGAATGATCCATGAGTTTCTTCACAAGCGAATCCGCCATGCTAAAAACAGAACATTTTCAGTTTTCAAGATTCAAGTGATTTGTGAAAAAGATAAGAAAACAAACTACTTAATTGTCAAGATAAGAGAGCTTTAAGGTTGAAATACGCGATCAGTTTAAACTGACAGTTTTAACTGAAGATCAGAAAGCTGATCGTGTGAACGGTAAACAATCGACAACTTTTCACCATCATTTCAAACTGGTCAAAATTTTAAAAAGATGGATGTGTACAACTTCTCAGTTTAAACTGAACGTCAATAAGGATTAAAATTCCATAGCGCTGAGCTAGACGCATTAAACACGCATTAATTAATGCAACATTTGCACAAGGAAACGCAAGTGGAAACATGGCTGCTGAAGCAAAACGTAAGGAGCAAACTAAAAATTTCATCAGTGTTTTCGAAGCAGAACCAAGTTTGTCCCATGTCTCTGGTTATAGCCACCTTCCTCTTCAAGGCAAAGTTCCTGCAACAATGTGTCATTATACCGAACTGGGTTTGCCATGGAAGCCAAAGTTATGCAAATGCTTGTCTGCGTTTTAAAATTTCCTACCTTCATTTTAAAATTACAGAAACGAAGAGATTACATTCTTTTACATTTTTTCGGCGTAATTAAGAAACTTAGCGCTCAGTGAAAATATTTAATAATTTGAAAAATAATAGAAGAATTCACTAACCATTTCACCATATGTGAGTATATGAAAGAAGGCATGATGGTCAATACGATGGACCGGTCCGACTCTGACAGGATCTTTGATGTTTCTTTGTCCTGATTAAAAAAGAAATTGTTAGTTGAACGTTATCGCAAGAAAATATCAGAGATTGTTGGTCATGGAATATCGGGGGTTCCAAGTATAGCAAGTGGGCGACAGCCCCCACAATGTTGGAAAAATTGTCGAAAATCAGCCCCAATCGGGCAAGAATCTGCCCTCAGTTGGGCAAAAATGTGGGTAAACAATGGACTTTGTGTCGGGCCGCCCTCCTAGATTTTTTCTTCCCGTACGCTTATGCCTAGCAGCATTGACTTAAACACACTTTGTCAGTCTTCCCCTAACATCAACAACCTAATTCCAATATTTCGAGAGAACAAAATACTTACATGAATACACACAAGTAAGTATCGTTAGTCAATCAGGACCCTAATGATAACAGTATGTATTGTACTGATAGGTTATCCTGTTAAAACATTCGATTATTATTATTTGGTAGGAAAACTGATGATATTTTGTTGATTTTTCATTCTTTTTGCAGGCTTTTAAAAGGGTTTTCTGCAGTAAATCTTTCATATCCATGGGTGAAGCCGAGTAAATTGCCAACTATAATTGAGCATATCGGCAATTTGAATACTATTGCTTTGATATTCAGGAAGCAGTAATTTCCAAACGCTGCACGCACAATATTTTCTGTCTCGCCCGGTAGAGAGATATAACACTGAATGAACGGCTAATTGTACCTTGAGACCAACCACATTTTGACCATTGACTTCCAGGATGTTATGCTCTGTCAAAAGACCGTTCCTGCAAGAAAAAAGTCCAACATATTTTACTGACATTATCTTCATAATGTTGCATCATTGCAGTAAGTCCCTGCATATAAAAAAGGACACATAAGAAACTGCAGTCTGCCAGAATAGAGACTACTTTCTCATTTATAAGAAACTGGGCAGCCTGATTTTTCCAGTTTCTTGTAAATGATGCTAAGTTGAAAAAATACTCAACTACACTGTCGTTTTTCTGTGTAGCTTTCAGTACTAAAACTCGAATACTAAAATACTAAAAATCTGCTCAACGCCTCGATATACAGTATTTCATGTTTGCTTCCTCCATCATCATTCATTAGCATTTCCCATTTTACTATGTAGCATGATCCTTGACTTAAAGATGGTTTTCTAACCAGAAAGCGTCACGTAAAAGAAAGTTTCTTAATGGACATTAAGAAATCTACCAGCCTCATTTGAAGATATTTTCTTGTATGTAAGAAATCAGACAGCCTGATTTGAAAAAGTGAGTTTCTTATATGCGGGGACTTACTGTAATCTTCGATTTAAGGATTAAAACAAATGGTGTGATTGATGATAAAATACAAGATTATACAGTTATGAATGGTGTGTCGTAGTTTCTTCCGTCATTTTTCGAGCATAGATTCTTAATCTTTAATTTGGTGTAAAAAGGTGGGTGTAAAATTCAATGACCTATTTCTTCTGCTTAACAGAAACTTTAGATACTTATCTATAATTCTACCGGTGGATTTTTCAGAAGTTTGAATATTTTTCGAAATTACAGCGTATATTACTTTTAAAATCATTTGAGGATGTGACGTCATCAAATTTCTAAATCATAAACCACTAAAGTGACAGACTTTTGCTTGATACCACATTGTAGGCATTCATAAACAATAGTTTTCTTCAAAATTATTTCATGTTGCGTCAAACAGTTTAGAAATTACGATGGTTTCAAGTTTTTGAAAGTTGTTCTTGAAATCTTGAATAAGAGGAAAAATGCTCTAATTCTGAAAATATTGAAGATTTCAGAAAAGTCCAACGGTAGAATTATAGAGAAATGGCTAAAATTTCTTCGAAGGGATTCACTTCAGAGAATAGGTCACTGAATTTTACACCAGCGCTTTTAAAGATTTGGAACCTATGCTCATTTTTTCGCCCTTTTCCAGCAAAATTGCCTATTTGAAAAGAGACATGGGGCGAAAGACATCATAATAGCGGAAATAATCTGTGTCATCTGACGTCACTTTCAATGAAAACGAGGCTGTTCTATCATTTTATCTCCTCTTAATCGTTGCCAGCTTCTTTATCGCATGCTCATGAAGAGCAGATATCATGAAGAGCAGATATCATGAAGAGCAGATATCATGAAGAGCAGATATCACGAAGAGCAGATATCATGAAGAGCAGATATAGCCTAAAATATCAGAATTTTTATTGGATTTACAGCTGCTAGGAACCTCAACAAGTTTATAAAAGTTAAGAATTCATGAATTCGTGGTAGCAGCTAGCAAGTTAGTTTTCTACTATTCTAGCATTTGATTTAGAGGTAAATGCACATTTGAGCCTAAAGATTAATACTGCATTTAACAGTATCAACAACAAAGGTATTTATGTTCATGTTAACAAGGAACATTTTGAATTGATTAACTTAAACTCATTTAAAAAAGCCCAATTGTCAACTTTGGACCCAATCATATCTGTATACTTTTATCGGAGACGAAAAGAGCAGTTTAGACAATGGAATTGCTACCTGGCTGCAGATGAATCCTTGACAATTGAAGATATTCTGCCATCTTTGAAAATGAAGCCAACATGACCAGTGCTGTCTTTTTGTAAGGTTATTGTTCTTTCAAATGGTCTAATGAGAAACAAAAGAAATGTTTGCATTCAAACCGGAGAAGTAAACAATAATTGTTTGGCGTACAATAATAATCAAAACTTAGAAAGAGTACAGTAATTGACACAAATAGCATTAAAAACAATGACAGCGAACTTAAGAGCCCATTCTTCAGAAGATAGCAATAAAGTTTATACACATATTCACAAGAAATCTTACTACTGGTCAAAGTAACGGTCAAAGTACCGGTCAAAGTACCGGCAAAGTAATTGTACTGGTCAAAGTTACCCTGTTATCTGGAAGAAAAGCAAAGACAATTCATAAATGCCCTTCTCACTAATCACGTAAATGGTATGAAGGCTGCATCAAAATCTAACGGGTGACCCAAAGCTTTTCAAAGTTTAATGGGAAATAAGATCTGGAATTCGGGTTTTTCCACATCTTTCAAAACATGGACTGGAAGGTGACTGAAGGTGCAGTGGCCGTTTTAGCACCAAGTGCTGAGATCACAGAATAGCTGAGTGCTAATCGCGTCCATGACCCCTTTTCATGACACTCAAGTGTGGCAGGGCCCTACCAGGTATCAACAACGGTCCGCCTGGCTGTTCTGGCTGCAAAGTCAGAGGAGTACACCACTGAGCCACAACACATTCGCAAAAAAGACTGGAAAAGGTGAAGGTGAAGTTGCGGTTTTCAGCGCCAAGCGCTGGGATCGCAGAAATAGAGCAGACCTACAGTAATAGAGTCCGCAACCCCTTGACATGACGCTCAAGTGGTGGGGTCCTACTGGGCATCAAACCCACTCCGCCTGACTGTTCTGGCTGCAAAGTAAGAGGATTACACCACTGCACCACAACACCTTCAAGGACGGGAAACTTTACAAAATGAATGAATTAATTAATTAAGCTGGTTTTTGAAGGGGAGTCATAATTTAAACTGACCAAGCAATATTAAAAAGATATCTAAACTTTCAGCCACATGCTGGTACCTTTTTTGTTCATGACATTTTGCTTTCTGGAAGCAAGGCATGATCTAGCTCATGAAATTTTTTGGGTCTGACAATGCAACTGATCATTGACAATGCACATATGTTTGGCTGTAAAATGTTTGGCTGTAAAATGTGAACACACCCAGTTTACTCTTGACAAAAGAAGTGAAAGGTATCTCATGAGATTTCAGAAATGCTTCTTAGTTTTCATTTACTCCTTTAAAGACCCATCATTAACCATGATTCTTCATGGCACCAAAGTCAATATTTGTGTCATCTAAAAGTCGTTTTTGGCCTAAATTCTCTTGGTCTTGCTCTTTATCCTTGCTCTTCAATGTTTTGCTTTTCATTCTGCACACAAAGGATCATGGTTGACAATGAGTCTTTAATTGAAAGACTTCAAGTGAAGAAATGTTCATGTTGAAGCAATTTTTGTAAGTTAAAAAGTGTGATATTTGGCTGGAACATGGCACTGTGATCAACAAGGGCAGATTTTGTAACAATAGAACCTTTGGTTTGTTTACATATGACGCCATCTTGGTTGACTAGCCAATCAGAGAGCTCTATTTCTATGGCGTCATCTGATGATAATGGCGGAAGGAGGGGTTTGCTGTGGAGAAAACCACACCCTCGTTTTTTCCTGGCGACGAAAATATACTTTCGCACAAACTCAAACTTTTTTGCACACGTATAGAGCGATAAATTTGACATACTTTTTTATTGGCACTAAGCTCTGCGTCTTCTGCTCTTCGCGCGATCGTTCGCTNCACCCTCGTTTTTTCCTTGCGTCGAAAATATACTTTCTCAAAAACTCAAACTTTTTTGCAAACGTATAGAGCGCTAAATTTGACATACTTTTTTATTGGCACTAAGCTCTGCGTCTTCTGCTCTTCGCGCGATCGTTCGCTCTTCACACACCTTTTTGCACGTCTTCCACGCCCCTCCGACAGCTATGCCCAAACCAAACAAATCACACTTCTTCATCAAAATCAAAAACAAAAGTGTGACTTTAATTTTTCCTGCCATCAGATGAAAGAAAATTTCAGAAAAGGGTTTTGAAATGTTTGAAAATCAACTTTCATCATCAACTTTCCGACTCGGTGGACATTGCAGCACCCCTCTCCCCACCCCCGCAACCACCAATCGTTTCAGGGCGAGATGGCGAGACGAGCCGGGGACGAGAGAGGGTTCATGTTCTCAATACATGTAAATTACAGACCAAAAATCTTTGAAAATGGTAAAATACCAACCTTCCATAAAACGTACGTTATATGCAAAGTATTAATCCTCCAAAAGTAGGTGACTGTCTGCTCCAATTGTCATGTATCGTCATGACTCGATCTCTCTTCTTCTGTTTGACTTCTGTTTGACATTATCCGGTGTGGAAAGTTTGCAAAACTTGATTAACAAATTGTTGCTGTAAATCACACTCAGAAATATACTAATGTAAACTCCATCACTATCAAAATCCAGAAATCATTCTCCTTTCCGACGCTGGAGTCAAAACAAACCTTTAAATGGAAACATGTTGAGCGTGCGGTTTACTGAAAGTGACTGCAATCTGCATGTCAAGTGAAGAGTGGCCGAAGAGTGGCAGAACCCAATGGTTTCAGTGTCGAAACTGTTTACACGCATTTTTGATAAAAACTCAAGTCTCAGATCGCCAAAAAATAAAGAAGCTCCAGTCATGAGAAACTAAAAGTTGAGAAACGATTCATTCTAATAAGTACTGAAGGAAATCTTGATCATAATTATGCTATTGTTCACTTGTTTCCGGTATCATATTACTCAAAAGTTACTTGAGCAATGTCTAAACATTGGAAAGGCTTCAAAAAGTTTACTTTTGAAACGTTCACGATGGCAAAAGTAGTGACCTTGAAGTTTGTTATGAAACTTTTACAAAGGATTGAGCATACCACTCGTTCGCAGTCGTTCGCTGTTTCTTACAGGATTATTTACATTTCTGAGGTTCTTCGTTCTTCTGTCGACTCCGGCTTGTCCACTGATTCGGAAGATTGATGTTGAAAATTGACTTTATGACATTTTGAAACTCTCTCTTCAGATATTTTTTTATCTGCTGGCTTCGCGATTGAAGTCACATTGTTGTTTTTGATCGAGAAGTGTGATTTGTTGGGTTTGGGCAAAGCCGTCGGAGGGACGCGTGGAAGACGTGCAAAAGGGGTGTCAAGAGCGAACGATCGCGCGAAGAGCAGAAGACGCAGCGCTTAGTGCCAATAAAAAAGTATGTCAAATTTATCGCTCTATACGTGTGCAAACAAGTTTGAGTTTGTGCGAAAGTATATTTTCGTCGCGAGGAAAAAACGAGGGTGTGGTTTTCTCCACAGCAAACCCCTCCTTCCNAAATGTGGGTAAACAATGGACTTTGTGTCGGGCCGCCCTCCTAGATTTTTTCTTCCCGTACGCTTATGCCTAGCAGCATTGACTTAAACACACTTTGTCAGTCTTCCCCTAACATCAACAACCTAATTCCAATATTTCGAGAGAACAAAATACTTACATGAATACACACAAGTAAGTATCGTTAGTCAATCAGGACCCTAATGATAACAGTATGTATTGTACTGATAGGTTATCCTGTTAAAACATTCGATTATTATTATTTGGTAGGAAAACTGATGATATTTTGTTGATTTTTCATTCTTTTTGCAGGCTTTTAAAAGGGTTTTCTGCAGTATATCTTTCATATCCATGGGAAAGATTTACTGAGTGAAGCCGAGTAAATTGCCAACTATAATTGAGGATATCGGCAATTTGAATACTATTGCTTTGATATTCAGGAAGCAGTAATTTCCAAACGCTGCACGCACAATACTTTCTGTCTCGCCCGGTAGAGAGATATAACACTGAATGAACGGCTAATTGTACCTTGAGACCAACGACATTTTGACCATTGACTTCCAGGATGTTATGCTCTGTCAAAAGACCGTTCCTGCAAGAAAAAGTCCAACATATTTTACTGACATTATCTTCATAATGTTGCATCATTGCAGTAAGTCCCTGCATATAAAAAAGGATACATAAGAAACTGCAGTCTGCCAGAATAGAGACTACTTTCTCCTTTATAAGAAACTGGGCAGCCTGATTTTTCCAGTTTCTTGTAAATGATGCTAAGTTGAAAAAAATACTCAACTACACTGTCGTTTTTCTGTGTAGCTTTCAGTACTAAAACTCGTAAAATCTGCTGAACGCCTCGATATACAGTATTTCATGTTTGCTTCCTCCATCATCATTCATAAGCATTTCCCATTTTACTATGTAGCATGATCCTTGACTTAAAGATGGTTTTCTAACCAGAAAGCGTCACGTAAAAGAAAGTTTCTTAATGGACATTAAGAAATCTACCAGCCTCATTTGAAGATATTTTCTTGTATGTAAGAAACCAGACAGCCTGATTTGAAAAAGTGAGTTTCTTATATGCGGGGACTTACTGTAATCTTCGATTTAAGGATTAAAACAAATGGTGTGATTGATGATAAAATGCAAGATTATACCGTTATGAATGGTGTGTCGTAGTTTCTTCCGTCATTTTTCGAGCATAGATTCTTAATCTTTAATTCGGTGTAAAAAGGTGGGTGTAAAATTCAATGACCTATTTCTTCTGCTTAACAGAAACTTTAGATACTTATCTATAATTCTACCGGTGGATTTTTCAGAAGTTTGAGTATTTTTCGAAATTACAGCGTATATTACTTTTAAAATCATTTGAGGATGTGACGTCATCAAATTTCTAAATCATAAACCACAAAAGTGACAGACTTTTGCTTGATACCACATTGTAGGCATTCATAAACAATAGTTTTCTTCAAAATTATTTAATGTGCGTCAAACAGTTTAGAAATTACGATGGTTTTAAGTTTTTGAAAGTTTTTCTTGAAATCTTGAATAAGAGGAAAAATGCTCTAATTCTGAAAATATTGAAGATTTCAGAAAAGTCCAACGGTAGAATTATAGAGAAATGGCTAAAATTTCTTTGAAGGGATTCACTTCAGAGAATAGGTCACTGAATTTTACACCAGCGCTTTTAAAGATTTGGAACCTATGCTCATTTTTTCGTCCTTTTCCAGCAAAATTGCCTATTTGAAAAGAGACATGGGGCAAAAGACATCATAATAGCGGAAATAATCTGTGTCATCTGACGTCACTTTCAATGAAAACGAGGCTATCCTATCATTTTCTCGTTGCCAGCTTCTTTATCTCATGTTCACGAAGAGCAGATATAGCCTAAAACATCAGAATTGTTATTGGATTTACAGCTGCTAGGAACCTCAACAAGTTTATAAAAGTTAAGAATTCATGAATTCGTGGTAGCAGCTAGCATTTGCTTTAGAGGTAAATGCACATTTGAGCCAAAAGATTAATACTGCACAGTATCAACAACAAAGGTATTTATGTTCATGTTAACAAGGAGCATTTTGAATTGATTAACTTAAACTCATTTAAAAAAGCCCAATTGTCAACTTTGGACACAATCATATCTGTATAATTTTATTGGAGATGAAAAGGGCAGTTTAGACAATGGAATTGCTACCTGGCTGCAGATGAATCCTTGACAATTGAAGATATTCTGCCATCTTTAAAAATGAAGCCAACATGACCAGTGCTGTCTTTTTGTAAGGTTATTGTTCTTTCAAATGGTCTAATGAGAAACAAAAGAAATGTTTGCATTCAAACCGGAGAAGTAAACAATAATTGTTTGGCGTACAATAATTAAGAGCCCATTCTTCAGAAGATAACATTAAAGTTTATACACATATTCAAAAGAAATCTTACTACTGGTCAAAGTACCAGCAAAGTACCAGCAAAGTAATTGTACTGGTCAAAGTTACCCTGTTATCTGGAAGAAGAGCAAAGACAATTCATAAATGCCCTTTTCACTAATCACATAAATGGTATGAAGGCAGCATCAAAATCTATTGGGTGACCAAAAAGCTTTTCAAAATTTAATAGGAAATAAGATCTGGAGGTGCAGTGGCCGTTTTAGCACCAAGTGCTGAGATCACAGAATAGCTGAGTGCTAATGGCGTCCATGACCCCTTTTCATGACACTCAAGTGTGGCAGGGCCCTACCTGGTATCAACAACGGTCCGCCTGACTGTTCTGGCTGAAAAGTCAGAGGAATACACCACTGAGCCACAACACATTCGCAAAAAAGACTGCAAAAGGTGAAGGTAAAAATGCGGTTTTCAGCACCAAGCGCTGGGATCGCAGAAATAGAGCAGACCTAATCAAGTCCGCAACCCCTTGTCATGACGCTCAAGTGGTGAGGTCCTACTGGGTATCAAACCCACTCCGCCTGACTGTTCTGGCTGCAAAGTCAGAGAATTACGCCACTGCGCCACAACACCTTCAAGGACGGGAAACTTTACAAAATGAATTAATTGATTAATTAAGCTGGTTTTTGAAGGGGAGTCATAATTTAAACTGACCAAGCAATATTAAAAAGATATCTAAACTTTTCAGCCACATGCTGGTACCTTTTTTGTTCATGACATTTTGCTTTCTGGAAGCAAGGCATGATCTAGCTCATGAAATTTTTTGGGTCTGACAATGCAACTGATCATTGACAATGCACATGTTTGGCTGTAAAATGTTTGGCTGTAAAATGTGAACACACACAGTTTACTCTTGACAAAAGAAGTGAAAGGTATCTCATGAGATTTCAGAACTGCTTCTTAGTTTTCATTTACTCCTTTAAAGACCCATCGTTAACCATGATTCTTCATGGCACCAAAGTCAATATTTGTGTCATCAAAAGTCGTTTTTGGCCTAAATTCTCTTGGTCTTGCTCTTTATCCTTGCTCTTCAATGTTTTGCTCTTCGTTCTGCACACAAAGGATCATGGTTGACAATGAGTCTTTAACTGAAAGACTTCAAGCGAAGAAATGTTCATGTTGAAGCAACTTTTGTAAGTTACAAAAGTATGATACTGTATTTGGCTGGAACAAACTTTTGCAAACAACATTTCTTACAAAATCTTGTCATGTGCCAAATTCTCCTTGATACTTAAATGATTGTTCCAAATCTTCCATGCAGATGCTTGTTATCCACGCATATGATTGCTATTCACGCATATGATTGCTATTCACGCATATGCTTGTTATCCACGCATATGCTTGTTATCCACGCATACAGTATGCTAGTTATCCATGCATATGCTTGTTACTAGCATAGCACAAAAGGTGGCAGCTAAACAAAATCATATTGAATTTCCTTGCATTATAATGAGATATACAAACAGCTGCATGAATATTCAATTTCACATGTTAGCAAATTGTGAGGGAATCATTTTTGCAACTTTCACAATTCAAGAAAGTTTGCATGAAAAACTTTTACAAGTATCTTCCTCCAGTGACACTTTCTTCCCTTAAAAGTAATTACAATTTTAAATTGACATTCTGACTGTATCAAAAATGGATAAGCAAAAATATAATTGAAATGCAGTCCTACCTGTCTCTTACGGCAAATCTGATTTCTTGCGCTGATGCTTTCTTCAAAATTTTCATAACCTTATCATTGTCATACCCTGCCAGTGTTTCACCATTAATTTGCAGAATCTGATCACCAAACCGCAGACCAGCCAGTGATGCTGCAGACCCTGATTGTACAAATGAAATAAATACTCCTTTGTTTATTGCACGAACCCGTAGACCAACTTTCCCATCTGGTCCTTTACATGCAATTATTTCACGGACACCTTGTTTCACTTCCGCTCTCATCACTGCTACATTCTGGGTTCCAGTTACTGGGGCAACCATGCCACCAGAGGAATAATTAGCAACAGGCCCTGCATGCTGATACTGCATAACAACCTGAGGACAAACAAGTTGAAATATCTTGAGAACACAAAACTTGAAAAATTAGAAAACAGTGGAAATATTCTGATGATGAAAAGTTTGGATACTAATAGATAGATGGCAAAAAAGTTCGAATAATTATGCTTCAAAACCAAGCTACAGTACTAGATAAGAGTCCATCTATTTCTTTGTTAAATGAAGATGTATTGAAACACAACAAACGGAAAGACGGACAACAACAAACTCAATTGAACTGGGCTTGTGCCAGTCTTTACGCAAGCCTCCTACGCAGTTCTCTAAATACAGTGTACCTCTTTTGATAGAGCAAATAATTGCAACCAAGGAGGCTTTCAATTTCTTTAAACTCAAATCATAAAGGCATTAAAACACAATTATCCACTAAATAAATATTTCACTTACCTGTCCAGACTCAGGCATTTCTTTGCTGATGGTATTTTCGTCAATTTGAAGTCCCATCCATTCGTTCAATGAAGGATATAAGCTTGCTGATGGCTAAAAGAGAGACCACATGGTTAAAACATAGCATATAAACACATGGGGAAAAGAAGCAGATCTTTTTGAGCATAAAATCAAGATGGAATATACCAGATTAAAACTATAACCAAAACATAATGATTCTTACGGCGGATGGCTGTTCAGGAACAGTTGATAGAGCTGGTTGTTGCTGTTGCCCTTGTTGGGCCTGATGCGCTCTTGCTTGAGCCTAAAAAGAAAGACTTCATTGTTAAATAATCTCATTATCATATTGCTTAATTACAGTCTTGTGTTAATCATGATATCATACAGAAATTGTTCACAAGTTAATTTCTTATTCCAAGGGATAGCACTAACAAAAGTAGCACTGGCCAAAAATGCCTGTCGTACTTTGGGCCAAAAATATGGAATAG
>REGL01000038.1:572393-583391 GCA_004194395.1 Aurelia aurita complex sp. Pacific | reverse complement strand
CCTTGAAAACGTTTTCTCTTTGTTCATTCATGTTGAATCTTTTGAAATTTGATCGACGCTTTTTGATCGTTTTCAGTATTTTCGAGAACTAAAATTTTAAGAAACTCACTTCTAGTTCTAAAAACTGAAAACTGAAAAATTTGCAAAAAGTCCTAGAATCTAAGGCAGGCTTTCTGCTAAAGATTAAGTCATAAATCTTCAAAATCGGTCCAGTGCACGATTTATTGTGGCCTGCCAAACGTGCATAGTTTATTTTGGCGCACCCGGTAGTCCTCTTAAACACTTGCTCCCTTGTAATTTGATATACGCACCTTGTTCGTACGAGTTTTTCATGGGTATCGGGTGACATTAAAAAATGATACTTTTTGAAATCGTTATAATCTTATTATGACACAGATATATCAATTTTTTTGTAAACCTGCATGAAGGACCTATATCTTAAGCAATGCATTGATTAAATTTAAAAAAGAGGAATAGTTTACAATTTTACGTGAGAATTCGAGTACTTGACGATGAGTGAGCCCGTTCCAAGGAAATAGCAACCATTTTAAGAGGTAGCATGGGATAAAACTCCAACTTGATTCACGAATATACTAAAGCAGAACCATACAAAACCTTCTATCCTTCTCAACATAATAATCTTGAGTAATAACAACCTTGGTAAATCTTGATGACATTTCGCATCATTATCAAAACCTAATATTGCCATCATAATGAAATTTGGCATCATTTTCGAGAATATACTAAAGCATCTCCTAATAGATCATAAAGTTAGCATCATTATATACTGAAAACTTCATGGTTAAATTGTCACTAGCGTAGACATTCAATGCCCATTGACTTCTCTTTTGGGTTTCATCCTTTTTGCCTTGGGTGTCTCTGCCTTTGATGTTGCCTTCGAATTTTGCGTGTCAATTTTTGCCTTGGGTAGCACAAAACACCGAATATTCAAATGATCACACAATTGGTTTACCTACAAAACAAAAGAGAAATTTGTGAAACAAGCATATCCAAGATTGATACAGCTTCACGCTGCAGGTAAGTTTGCACAAATGCATTGCAGAAGTCACAAGAGCAGAATACATTACAAACAAAACTGGCCTAATTGACAAAGATCAGGTAACTAGGTTCAGACACCATTGTTAATGTGAAATTTTGTGCAAGTTTTTAGCTTTGAGGTTTTAGCTTTAGATTTAACATTCAATGTTCAGGTTCTCCCATTCCATGGACTAAATGGAAACAAATGAAGGGCCAAGGGAATTAACTCTATGTGAAACCCACCCAGGGGGCAGAGTGTAGCTTGACCAATTATCTAATATACACCCAGTAGCTATCTAAAAACGATTGACAAAAATGCCTACTAAACGAGGAGCGATTCTATTAGTTAGTCAGTAATTTAGTATTGCAGATAAAGATAATGTAGATATTATGGCGAACGAAGATGATATTTTTAATTGGAGAAAAATATTGCTGGTTAGAGAAATGATATTGCTAGTTAGAGAAATGATATTGCTAGTTGGAGAAATTATATTGCCAGTTACAGAAATGATATTGTTAGTTAGAGAAATAATATTGCTAGTTAGAGAAATGATATTGCTAGTTAGAGAAATGATATTGCTGGTTAGAGAAATTATATTGCTAGTTAGAGAAATAATATTGCTAGTTAGAGAAATAATATTGCTAGTTGGAGAAATGATATTGCCAGTTACAGAAATGATATTGTTAGTTAGAGAAATAATATTGCTAGTTAGAGAAATGATATTGCTAGTTAGAGAAATGATATTGCTAGTTGGAGAAATTATATTGCCAGTTACAGAAATGATATTGTTAGTTAGAGAAATAATATTGCTAGTTAGAGAAATGATATTGCTAGTTAGAGAAATGATATTGCTAGTTAGAGAAATGATATTGCTAGTTAGAGAAATGATATTGCTAGTTAGAGAAATGATATTGCTGGTTAGAGAAATAATATTGCAGGTTAGAGAAATGATATTGCTAGTTAGAGAAATAATATTGCTAGTTAGAGAAATGATATTGCTAGTTAGAGAAATAATATTGCTAGTTAGAGAAATGATATTGCTAGTTAGAGAAATAATATTGCTAGTTAGAGAAATGATATTGCTAGTTAGAGAAATAATATTGCTAGTTAGAGAAATGATATTGCTAGTTAGAGAAATAATATTGCTAGTTAGAGAAATGATATTGCTAGTTAGAGAAATAATATTGCTAGTTAGAGAAATGATATTGCTAGTTAGAGAAATAATATTGCTAGTTAGAGAAATGATATTGCTAGTTAGAGAAATGATATTGCTAGTTAGAGAAATGATATTGCTAGTTAGAGAAATGATATTGCTGGTTAGAGAAATAATATTGCAAGTTAGAGAAATGATATTGCTAGTTAGAGAAATAATATTGCTAGTTAGAGAAATGATATTGCTAGTTAGAGAAATAATATTGCTAGTTAGAGAAATGATATTGCTAGTTAGAGAAATGATATTGCTAGTTAGAGAAATGATATTGCTAGTTAGAGAAATGATATTGCTAGTTAGAGAAATGATATTGCTAGTTAGAGAAATGATATTGCTAGTTAGAGAAATGATATTGCTAGTTAGAGAAATGATATTGCTAGTTAGAGAAATGATATTGCTAGTTAGAGAAATGATATTGCTAGTTAGAGAAATGATATTGCTAGTTAGAGAAATGATATTGCTAGTTAGAGAAATGATATTGCTAGTTAGAGAAATGATATTGCTAGTTAGAGAAATGATATTGCTAGTTAGAGAAATGATATTGCTAGTTAGAGAAATGATATTGCTAGTTAGAGAAATGATATTGCTAGTTAGAGAAATGATATTGCTAGTTAGAGAAATGATATTGCTAGTTAGAGAAATGATATTGCTAGTTAGAGAAATGATATTGCTAGTTAGAGAAATGATATTGCTAGTTAGAGAAATGATATTGCTAGTTAGAGAAATGATATTGCTAGTTAGAGAAATGATATTGTTAGTTAGAGAAATGATATTGCTGGTTAGAGAAATAATATTGCAGGTTAGAGAAATGATATTGCTAGTTAGAGAAATGATACTGTTCGTTAGAGAAATGATATTAATGGTTAAAAGTAATGATATTGCTGGTTAGAGGAATGGTATTGCTGGTTAGAGAAATGATTTTGCTAGTTAGAGAAATGATATTGTTAGTTAGAGAAATGATATTGCTAGTTAGAGAAATGATATTGTTAGTAAGAGAAATGATATTGCTAGTTAGAGAAATGATATTGTTAGTAAGAGAAATGATATTGCTAGTTAGAGAAATGATGTTGTTAGTTAGAGAAATGATATTGCTGGTTAGAGAAACGAGGTGATGATTAAGATAACAATACTTACAACACAAATAGCGTAGTGACTCTGAGCCAACGCAGAGAAAACAGCAAATCCATAAAGCAACTTCGTTTCATCATATATGCCACTAAGCGAGGAAGCAACAACGGCTATCAAAGGTATGAACATCCAATTAAAACGATCGCATTTTGATGATGACATCTGAGCAACTATTAATCGACACTAGATGAAAGAAATGACAGCATTTTGAATTGATGGAGATTAAATTGCTGAATAGCAGAAATCAAGGTATGACACATGCCAATAAGTGAAGATGCAACAACGACTATCAAAGGTGAGCAACTATTAATCAACACTAGATGGAAGAAATGACAGCATTTTGAATTGATGGAGATTAAATTGCCGCTGGAGTAACAAGGATAAATAATCTTTCAATAGAGCTGAACCGGATGTTTACATTTGATCGTTAGCCAATCAGATGTGACCATTACATCACATAAACAAAAGAATCGACGGGAGAAAGTACCCCTCCCCCTGCATTCGGCTCGTTGTGCAAGCGACTATAAGATAAATTCAGGAAAAAATTTAAATTTTTAGCTCAGTACTAATATCTTTAAATTTTTCTCGCAGTTTTTTCAAAAAGAACGCATAAATTCAGAGAAAACTGATTTTGAATAAGGCCCATCATGTAGGGGTCCTGATCCTCGCCAATAAAGCCTATTAAAAACGCTGTGAAGTCATATCAATTTCTTTCTATTTGCTAAAATATCATTGCAACTACATTAACAAAGCGATAACTGGCTTTTAAACGGTACTAAATTTTTATTACCGAGGCAGTGGTGATGGAGAAGGAGGCATATGATATCAATCTTAGGTCCCCCCCCTCATTTTGCATTCCTAGTGAATCGATTCGTCCAACTAAATTTTCTTCACTTAATTTTAATGACTCATATTATCGATTTCATTTGATTTAGAAACATTTTCATCAATTTCTGATTTCGGTCATCAATTTCTGAGCTTGACCTCAGCTCCCTTCTATCATTGGTCAAAACCTGGAGTGGCGGGAAAATTCTTGACCTGACGTGAGCTAAGGTCTTGAGTAAACTAGGATTGCTCTCTTGTTGTTTCTGCCTAAACGGTCTACGAAAACGTCCAAAATGAAGAGGAAATTTTGACAATAGCTACTGCAGGGGACTCAAGTTCCCAAAGAAGAGTGCTTCAAGGGTACCGGACACGGTGAAGTATTTTGCTGCTTCCCAAGAGGAGATTTGCTCAAAAGAAGAATGAACTGAATAACAAACTTGGCAGGGTTTGCTGAAGTCAGAAGCTTGGCTCGCAAATTGCTTGACGAATTATACCAACAAGTGCCATTCCATCGGTGAAGGTGAAGTTGCGTTTTTCAGCGCCAAGCGCTGGGATCGCAGAAATAGAGCAGACCTAATCGAGTCCATGACCCCTGTCATGACGCTCAAGTGATGGGGTCCTACCGGGTATCCAACCCACTCCGCCTGACTGCTCTGGCTGCAAAGTCAGAGGATTACACCACTGCGCCACAACACCTTCCATCGGTGAAGTTCCCAGGAAATATCCAAGTATTTGTCAGCAATCTTATTTCTCTACCTTAAGCTTTTTGGGCACCACGTGCCGTTTTTGGTCTTACATTCATTTGTTTTTAAGTGAGCCTGCAATTTCTTACAAAAGTGTTCTTCCAGAAAAAAGATGAGCGTAGAGTCTAAAATATGTCATGGGAAGCCACATTCAGAAATTACAAACTCTTCTAATCAACGGAAGATAAAATTTGCAGCACAAAAATAGCAAAGAGCTATTGTCTATAACGGTGGGATTCCTTGGCCACATTACATCCCTTGATCTGTTAAATGATGTTACTCTCGAATTTAGACATACTTCATTTCCTTAAATAAAGTGGGGGGGGGGGTTGATCAGTATCTTGCCCATTTAATTAATTTTTGGTTATGAGCTGAAACATGAAATGTTGTATTTGTTCTTACTTGGCTATCAAAACATGAACAGGAAGCCTTCCTCATACCTCCGGTCACAATGTATTTTCTTAGGTTCAAAATACAACGTTTGAGAGATCGATAGTAGGCAGGTAAGAGCATTTACGTTGCGTTTCGCATACCCGACCGCATAGTTTTGAAGACTTGAAGCTGACAAAACATTTCTGAGGATTGGCCAGCAAAACATAAATATCAGAGTTTAAAAGATACTTAAGAGGCAATGTTTTGAAGAGCAAAATGAAAGGATCACGCTTCATACGATTCTACCCACATTTGGAAGATTGGAAGATCCAATGTTGTTCGCATATCAAAGATGCAAAGTTTGGCGTGGCCACTGCCTCGGTAATAAAAGTTCAGTGCCGTTTAAAAGCCAGCTATCGCTTTTCTAATGTAGTTGCAATGATATTTAGCAAATAGAAAGATCCTGATATATGACTTGTTGTTTTTGAAGGGCTTTATTGGCGACGATCAAGACCCCCACATGATGGGCCTTATTCAAAATCACTTTCCTCTGAATTTATGTGTTCTTTTAGAAAAAACCGTGAGGAAAATTTAAAGATATTAGTACTGAGCTAAAAATTACAATTTTTTCCTGAATTTATCTTATAGTCACTTGCACGAACAAGGGCAGATTTTGTAATACAATAGCAACAGTTGCGCTTGATTGACACCTCAATTCAAAGCGATTAGCGATTGCAGACAAAGGAAATTCTCTCAACCAGTAATTCAAAACAAACAAAGCCGCAAAAGTTTCTCCGAAACCCAAGAGAGGTGTATAAGGGACAGCTGTACTGCGAAGGAGGTCACATGGCACTTTCGCGCCAANGGGCAAACTCTCTCCTTGTGCAAGCGAAAGGTGGTTTTTAAGAGAAGTTATGTGCTTATAACGAAAGAAGAAGGGTAAATCTAAAGTTCTGTCTGGCGGATTTTGTTTATTTGATTCAGGAGCCGTTTTGTAATCGTTTCATTTATGCCCTAAATACGCGAGAATTACAATGCCTTCTTCTCGGCTTCTGAATCAAATAAACAAAATCCGCCAGACAGAACTTTAGATTTACCCTTATTCTTTCGTTATAAGCACATAACTTCTTTTAAAAACCACCATTCGCTTGCACAAGGCGAGAGTTTCCCCTTCTAGTTTCGGAGAAGCTTTTGCGGCTTTGTTTGTTTTGAATTACTGGTTGAGAGAATTTCCTTTGTCTGCAGTCGCTAATCGCTTTGAATTGAGGTGTCAATGAAATGCAACTGTTGCTATTGTATTACAAAATCTGCCCTTGTTACTTGCACGACGAGCCTAATGCAGGGGGAGGGGTACTTTCTCCCGTCGATTCTTTTGTTTATGTGATGTAATGGTCACATCTGATTGGCTAACGTGCAAATGTCAACATCCGGTTCGGCCCTTTTGAAAGACTATTTGTCCTTGTTTGCTGGAGTATGAAATAAGGTATCATGCATGTCAACAAGATTCACCCAGAGTATAATGAAAGTACATGAACTTACCGTAATATTTGAAATGAACATACCGTAATATTTGAAAAGAGATTACCAAAAGCGAAACAAAAAACACGTGGATGAAGCGTCAATACATTTGATGGCGAATACCAGCACCAAATCATGAAGATAGCAATGAGTGAGCCGAGTGAGATGAGAGGCATCATGCCCTCAATTAGTGTCGGACAAAATTCAGGATGCTTCAATCTTGCTCTGTGAAAGAACGATAACAATAAATAAAACTGCGAAGAAAAAGAACTAACGATCAATCAATCACAGCAATATTCCGCAGCGTTAAAAAACTAAAAAATGTCAGATTTCGCACAGACTTGAATTTCAAAAGCTTGCAGCTCCGTGAATATTCCGTGGATTTGCGAAATACTGGTGTCTAAAATTACTTGAAGAACTGAGGGACAGTGCTATGTTTACATGGAGACTGTTCAATATATCGTTATTCTTTCAATATTTAAAGAAAACACCAAAACACCGTTTAAAATGTATGTACATTTTGCTTGATTCAAAGTCATTTAGGAAACATGACATTAATAGAAACAAAATAAGGCTATCAAATAAAAAAATTGATGGACATGAAATCTCACCTCACAATATGCCAGCCAGTAATTGGTATTCCCATTCCCCAGAGAGAAACTGTAAAAATGCAAAATAGTCTTTCACTGTGTATTCGACATAGTAAATCTTAGGGAAACTTTAATTCTGTGAAAANAATTCAAAGAATTTCACGATCATAATTTCGCAAATTCAAAGAATTTCACGATCATAATTTCGCAAATTCAAAGAATTTCACGATCATAATTTCGCAAATTCAAAGAATTTCACGATCATAATTTCGCAAATTCAAAGAATTTCACGATCATAATTTCGCAAATTCAAAGAATTTCACGATCATAATTTCGCAAATTCAAAGAATTTCACGATCATAATTTCGCAAATTCAAAGAATTTCACGATCATAATTTCGCAAATTCAAAGAATTTCACGATCATAATTTCGCAAATTCAAAGAATTTCACGATCATAATTTCGCAAATTCAAAGAATTTCACGATCATAATTTCGCAAATTCAAAGAATTTCACGATCATAATTTCGCAAATTCAAAGAATTTCACGATCATAATTTCGCAAATTCAAAGAATTTCACGATCATAATTTCGCAAATTCAAAGAATTTCACGATCATAATTTCGCAAATTCAAAGAATTTCACGATCATAATTTCGCAAATTCAAAGAATTTCACGATCATAATTTCGCAAATTCAAAGAATTTCACGATCATAATTTCGCAAATTCAAAGAATTTCACGATCATAATTTCGCAAATTCAAAGAATTTCACGATCATAATTTCGCAAATTCAAAGAATTTCACGATCATAATTTCGCAAATTCAAAGAATTTCACGATCATAATTTCGCAAATTCAAAGAATTTCACGATCATAATTTCGCAAATTCAAAGAATTTCACGATCATAATTTCGCAAATTCAAAGAATTTCACGATCATAATTTCGCAAATTCAAAGAATTTCACGATCATAATTTCGCAAATTCAAAGAATTTCACGATCATAATTTCGCAAATTCAAAGAATTTCACGATCATAATTTCGCAAATTCAAAGAATTTCACGATCATAATTTCGCAAATTCAAAGAATTTCACGATCATAATTTCGCAAATTCAAAGAATTTCACGATCATAATTTCGCAAATTCAAAGAATTTCACGATCATAATTTCGCAAATTCAAAGAATTTCACGATCATAATTTCGCAAATTCAAAGAATTTCACGATCATAATTTCGCAAATTCAAAGAATTTCACGATCATAATTTCGCAAATTCAAAGAATTTCACGATCATAATTTCGCAAATTCAAAGAATTTCACGATCATAATTTCGCAAATTCAAAGAATTTCACGATCATAATTTCGCAAATTCAAAGAATTTCACGATCATAATTTCGCAAATTCAAAGAATTTCACGATCATAATTTCGCAAATTCAAAGAATTTCACGATCATAATTTCGCAAATTCAAAGAATTTCACGATCATAATTTCGCAAATTCAAAGAATTTCACGATCATAATTTCGCAAATTCAAAGAATTTCACGATCATAATTTCGCAAATTCAAAGAATTTCACGATCATAATTTCGCAAATTCAAAGAATTTCACGATCATAATTTCGCAAATTCAAAGAATTTCACGATCATAATTTCGCAAATTCAAAGAATTTCACGATCATAATTTCGCAAATTCAAAGAATTTCACGATCATAATTTCGCAAATTCAAAGAATTTCACGATCATAATTTCGCAAATTCAAAGAATTTCACGATCATAATTTCGCAAATTCAAAGAATTTCACGATCATAATTTCGCAAATTCAAAGAATTTCACGATCATAATTTCGCAAATTCAAAGAATTTCACGATCATAATTTCGCAAATTCAAAGAATTTCACGATCATAATTTCGCAAATTCAAAGAATTTCACGATCATAATTTCGCAAATTCAAAGAATTTCATGATCATAATTTCGCAAATTCAAAGAATTTCACGATCATAATTTCGCAAATTCAAAGAATTTCACGATCATAATTTCGCAAATTCAAAGAATTTCACGATCATAATTTCGCAAATTCAAAGAATTTCACGATCATAATTTCGCAAATTCAAAGAATTTCACGATCATAATTTCGCAAATTCAAAGAATTTCACGATCATAATTTCGCAAATTCAAAGAATTTCACGATCATAATTTCGCAAATTCAAAGAATTTCACGATCATAATTTCGCAAACGTAATGAACATCTAGGAAATAATTCGGAAAATACGTAACATTGTTGCAAGATTTTCTCCAGAACAGGATCCATAATTCTGCAAAATATCTGAAAACAATACTCTTTATTCCGGAACTTTCTGAAAAAGAAAGTACCAAAACCACAGAAAAGGAATAGATGACATATAAATACTCAAAGTGTACAGTAGCTATGCCATAAAAATATGTGGGTTTGAAAAAGAATATATGACATATAAATACTCACACTGTACAGTAGCTATGAATATGTGACTGAGTCTCCAGTCTCCAAAAATTGTCAATTTCCAGACATCAGGACTATACCAAAATGTTATCAAATATATACCAACAAGGGCCTGTAAAAATTGTCATTGATATAACAAACATAGAATTAACCCATTACAAAGTACAGTGATTTCAACAAATTTCTTTCCACATAAAAGTTTGCAGCTTTGGATGAATTAAATTTCCCCTTACAATCACATTCAAATGTGGAGTTTTCATTGCAAAATAGCCATCTCAAAACATAGAAAATTACAATTATACAAGAACATGTTCTTTGTCTGTTTCTGCATAAACAACATACCAACAATCTCATAAACAAACTTTACAATAAATTCAGGATCTCCCAAAACAATTGCAGCCCGTTGGCACTGTTGCTGTGGAGGAGCTACCAGGTGTCTTAACTATTTTCCCTGTTTGAACACTTCCAGAAAAACAGCTATTGTCTCGTTTGGAGCGATTTAAACGAAAATCCTTTACTAAAAGGCTTACTTGGATAAACATCCTTTCTGCAGATTTTTTGCTGATTCAAAGACCTCCCAAATATGGATTTTCCAAAAACATCCATCTTGAAAAGCGTTTCGAAAGGAAGAGAATCTATCGGTAAAGATGTGGTCAATTCCTTTCATCCTTTACTTGGTATGTGTAAAAAGCACACAAACACTTGTCAGTTTCATAGATTCCTATCCAAAGCTTTGAATGTGGAAAGTGTGGACCACATGACCTTGTTTCGTGAAGTATATATTTTCTTTAGAACAACATACAAGGTAAATATTACCTTTCTTGGTTCCCTTTTTGGAGTCCAAGTTCCATGCTGCAAGAATTTCTTAAAAAGGGTGGATTTCTGCGGAGTTTGAGCTGCGCATTTAATGATATTCTTGAGAAACTGCTTTTAGCTAATTCATAAATTTTTCAGGTAATCTTTTCTTCCAGGAAAAAATTTTGGTAGGAAGTAAATAATTGTAGAAATGAAAGACATGATCAGATATATTTTTGCCATTGTATAATAGCTTCCTGCTTCTTGACTTATCACAAAATTGATGCATTTCTATTAAAATAGCAATG
>REGL01000038.1:552082-564756 GCA_004194395.1 Aurelia aurita complex sp. Pacific | reverse complement strand
CAAAATTACTTGCTCGTATAAGACACAACGTCAGCCCATGGGTAGCAGAAACGATCTACAAGGTAATGATTTTGCCACAGATGTTGTACTGCAGCAATATCATGCTCGGTATGTCAAATACGCATAAAACACAATTTGAAAGAATCCGGAATAGAGTCTTAGCTATCATCAATGGAAATAGCCAAAGAGTTCAACTGCCAACTGTTAATCATGCAAGAAATAAGAAATGCCTTGTTGAGGTGTTTAAATGCCAAAACGGACTAGCACCAAGACTGTTCGAAGGCTATTTCAAGAAAATTCAACATCATAAGGAAACCCGTGGGAACAACATCAATCTTGTGCTTCCAAAAGTTCGCACTGAAGCTGGCCGCAAATCATTCCTCTTTCAAGGGTCAATGATATTCAACAAACTGCCAAATGCGTTGAAAGGAGAACAGTCAATTGTAAATTTTAAGAGACACTGCAATCAACTTGACTGTGATTTTTAATTTTATTTTTGTATTATCTGGCTTTTTTAAACTTGAACTTGTAATTTGATATCTTTACTTTTTTTAGACTTAATTTTAACAGGACCTTGAATGATAGCAGCTTCTGTGCAAGCTGACCAAGTTTACCTGTATAAATATAGATTATTATTATTATTATTATTATTATTATTATTATTAGAAATTGAAAAGAATTGGACCTAACACTGATCCTTGGGGTACTCCTGATACTATTTCTTGAAAAGAAGTGCAGACATTATTTATCCGGACACTCTGCTTCCCTTTTTTCAGATAGGAATAGAGAAGAACCAATGCATTTTCATCAAAGCCATATGCATGAAGTTTGGCTATTATCAAATCGTGCGGGATGCGATCAACAGCCTTTGACAGATCCATCAAAATGGACCCTACAATGAACTTATTGCCAAGCTTAGATTTCCACTCTTTTACAAGTTTAATCAAAACATGCTGTGTACTATAGGCTCTTCGATAAGCTGCAATGAAGATCGAAAGGGTCTTATCAAGGGAAGGGGCTGAGCTGTTCCTTTAGAATTTTTTCAAAGATTTTGGAAAAAGTGTTAAGTATACTGACTGGACGATAATTTCTCTCCACAGTATGGACAGGTTCACCTTTGTCTAACGGGCAGACAGCAGCAGTTTTTGCATTCTGGGGAAATATGAAATTGCGAATGCTGCAATCGATGGCGTTGGTAAGAGTTTTGGTGTAATTTGATCAACACGTGTTGATTTTCTGCCATCGAGACTTTCAATTGGAGCCATACATCTCTAGCAGTAACCTCATTGAAAGAAAAGGATTCAAAAGTATGTTCAGGGTCTTGACGTATGGCTCGAATACTCGGATGATCCATGTATTTATCAAGAATTAACTTTGACAATTTCTCGATCATCATCAATCGAATTCATATCCGCAATGCTGGAAGGTTTCTTACCGCAATTATTTTCGACGATTTTATGTCACTAGAAATAACTATAAGTAATCACCTGCGCGCAGTAAATGGGGAAAGAATACTACAATAAAGAGAATCGCACTTCTCGGATGACATTTGCTATCCCTGGTAAAGCCGGTGAAATGAATTGGAGATGAAGTTTTGCTACTCTCTTGTGCATGTCACAGTTAAATAGCCTGATAACCAGACCAGATTTCAAAGGAAATAGTGGTCTGTTAAACACGGTGGTAAAGCCTGTTCAAGCCTTGTTTTGATATTGCTCAGAATCCAAGGTTTTGATGGAAATTTATGCGAATAGTTTGTTGATTTTTGTAAACAAACCATTTATCTGTGTAGTCCTTTGATATTCATGACTTAATAAACCCATAAACATTACAACAAATCTACTGGAAGTAATTGACTTCTGGACTAAAATATTGGATGAAGGGCATGCACTTGATGTTATATATTTGGACTTTTCAAAAGCATTTGATACTGTCCCTCATCAAAGATTGTTAAGGAAACTTAGTAACTATGGTATTCGAGGAAATGTGCTAGGATGGATACAAGATTTCCTATCTGATAGACGTCAACGTGTAATGGTTAACGGATCATGCTCTAATTGGTCACCAGTCCTTAGTGGAATTCCACAAGGGAGTATATTGGGCCCTGTTCTTTTTATCTGTTATGTGAATGATATGCCAGGTGTAATCGAAAATGGGATAAGTATGTTTGCTGATGACACAAAACTGTTCTCGAGTATAAATGATGACCTTAATTCTCAGGGTCTGCAGAATGATCTGAACAAGCTTCAAGCATGGGCACAGATGTGGCAACTACGGTTCAACGTATCAAAGTGTAAGGTTATGCACTTGGGGAAAAAGAATCAGAAAGATGCTACAATATGAAGGATGGACCAATAAACGTGACATTGGGAGCCAGTACCTGCGAAAAGGACCTGGGGGTGCATGTTGACAATAAGCTTAGATTCAATGTACAAGCAGAGGTAGCTGCCAACAAAGGTAACAAAATCCTTGGAATAATTCGCAGATCATTTACATATTTGGATAGAGATTTTATGACACAGCCTTTTAAAGCACTTGTTAGACCTCATCTAGAATACGGAAACTCAGTTTGGTCGCCGTTTTATAAAAAGGACATCACAGTTATTGAAAATGTACAAAGAAGAGCAACTAAGCTTATAACAGATCTAAAAGATGTGCCATATCAGGAACAACTGCGGAGTTTGAACTTACCTAGCCTAGTATATCGTCGTCTGCGAGGAGATCTCATTGAAACATATAAATACACGCACAACCATTACAACATAGAAAGCGATAAACTCCTACCAAGAGCCACAGGCATCACTAGAGGGCACAGTTTGAAGCTGTNAGTCCAGAACTTGTATATCGCGAATCGATGGACAAACGCCCAGCTCACTGCCACTGACAACGATGGCGCCCCGAAGTTTAAGACAACGTGGCAGTGAAACCAGATGCAATGAAGCTGTTCTGAAAGATTATGCTAATCAGTTTGTCTGCAGATGACCATGAAACCGTGAGATTTATTTCAGTTTGCTTTATCTTTCCCATGTCGTATTCTCTTGGCTCAAGAATTTAGGCCTATTTGCGTTGCTTGCTGCTTTTTAAACTGTTACTTGCTTGCTCTTCAATGTAATTTAATTGTTCTCGATTTTTAGTGCGTAGATAATGCTCAAATTTTGGCACAGGCCTAGGCCTAAACTCACAAAACTGTTCGTATTATTTGCCCGCATGCTGTGTAAGGAGGTATTTAGCATGGGGGGGGGGGGTTCTTCCATAGTAAAGGTACCTGGGATGTGCCGCGACGAAGAGTATATTAGAATATATCATATTACAAACCCAACTTGCGGGATATATACTTTGCAAAGCCTACAGTTGCATTTTCAACCATTCCAACATCTAGTACGTTTTTTGAACATAGGAAGGCTGTTTGATGTGCAACATTGAAGGTTCACAACAAAAGGGCTTACCTGTTAGAAGATTTGTTGTTCACAAAATCGGACTTCTTCATCAGTAAGTAATCAATTAAAGCCTCAGTGATTACTGATGAAGGCTCACACCGAAACGTTTAACGAATGTGTGTTTTTTTAGTTTATATATATACATATTGAGTACTTATAGATACGCTGCTTGCAAAAAGCGAAACCCGAAAGCAACCTATAAGGTGCTAAAATCGAGAGGATTAAAACATGCCCCTGTGGTCTAGTGGTTACAACGCTTGCCCGGAAAGCAGGAGATCCGTGGGTTTTTTCTATTTCTATTTCTATTTTCACTTTTTTAGGCACGGTAGCCCCATCAGTCCTAAGAACTGCGGGTTCGATTTTATATATAAGTACTCAATAGCTAGCGAGCAACCAGGATTTCTCCTTTTTTCGGTGCAAACAGAAACCTTTTTAGATTGTCAGAAAAATCGAGAAAATTACAAATTACCACCGCCGGGAAAAGAACCACGGATCTCCTGCTTTCCGGGCAAGCGTCTTAACCACTAGACCACAGTGGTATGTTTTAATCATCTTGATTTTAGCACCTCATGGGTTGCTTTCGGATTTCGCCTTTTTCAAGCAGCGTATCTATAAGTACTCAATAGCTAGCTCTGTTGAGTACTTATGGATACGTACTAGATACGTATCATTACTCTAATAAGTACTCAATAATATATATTAGTCGAAACGAAATACAAAATGAGTACAGGCATCACTGATTTACTGCAGACTTGTGTATTTTTGATATATTTATTGACGTCAGTCTCAACAGGAAAGCCAATGGGCGCTGTAAGCGCTTTTATGACAGGGAACTACCTCTGTCAGCCTGCCACCTGAGACTGACTTTCTTGGCAGCATCTAAGGCTTTTAATACCGAGCATTGTCATATTTGACGTCTTATTAATAAAAAAATGGCGCTTTGGCCTAGGCCTTTTTCAGCCTAATGTTTTGGAGCTATCGCCGGACTTTTCTCGGTGTGCTTTGCCTTTTGGCATTGGAAAATGCTAGGCCAGGAACAATCATTGTTGTCCACCTTTTGGCCCTAGAACATTAATTTCTGCCTGAACTCATGATGTCTTATGTGCAAGGAAATAAATAGGTCGAAACGAAAAAGTACACTGCACAAGTAAAAATATAAGTCGAAAAGAAATACAAAATCAGTATATGAGTATATATATATATTCTCAAAAACTCTTTCCCTAAATTGTATTACAATATATACAAAAAAATATTTATAAAAAATATATATACCGGGTGTTCCAAAAACAAGGTAACAGATTTGATCGGGACTAGCGATAAGAATTTATGTTGAATCGATCCCTAATAAGTTTTGAAATATTCTTTGATAGTTAACTTGAAGATTAATACCTAGTTTGTTGATATTGGTGCATCGAGAGTTGGACTATTAATATTGAAAGTCCGAATTTGAGTTCATCACCAAACCAGAGCTTTTGGGTTTTGGCCTAAGCTGTTAATGCGCTGAGTTGTGGAATCTCCTCGATCATAGCGAAGTATAACAAGAGACATCGTGCTTAGAAACACATTGTGAAAGAAATCTGAAACTACATTAGATTCACGAATTTAATCCCACAGAGACATCGTTTTTAGTTAAAAAAAAAACAACTTCAAATTGCATCTGCCTGATAAAAATTATTCATCTCGAATCCTTGAGTGAAATACTTTTTGTATCATCTCGCTCAATATTATTACGAAACAAGCAATCGTATATACCCAAGGGAACTGAAAAATGCTCACTCGTGCTTGCTTGGCTTGGTGTACTGTACTTTTTATGTAAATGTATTCATTTTAACGGCAGGAAGATATTCCTTAGTGACTTTATTCATTTTAACTCATTTGTCAGTTTTATATTCTATTCACATGAGTACCCCAAAGGACGGATTGTTGTCCAAAAAACTTATCACTGAGGAGATGCCCCTGACCAGTGCGTTTAAAGTTTAGGCCAAAACCCAAAAGCTCTGGTTTGTTGATGAACGCAAATTTGGACTTTCATGATCAATATTCCAGCTCTCGATGCACCAATATCAACAAACTAGGTATCCATCTTCAAGTTAACTATTAAAGAGTACAACGAAACTTCTTAGGGATCGATTCAACATAAATTCTTATCACTAGCCCCGATCAAATCTGTTACCTTTTTTGGGACACCCGGTATATAAAATAAGCCCCCTGGTCTTACGGTATTTGAAAATGCTTACTATTGAATGATGTATTTGCAACAGTATTGCCTTAACCCTATTCGTACTAGGGAGGGGGGGCATTTTACGTCCCCCCTATCAGACTTTGCTGCGTTACGCTAAAACGACAAGAGATACAACCACCAGTTTTGGTGAATTTTACTCAGATTTCATTGGCAAGTACATTCTTAACATTTCATTGTTCTACCTCTGATCATGTGACCACAGTAATATCATATTTGGAGAGTAGTCAACAAAAAAAAAATGCTTAAAATGTCCGTAGTTTTGGTGTCGTTTGCTTGATCGATCTCAAACATGCACCATTCGATTGCATTTGATGGGTGCTTTCATTTGATATATAAATTTTTCATATTTGCATTTGTCAGCAAAATTTACTGTCTATGACGTCATTCACATTTATGACGTAATTTCTCTGATAAAGAAATGCAAAATATAAATTGTTTAGTCTAACTTGCTTCATCTTATTAATTTGATTCATTTTGAGTTTATATTTACCAGATAAAGGACAGGACTGGCAAAAACCACGGATGAAAGTAAATGCATGCAACAAAAGGCTAATTTAAGGCTAATTGTGCTAAAAATAGAAACTAATAACTTTTGAAAAGTAAATATTTTTGAACTATGACATGTTTCCTACTATTTGAAACAAATTTGGAGAAAATCGGTTGAGTGGTTAATTAAATAATTAAATAGAATTTTTCTGGTTAAGAAGGTATAAATTTGCCAATTTTCCTCAGTTTTTCGGTTGCCTAGCAACGAATCACGTGA
Source organism: Aurelia aurita complex sp. Pacific (assembly GCA_004194395.1). Taxonomy (NCBI): domain Eukaryota; kingdom Metazoa; phylum Cnidaria; class Scyphozoa; order Semaeostomeae; family Ulmaridae; genus Aurelia; species Aurelia aurita complex sp. Pacific. The sequence goes on along the minus strand of REGL01000038.1, from coordinate 558,317 downwards.
CTTATTAATGGTCATTGTTATATTTGAATAGGCAATTGTCTAAAGAACAACAGGGATAAGTCTTATTGTTATATCTTTTGTAGTTTTGGAGAAAAAGAGGGGGGATGAAAAATGCCCCCCCCAGTACAAAATACCAAAAAAATCGCCTAGTACAAATAGGGTTAATATCCAGGGAGCAGCGGCCTTTCAAACGGGGATTGTTGCTTTGACTCACCCGGTAAATTTTTATATTAATTTGCATACAAAACACTCTCTTTCGTGCCTAGCATTCATAAGAGGGGATATTCACATGCTAGCGGTGACCTATTCATTAAATAGAAATGGATGAGCTGAGAAATGTTTACCTTATATTCTTCATTTCAAACCAAAATAATGAAATGAAAAATTACAAATAAATTGATAAAATCAAGCAAAAGCCTCAGTCAGGCAACAGAGTTGGCAAATAATTTTGAAAATATGAGTCCAAAAGAAGCTGATTCATTTTCAATCTCATCCGGCACTTCCAGGCACCATTGAAAGTTGACAACAAAAGGGCTTACCTGTTAGATGATTTGTTGTTTACAAAACCGGACTTCTTTGGTGATGGCATGTAATTACTCGTAATGGATTCACCGCTAGAAATATTTGACAGCTGAGATACTAAATTATCGAGATCGTATACAACTCGATTTATCACTTGATCAGGACTGATGAAGCGCAGGAAGTCTTGGAATATCATTACTCTAAACAAGGAAAAATAGAGTCACATCATTGCTCTCATATAACAGAAAAACATATTAAGCTAGGTAAGCAATCTTCACACAATTGGAAATAATGGACCGTTGATGAGGCCTATATTATGATCAAAATTGCATTGTTACTCACTGTGTTGTTTCTCTTCCACGGGATTGCGAGTAAAGCTTGGCAATGTTGCTGTTCCTTCGTTCTTCTCTCGAGCAAGCAAGGAATCGAATGCCGCCATTATTCAAATACAGTTGAAACGGTTGGAACTCCTACGCAGCGATACGTCTCATTTAAAACTTCCCTTTAAATAACAACTGGGTAGGCAACGAAGCACAGCTCCATACGCCAGCTTTCGTCAAAAACTCGACCAATACGGTTTGCTAGAACACAAGAATAGTGAACAAAGGGCTTTGCAAAGCCCCATTCTACCGCAGGGGTTTCATATATAGATGCTCTCTGCAGAAATAAGATGGCGAAGAAGAATTCCTGCACCCGCCTACTGAATCTACCTGGTGTCCCAAAATGATTTATTGTCGTTTAATTGCTAATATCTTCATAACCAATGAAGGCTAAATTGTATTTGAGGATCTTTTCGCTGTGGTTTGAGCAAATTTCGTCATGTCCAAAAGAAGATTGATAAAGCTGCTCAAATTGAAGCCTTATATAGCATCAAAAAGAAACGGACTTTTTTGCCTGTCAACATGTTACATGTGATCCAAAAGGCTGAACTTTTATGTCGTTCATAGAATATATGGCGTTCAGAGAGTACAAATTCAGTTAATACTATTAGTAATTAGTTAATACTGAGTTCAGAGAATACCAATACGAGTTCAGCTTTTGTATCACATCTAACACGTTGACTGGAAAAATAGGCCGTTTCTTTCTCATGCCATCTAAGGCTTGAATTTGAGCAAGTCCATTGATCTTCTTTTCCACATGAAAACGCCGTGGTAAAACCACAACCATAGGCAATAAAACAAAACAAAGTTTTTGAAAATCGGTTCATTGTTTATGGACATGTGAGCAATCAAACAATAATTGAAACATTGAAAGACGCCAAACATTCATTTGATATAAATTTAATACCCCTAATATTGGCAATTGGCACGGAGTATTGAAATTTAGGTAGCACCAACTTGGGAAAAATCTCCAAACATATCATTAGACATGTCTGAGAAACCCATTACAAAGAGCCATTTCCCAATACGGATATTTGTTTACCAAACCATTTCCATTTTGAGCACGTGAATGTCCTGTGAATATCTTCTCACACCAAACTTTCGTTCAGGAATTTTTAGTATTTCACACTTGCCCCTGAGCTTTATATGGCCTCCCTAAAGTTTGAATTTGAACATTCACTGCAAAATAAGAGTCAACAATCATAAATGCCATCAAAGAACTGATCTGTCTGCATTTCATCAACATTTAATGAAGAAAGCAAGTTTATAGCAATTTGCCTCAAAATAGCACTTTAGACCCCCTGTATCTCAGAAAAGCCCCCTAAAAGACATGCTCAACACCCAAATTCGGAATATACGCAAAAAACTGATCTAGATAGACTTGGTCTCATAAATTCTCCGCTCGGGTGGTGGTGCTCCCCCTCCACCCTCTGGTCTATTAGGCAATTAAATAAAAGAAAGTTTTTGAAAATCGGTTCATTGGTTATGGACATGTGAGCAATCAAACAATAATTGAAACATTTACGCTCGCGTAAATGTATTTTAACGACAAGGCGAATGCCTCCCACTAGCTCCCAGTCCTCCGCACCATTAGGACGTACTCCACATGTTTTGCTAAAGCAGTGAACGTGAAATGATATTTTCCACACAAAAATTGATATCATCTTGTCAACTTGTCGAGGTCTATTTAAAACCTCCATGGACTGTGAAGATGGCGGGCCAACTTACATCATTAGAACTTCAATCATTGTGAACTTCAATCAATACATCATCTGATAAATTCAGTTGGAAGAAGAGGGCCTAAATGAAATGTGGCGCCAGCAAACAAGACAAGATCGAAAATTAAAAGGTTTGGCTTATGCATTCACTGCGCTGGAAGGAAAGGTTTGTTGCTTGAATTAAGCTAACACTTATCTGCTACTCTGTAAAGGAAGCCCAATGAGAAATCAAGGGCATTTCTATGGAGTCAGGTGCTAGACAAAGTGGGTGACTTCACTTCGGGGAGTCGAAGGGCAGATCGGGGAGGCAGGATTCATAAATCGTTGGGGCATTCCCCTCTTTGTCGAGTCACTTCTGACTTGGTCTCGGCAGTCTACTCTTCGTCGAGGGGGTGGAGAAAGCAGCAAGTCTTTTCGTCGAGGGACTTTGCTTGACATGACTCTTCGTCGCGGCACTGCGATTGACATGACTCTTCGTCGAGACAGGCGCTTTGAATGATATGATTCTTCGTCGAGGCACTTTGATTGACAGTATTCCTGCAACATCTACTTCATTTTTATGTGTTCCAGATATAAAATTCGAGATCAACAATTCTTGAAGTTTCAAGAAAAATTTAGGACAATATTGCCCTGGTTACAAGGCTATTTAAAATTTCAATTGTCGTACTCGGACGCAAGAGTAGGAGGAAAATACGAGAAGCTCAGTACTAAAGTTTGAGCCCAGAGGGAGGGGGTAGAGGTTTGAATTTATTTATTGTTTGTTTCGTGATGTCTGGTATAACGAACAGACATACCGTGAAAGCTCTATGTATTGAGCCAGTATATCTAATTTCGGACACTCCAGAGGGGCCTTAAAAGAGAATCTTTGCTCAGAGGGGAGGGGGCTATTAAAGAGAGGGGCTTTTGTCCCAGTGAGTTTCCTGCACGTAAACTGTTAAGAAACTTTAAATAGTCAAATCTGATAGTTTCAAGAAACTTCAATTTCTTAATTTCTTTCAAAAATACTGCTAAACTGCCTGGTTATAACGGGGAGAATTGGGGAATGGGAGCCCCCCCCCCCACTTTTCTCTATGGTCACTCTTCCACTTCTTCAAAATCCGTTGAGAACATGTCGAAGGAGGGATTAGGTAGGTACCTCTACAGTTTGATAGACACATAAGAGTGTTTCCTGACGGTAAGAAGGGCTTTTCCTGAGTATATGAGTAAAAAGGGCGTTTCCATGATCAGCTGTGTTGGGGCTGTGCTCCGGTCAACCGATGAGGCATTATCCGAATCTCTAAAAATTCGTCTTAAAACTGCAAGGATGTAGGATTTCAAATTTTCTTGTGGAGGCAACTCTGAAGAAGCCATTTTAATCAGGAGCATATAAAAATGAAGTGAATCTTGCAGCAACATTGTCAACCAATAAGCACCTCGACGAAGAGTCGTGTGAAGCAAAGCGCCTCGACGAAGAGTCGTTGTTGGGGAGATGAAGTGCTGACCCTTTTGCTGTGACCCACTGTGTTTCAGCTTTGTTGAGAGCGAATCATTGTTGGGGCTCACGTTGTCATGCGCATCGCTGCTTTTGTTTCTTCTCTTGTTCTCAATGGTCCAGCTAATTTGCATGTTACGTAATTGAAGTAAATCGTCACTGCGCATGCGATCTGGAGCCCTTTTTTGGGGATTACTTCAGGCTCACAACTTAGCCTGTTCGTATCCCCAACAAGTCATATCATTCAAAGCGCCTCGACGAAGAGTCATGTCAATCGCAGGCCCCGACGAAGAGTAGACTGCCGAGGCGAAGTCAAAAGCGACTCGACAAAGAGGGGAATGCCCCAACGATCTATGAATCCTGCCTCCCCGATCTACAATTCGACTCCCCGAAGTGAATTCTCCCAATTTTTTCAGCACCTGACTCCATATATTTCATACAAGTCGTTGATGAACAGGATCATTCAAGATAAGGCTCAAATTCTTACTGGCTCCCAGATCACGCGGAAATCATCCAACCTCACGAAAATCAGCCAATGACATCGCCGCTTTCTAACCCCTTGAGACAAAATCCATCGTTCGAGATGAATTTCTAGTACACTTATGAAAAATAAAATGGATACTAGATTATTGCAGTTATTTCAAATATTTTTTGATAAATCGGTTGCAGAGATATCTGTCCAGAGTTGTTTACATGTTTAGGCAAATATCTTTTTTGGAGCCGGAGCAACGAGCATTTACCGGCCAAGAAAAGTTGACCTTTCTTCAAAATTTCATATAAATTTCTAGAAAGGAGATATCGCGATGAAAATTTCACAGAATATGTATATGACCCTTGGCAACAACCCACATGTATTTGCTTTCCTGAGATCTCCAAAACTTTGTCACATTTTAGTGATTTCCAACTGGAAAGGCATATGAGCCTAAACTTATCCTTGGTAAACACCTTTTCTTGGACTCGGAATCAGCCAAATATACATCCTCGAGCTAGATAATTCAATCACCGTTGACTCCAGCACCAATTTATGCTCATTTCTCCATTAAATTGGGGCTAACTTCGACAGAAACCAAACAGTTTTGTGCAAATTTGAAGAAACTTTCATGTTCCATTTTTTCTTGACAAACGTAATATCTCTCGACTGTTGACAAACACACGAGGCAGCCTAGTGTCATAACTCAGGGGTAGCCATGGTGTCATGGTCCTCCTCCTGACTCTTGAATTTTGTTTTAGAAAATGTACAAATACACGTAATATTTTTATATGAAACATCTTATAAGAAATGGTAGGCTCAATTTTTCGAAAGTTGAGAAATCACCCTACCTGAATTTAAAGAGCTAAGAAACTTGTTTGCGGAAAGCAGTTTTTCAAAAAGTTGTAAATATTTTGAAAACAACATTTAGGAGTCAGGAGGACCATGACACCATAGCTACCCCTGAGTCATGACACTAGGCTGCCTCGTGTGTGTTTGTCAACAGTCGAGAGATATCACGTTTGTCAAGAAAAAATGGAACATGAAAGTTTCTTCAAATTTGCACAAAACTGTTTGCTTTCTGTCGAAGTTAGCCCCAATTTAATGGAGAAATGAGCATAAATTGGTGCTGGAGTCAACGGTGAGTGAATTATCTGGCTCGAAGATGCATATTTGGCTGATTCCGAGTCCAGAAAAAGGTTTTTAACCAGGATAAGTTTAGGCCCATCTGCCTTTCCAGTTTGAAATCACTAAAATGTGACAAAGTTTTGGAGATCTCAGGAAAGCAAATGCATGTGGGTTGTTGCCAAGGGCCATAGAGATATTCTGTGAAATTTTCATCGCGATATCTCCTTTCTAGAAATTTATATGAAATTTTGAAGAAAGGTCAACTTTTCTTGGCCGGTAAATGCTCGTTGCTCCGGCTCCAAATAAGATATTTGCCTAAACATGTAAACAACTCTGGACAGATATCTCTGCAACCGATTTATCAAAAAATATTTGAAATAACTGCAATAATCTAGTACCCATTTCATTTTTCGTAAGGGTCCAAAATTCAACTCGAACGACGGATTTTGTCTCAAGGGGTTAGAAAGCGGCGATGTCATTGGCTGAGTTTCGTGAGGTTGGATGATTTCCGCGTGTTCTGGGAACCAGTAAGGATTTGAGCCTTATC
>REGL01000038.1:535589-547239 GCA_004194395.1 Aurelia aurita complex sp. Pacific | reverse complement strand
ATGCTTCCTACGTCCCTGTCTACCCTGTTCCAATTGCTCCAAACAACAACAACATCTAGTCAACAGGTTGTCCATTAGAAAATAATGAATGGTTAGGTGGCTTATTTAGCCACCATTCGTCAAAGTTTCACCGTAGGGGCTCAACGAATTGAATCTATATGAAGCAGGATAGTTGTCTTCTTAGCAAGAGCCACACGTACAGGGTCTTTAAGGAAGATATCTTGGGCTACCCTAGCTCTCTTGTTAATCTAAGCGGCCCAGGGTGGTAGTTTTGGGCGTATCTTTTTTATTTTATATATATATATAATATATTCCAAATAAAATTTACAATACAAATTACGAGCTACATTACTTATAAAATTACTCTACAATACTACTAGGACGATCAACCCCAGGGAGCAAAAGGCTGTGTCTACCCCGAGGCCATTAAATAAAGATAATAAAGGAAAAGAAACTACTTTAACTATGGGACAAAAACGGGTGGCTTATGAAGGGATGGTTAAGTGGCTACAGAAATTCACTCGAATCGACCAGTTTCATGGATAAAATGTAGCGTTAGCTCAAGAATTTGTCTATTTAGCGTATCTTGGTGGGAAGGCCACCATACAAGATGGTGCCAGATTAATAGTAACAATTCAGAGGTTGAAAACAACAAAAGCCCCATCTTATCAACCATTTTCATCTTCAAGTCCAGAGTTCAAACTGTGAATTACCATACATGACTCTAAAAATACCACTCATTGAAAGTCAACCATTTTCAGAACAATGAAGTTATTTGTAGCATTCAAATTAATCAAAAGGAATTGCGATTTTTTCATTGTTGTATTTAAAGTTAATTAGTCGATACGACCCAAATACTGCCACTCAGCGCCTCTTTTTCATTGTTTATCTGTCTTGATAATGTACTTGATAGTGCAGGAAACATCATTTTGGGAAACCGGTACATTGCTCGGTTATGTGGCGAGGTTGTTTGTAAACAATTCGCTTCATTTTTCTGATATAAACGTCAAAGTTTAGAATGAGAATGGAGTCGCTATTTAAACACATAACTACCGTTGTAGATTTTTGTGCTGTGATTCAAAAATACTTTCGTTCTAATTCAGCTTGATTTAATGGATATTTGAGTTTCTTACGATTACTCATTTCATCAATCTCCTTGTTTCATGCTGAAAAGCTTTGAACATTTCTTGCTCAACTCCCCCATGAGATCGCGCCTTCGCATTCCTTCGCAGGGCTATTGGCTTCGGATTTGTGACGTTTGGCATGGCAGATTCTAAATATGGTATGTTAAATTGGTCGACCTGTTGACGAAGCCGGCTTAGGGAGCTGTGCTTCGTTGCCTACCTAGTTGTTATTTGAAGGGAAGTTTGAAATGAGACATATCGCTGCGTAGGAGCTCCGACCGTTTCAACTGTATTTGAATAATGGTGGCAGTCGATTCCTTGTTGTGACGAAAGAAGAACGAAGGAATAGTTATCAAGCCTTACTCCCAATCCCATCGAAGAGAAAGAACACAGTGAGTAAAAATACAATTTTGATCATAATTTAGGCCTCATCAACGGTCCATTATTGCCCATGTTCAAAAACGCAAAACTGGACCATTTCATTTCCCAGGTGGGCCAAAAACCAATCATCGTTTTAAAATGATCAAATTTGAGCTTTTACCAAAAACCTCACTTTGTTTGCAAGCTGCGCCAACATTAGACCAAAATAATCATATCGAAAATGCATATACTTGTTTGGAATGGAATTTAGACTCCAACTGACCTCAATGGAATTTGGAATCTTTATATACAACCTGGTTTACGGCAATCTATCATACAGTAAATCCCCGCATATAAGACCCTATTTTTTGAGAGCCAGGCTGAATTAGGTTTTTGTGTCAAAGGTACTTAGATTTAGATCAGGGTTCTTAATGGTTCTTATTCAAAGCCTCATTTTTGTAAATCCTTATCAAAAGATCATCAAAGGATTCATCACCATGAGAATTTAAAACATTTTTATTTGTTTTGGCAATGTTATCATCAACCTAATATCTACTCTTAAGCTTACAAATAGCAAGGGATGAGGTCCAAATTTTAATAGCAAATCAAAAATTAGCTTTATTGCCTTTGTGATAAGAACATATTGGTTTATCAAACTGAAACAGGTTCTTGATTAGAAGGTGCATAATTCAGTAAATACAGCCTGCATGTTCTTATTTCTCTAGGTTCTTATATGCGGGGATTTACTGTATCTCCACGAGCAACTATCCCTATCCGATCCATTCCCCTCATTCAGCCTTGTTACAATAGGCTTTTCTCTGTGAGGTGCTATCGTGTCACCTTTGTATGAACTAAAATAACATAATAACAATTCAATATATTATAACTGCTATTACAACCCTATTATAATCTAATATAAAATATTTACAATAAAAGAAAGTCAAAATGGCAAACACCTTTTTACACCCATAAAAGACATTTTTTAAAGCTGTTCAGGAAGGATGCCTGCTTACACTCAGCTATAGGGCCATTCAAATCCTTAGAACCTTAAAAGAAAAACATTTCTGTCCATTACTGGAGTTTTTCTTTGGTAATCTTAGATCAGTTGTTGTATTCCTAAGATTCCTGGAAAACCGCATAGATATCCTTGTGAAAAGATTACACATGTATTGTGGAGCCAACTCATGAAGAGATTTGACGACCATCGTATTTGAATCGCTAGTAATTAGCTTGTCTATGGTCTTCAAGCCAAGTTTCTTTATGAGTAGCATGCCTGGGGCATCAAAACTGCTGCCAGTTACAATACGAGCAGCACGGTTTTATAATTTTTGCAACTGGTTGATCTCAGTCACACCGCAACAGCCCCATACACAACAACAATAGCCAAAGTGTAGCTCCACAATAATCATGTACATGGTTCTCGGAGATTCTTCTGGCAGGAAGGATTTTGCAAGCTTCAAAAAGCCAATTCCTCTGGAGACCTTGGAACAAACTGTCTTAATGTGCTCCTCCCAATCCAAGGTATTGTCGATCGATTCATCAGTATTCCACAAGACAGGCCAGACAAGGTGATTTATATATGTCCCGAAAAAACAGTCTTCAATATGGTCTGAAGTCGATTCGTTATCTTGGTGCTAAACTTTGGAATACATTACCTGTGGAACTCCGAAATGCTCCATCAAGAATATCTTTCAAAACAAAAATGAAAGTTTTCTTATTGAACAAAGTCAACCGATGAATCTAAGCTATTTTAATAATGCCACAATTTCTATTAATCTATAATAATAGAAAATGCACAATTGTTTAAAGTCATCTAAATTCATCTTATANGAATCTAAGCTATTTTAATAATGCCACAATTTCTATTAATCTATAATAATAGAAAATGCACAATTGTTTAAAGTCATCTAAATTCATCTTATAACATCTTAGGATAGGGGGGGGGGCTCTCTCCTCGATTAGTTTAGCTATTGAGAGAGCTCCTCCTTTAAGTAATTCCCTGCATACAATTTATTTAGCTCCTCTTTGTATTTGCATATTGTATTAATTTTCGGTATCATTGTATTAATTTTCGGTAATATTATCTTTGTAGTTTAGTTATTCGTTTGTATATTTAGGACTATAAATTGTGTGTAGTGGAATTTAAATTTTATGAAACTGAAACTGGCTAGGCCTTACTGATTCTGTTTCTTCTCCATTTGAATGTTCATATTTATTTTACCTTTCATAGTAAGCATCCATTTCTTCGCTGTTCATTCCATCTGCCCTCAACTCAATCTACTTTCGCTTTTCTCATTGGTATATTCTTATACTACGATAGTCCTATATACAATTTTCGAACTTTTTAAAAGAGTTTCTTTTGATTTTTATCATTCTTTTCGTTTGCAATATCGATCGCTGAGCTACTTTCTCTTAATCTACACTCAATGGTGTGCTGTTTGTGAGTCAGTTCATTTGATCTATACTCTATGGGTGATGCAAAGGATCATTTTGCTGAGTGGGGACATCGAATTAAATCCAGGCCCGGAGATACTAGACTTTTGCTGCTGGAATTTGAATAGGATAACAGCATACGATTTTCTTCGAGTGTCTCTCATCGAGGCATACAATTCTGTGTATGACTATGATCTGATAGGTGTTGTGCAAACTCACCTTGATAGTAGCATTGACGAGGATAAGCTGGCACTGAATGGATATTCTTTCATCAAGCAGAATCATTCGCTAGATATTAAAAGGGGCGGTGTTGGGCTCTATATCAAGGAGACTCTTCCAAAAAAGTGCGCTCTGACATTGCCACGCTTCCCGAATGTGTTGTTTGCGAAATCCAAATCAACAGGAAATATTTTTTTGCTATTATCTACAGGAGTCCTAGCCAGAATCAAGAAGAATTTGATAGTTTTATGAATAATTTTGAGCTTATGTTATCAAAAATGGCTGCCGAAGATCCTTATACAGTAATCATTCCAGGGGACTTCAACTGTCGCTCCTCCCAGTGGCGGGCAGATGACAATGAAAACGAGGAAGGAAAGTGCTTCGAGCCTTTAACGGCCGACCTTGGTATTCATTAGCTGATTAGTGAGCCAAACCCATGTGATTGGTGAATCTAAATCGTGCATAGATCTTATGTTCATAGACCAACCAAACATTTTCATCGAATCAGGTGTTCATCCATCACTCCATGAACAGTGCCATCATCAAATTGAAAATGGCAGATTGTCGATTAATGATATCTTGCTCCACACCCTTTTACTCGGAGACTCTGGCACTATGACAGGGCCAATATTGATGCTATCAGAAGAAGCATCGAAATTTATCAATGGTGCGAATCTCTTCAATCCATCGAGTGCCCCAACCAACAAGTTAAGTTACTGACGGAAGTCGTTCTCAACGTGTGCTCTAATTTCATACCCAATGAAATTAAAACGATTAGACCGCGTCAAGCTCCATGGGTGACTAAGTCGAAAAAAAGCTTTTTTTCGGAAAAAGAATCGTGCCTACAAATCTTTTGTTAGAAATGGCCGACCTGCAGATAAGTATCAAGAAATCCGAAATATGATCTCTCACAGCTCTAAAATTGTGGAAGATGCTAAGCGGAAATATTTCTCCAAGATCGGAATGACTCTTGCAAATCCTGCTACTGGTATTAAAAACCTACTGGTCTCTAATTGATAAGGTCCTAAACAAAGTCAAAATTCCTGAAATACCTCCCCTCCTAGAAAATGACATTTTCGTTCTTGATTTAGCACAGGTATCTAATGATTACTTCATCCTGCAATGTTCGACTTTGGATACAGGAAGTGAAATTCCAGAAGATCCACCAGAATACGGCACTCAGCTCACAAACGTCTCTATAACGGACGAAAAAATATTGAGAATAATTCGATCGCTGTATCCTAAGTCATGGATGGGATGATATTTCTTTGCGAATGATCAAAGTTTGTGATAGCGCACTAGTATTGCCGTTGAAATTAATATTCGAAAATTGCTTATCCAAGGGCATCTTTCCTGAAACCTGGAAGTGTGCAAATGTTGTTCATGTGCACAAAAAAATGAAAAGAACTTGAAAGAAAATTATCGATCAATCTCCCTTCTTCCAATCTTTGGAAGAAATTGGTATTCGACTCTTTGTATTCTCATTTGCTTGCAAAGAACTTTTAAACCCAAACCAGTCTGGGTTTCGTCCGGGAGACTCGACGATAAATCAGTTAGTTTCATTACTCATTCTATCTATTCTGCGTTTGACTGTAATCCAACTCTAGACATTCACTCTGTATACCTTGATATTTCTATAGCGTTCGACCGGGTATGGCATAAAGGCCTTCTTTATAAGTTACAGAGATGTGGTGTTTCTTGAAATCTGCTTACCCTTCTCCACAGTTTTCTTTCAAATCGTAAGCAGCGAACAGTTTTGAACGACAAGTCTTCTAGTTGGGGAAATATTTCTGCAGGTGTTCCACAAGGCTCGATTTTGGGACCTTTATTGTTCCTTATATATATATATATATATATCAATGATTTGCCTGACGACCTGAAATGTACCGTAAAATTATTTGCTGATGATACTTCTCTTTTCACCACGGTAAAGGATCCTGTACTAGCAGCTGACGACATGAACCATGATCTGAATCGGATAAAATTATGGGCACATAGATGGAGAATGTCCTTCAACCCTGATCCCACAAAGCAAGCTGTAGATATAATTTTATCAACGAAGAGAGTCAAAATTTATCATCCCGCGATATTTTTCAACAATACGCAAGTAATGAAAGTGGATGAGTATAAACATCTTGGTCTTACACCAGACTAAAGGCTTTCTTTTTCAAGTCATATAAACTCGGCTATTGCCAAATCGAGAAAAGCAATCGGAATGTTGAAGTTTCTTTCAAAGTATCTTCTTAGGGAGACCTTGAATGTGCTTTACAAACTTTATGTTATACCCCACCTAGACTATGTTCATGTGATTTACCACATTCCATGCAAGGAGATCAGTCTCATTAGCCGTGGTAATGTCCTGATGCAAAAACTCGAATCGGTGCAATATTCTGCAGCATTAGAAGTAACAGGTACACGGAGAGGGACCTCACGTGAAAAGCTGCATCAAGAGCTAGGATGGGAATCCATGTACTCTAGAAGATGGAGAGACGACTTTTTATAATCTACAAATCAGTAACAACTTGCTGCCAGATTATACAAGAGATCCTATTCCACAACGGAATCAGCCTAATTATGCTTTTCGCAATCAACCCGTTGTTGGTCAAATTAGGGCAAGAACTGTAAAATATAAGTCAAGCTTTTTTCCCAAACAGTTTGCACGAATGGAGTAAACTTGACCCTGAAATCAGAGAATCCACTTCCATCAGTATATTCAAGAACAGATTGCTTTCGCTTATTAGACCACATTCTAACCCTGTTTTCGGTATTTATGACCCACGAGGGCTTTCTTTATTAACTCAGCTTAGGGTAGGGTTGAGCAAACTGAATTTTCACAAATTCAAACATAATTTTAGTGACACAATCAACCCGATGTGTCCAATCAACGATGGTCCTGAGGATACGGAACACTACCTGTTATTGTGCCCTTCTTTTGAAGAACAAAGGCGTGACCTCCTCGCTGGTGTCCTTCCGGTGGTGCTGCGCTTATTTGAAATTATTGACGTTCCAAATCCTGTCCTTTTACAGATTCTTTTGTACAGTGATAAAAAGTTACCATTTGAAGTAAATAACTTCATCCTAAAATCAACTATCTTGTATATTTCAAGAAAGGAACGCTTCGTATAATATCATGGTCTTCTTCATTAAATATCCCTAAATTATGTGTCTAACGGCCTAACCTACTTATTTGTAATTAGAAAGTATTGTAAAATGTAATCTGTACTATATTTATGTCCCCTTTAAGGTAAACTTTTTTTTCTTTTTTGTGGTTACGTGTAGTTTTAGCAAATATTTTTCTCTCTAGAAGTTACGTGCAGTGGTATGTTCGTATTTCCTGTTTTATGTTGCCATGAGGTAGACGTAGTTTTCGCTCCAATTGGTATTGTATTAGTAGTAGGGTATGGTATTTTGTAAGTAATGTTGAAAGTAATATGTATTGTAAGTTTTTAAATGATGTATATAAAAAAAAGCCTGAAATTCGATGACAATAACAACATTGATCTTGGGGGAGTGGGGGGAATTGAAAGGTCCAGCATAAGTCCAGTAATTTATGTCCATGATTGTCTGAAAATGAAGAAAAATAATTGAAAAGGGATTATGGATATTTTGTGGTATAAACAATTTTTGCAGCTATTTTGCATCGTTTAATGACAGGCAAATTGCAAGAAACGATGAGATCGAAAAGAATAGGCCTAAGAGCTGGCTAAGCAACCATATCTTGAAATATAGAACACTTACTAATGCATTACTTTCACATAATGCACGTTGAATATATCGATGAAGGATTGCTGTGTCCAGTAATTTTTCACAATGAGAAACTATTCAGGCAGGCCTGCGCCTGGTCTGGCTGAGTTGACTAAAGATTTGAAAACGCCCAAACTGTACTTCCGTGTTCCTAAATCAGAGATGGCTCACTCAATATGGCGGCATACGAGACATTTGACTACTAAAATGTGTTACTGACACATTACTGACACGTTACTGACACGTTACTGCACACGTTACTGCACGCGTTACTGTATTTATACAGTGCACTTTCCTTTGATTCAACGCGTTACCACACGTTACTGTAGTTATATAAAAATATATACAAATATATATACACGCCCGACAACACCTTCCTCGAGGAGTTCAGCCTCGCTTTGATGCCCCTATACAAATGTATAGGAAAATGACCGGAAGGGAATATTTTCGTCGACTTTGAACGTTTCTTGAAGTGATGCGATGTGATTTTTCCGCGTTAATTTAATCTTAAAAGATAGTGAATTAATCTAAGAAATGTTTAAAACTAAAATCGTTTTGATTTAAACTTCCTGGTAAACTCCACGCAATTTGACAGGAGTAATGGTCTTATTTTAAGAGATTTTCATCCGTATTTGGGCAAATTTTTCGAATTCATTGTCTTTGGTGACGTAAGCAGCGCCTTGAAAGCCATGACATTTAGAAAATGCGGTAGATCGTAGAAATTTGTTTGAAGCGGCGTGGTTGCTTTCAAGAAAACTTTTTAATTCTGAACGAAATGAAGCAATAAACCAATATGCAGAGCACTGGCGATCCTTTTACTACCAGTGAAGGACAAGATCTGGGTTCTTCGTTCGAGATGCCTTCAGGTTTCAAATAAGTCTCCAACCAGCCAGAAAGAAAGAGCCAAGAAGAAGCAGAACACGAGCTTATTTAGGCTACAGCTTCCAACGAAAGAACTCTGATATTTATGGATTGAGAACTACCGGGTGAGCCAGAAAAAAGTCCCACTTTCTAAAATTCGTAGCACCACAAGTACTTCATGGATTTGAATGATTCAAATTCTAGTTGAAAGCCATAAGATCAAAGTATTTTTGAGATTTTTCTCGTCTTCTTACGAGAACTGCAAATATAAGTAAATTCAACTTTAAAAAAATTTCATGGCTGCAAAATGACGGAAAAAGGCCTAAAACACTTGATCAAATCGATAGGACTCTCCTCACACAGAACAATACGCACATGCGTTTCACCTCTCTCAAGAGTTACAAGAAATTGATTCTCAAACAGATACTAAAGATTTTCAATCCCATGGCAATAGATGTGCAGACGATATCTCTCACCCATGAGAAATTGCATTTTCTCTGTTGTTCTGAGCGAGGAGTCCTTTATGATTTGATCAAGCATTTTAGGCCTTTTTCAGTCATTTTGCAACCATCAAGTTTTTGTAAGCTTAAATTTAGCAATTTTTCCAATGCTCTTAAGAACGCAAGAAAAATTACAAAAATACTTCGAGATTTTGGCTGCCAAGCAAATATTGATTCACTCCAATCCATTTAGTACTCTTGATGCTATGAATTTTCAAAAGTGGGAACTTTTTTCTGGCTCACCCGGTAGAATCATTTTGTTTGTGATGGCAGATGTCTTTGATGGACAAATGGACAACAAATTATAGAAAATATGTTATTTGTACTGGACTGGACAAGTTCCTCTCAATGATGGAGCAACTCAATGCAGTCTGGAAATCTCCTCTTGTTGGCTCTAAAACCTGACAGACAAGGAAGATGGGGGAGAATGCTGTCTATTGAAATTGCAATGACTATTTCTGAATGGACAACGGCAATGACTGCTTTTTTGGTAACTGTCGGAAACTCATGAATAAGCATGGCAGTAGGGGCTACAGGGTGAAGCGGGCGGGCTTTGGGTAAATGGAAAGGCAAATAAATTGAATACAATGTTAAAGCTTTTGAACCAGCCTCCTTGATGTTGTTTTGTGAAAATTAACTTACGAGAAAAATTTGCTGTTTCCAGCTGCCAACATTTGCCCATTTTACCCTCAGTCTATCCATTTTACCCCTGCAGACCCTATGCAACATTGTGTGAGCAACTTTATATCTACGACTGATTTGGAAAGCATATTAAAACTTTATAGATTTGTGCATATTTTTCATGAGATGCAGCTTTTCAACAACACAATTTTTTTAGTTTTCTTTGCTCTGATTTTTCTTCTTAAATATTTTGTTCAAAAATCTCTGATTGAAATTATCAAGAGTCTGGTCAGGCAACAGTAGATGAATTGGGTTTTAGTAGCCTGCGTGCAGACTCAACTACCCTCTGCACGCAGGCTTTGTTTTAGTGGATAAAAAGACAACAGACAAGGATCTGCATCGGGTAAAATGGGTAGGCTGGGGTCAAATGAGTAGTATTGGTGCAGGAAAGTGGTATATCCATAATGCCAATTCAGGCTATTTCAAAAAATTGCAGCTAAAGAACTTGAAACTACGTGTTTCATGATTTTTACCAAATTTTGTCACATTTGTCCTCTTAACCATGTCATCCCAGGGTTACCCCTGCAGACCCTATATAAGGTAAATTTCTGGTATGCCAAAATTCAAAATTACCGCCAAGATATGTGATTCTGCTTTGGCCATAGAAAATGTTTGATGGCTAGACAATCCAAACCCTCCAAACCTCGCACCGTTTACGCTGGTAGCTGGTACCCCTAATTCATTCGCAAAATCGAGTAAAAAGGAACATTTTTTATGAGAAGAAAGCTTAAAAATCCCATTATTCTCAATGGAATGGGGTACTCTCTTTAAAACTAATCAGAACAATTGTCCTTGCAGATCAAATTCAGAATAAATTTCAAACTGTTGTTTCAGAATTGGAAACAATAAAATTTCAATTTTGTGATGATTAAATAGTTAGTATCTTACCATCTTCCTATCATCAGAGCAAAATCATCAGAGTATCAATTATTGGATTACTCAAATCTTTTGGTATATTATAATATTGTTTTTCATTGAATGCTTTGTTTGCAACATTTTTGCATCAGTTTTGCATCAGTCTTCAGGCATTGAAAAAGCAAGAATTGCAGTCTTTTGTGGTTGTTGTCAAATGCTGCTTCAAGGTTAGGCTTGATTGGTAAATGATAATGTTGTTCTGCGTGGGTCCTAATATAATACAGAGACAATATCATTTCCTCCTACTAAAAACGTCTGCTGCATAGTAAATTTCATTTTGTCTCATAGAGAATTGCATGTACAAAAAAGAACAGCAAACCAAAATAGGAGATGTCTTTGCAAACTTAAATCAGAGTAGCGATACCCTGCTCAAGAAAAAGAAAACAGATTTAAGGGCAAATAATTGCAGTAAGCTATCGTATTTATATGCAAAATAATCAAAGCTGATGATTTTTTGTACAAGGTAGCCTTGATAACATGGTTTTAGTAAGCAAATCTCCTATTTCTAGGTCAGAGCTTCCCCACTAGTCTTGAAGAAAATAAGCAACAATGCAACTTTATGTTTGTTTAAATTTAGGCCAAACCCACGAAAAGTTCTCTGAGAGCGAAGTCAAAGTTTTGTTATCATTCTCATTGCTCTGGTGGCCAAAGCAGCTAGCAAGTACTCT
Source organism: Aurelia aurita complex sp. Pacific (assembly GCA_004194395.1). Lineage (NCBI taxonomy): Eukaryota > Metazoa > Cnidaria > Scyphozoa > Semaeostomeae > Ulmaridae > Aurelia > Aurelia aurita complex sp. Pacific. The sequence continues at coordinate 535,734 of REGL01000038.1, read as the reverse complement.
AAAATACTTTCATTTCTGAAAACATCAGATTAAGTTCGAAAGTGATACATTCAACCAAGGTTAACGTTTGTTTTCTGACTAAAAAGCAGACAAGTTTGTAAAAGGAAGCACGTAAAGTTAACGCAGATTAAATAGTCATGGCTCT
>REGL01000038.1:519901-534042 GCA_004194395.1 Aurelia aurita complex sp. Pacific | reverse complement strand
ACTGATTTTGACAAATGCTTGAGAACATACAGGGTGTCCAAAAAAATTGTGCCCCGTTTGCCTGAAAATTGCGACAAAACGGCAAAAGATTCTCGCCAAACTTTTGCATGATGTTGCTCTCCAGTTATTCAAGTAACAATTGCTTCCATCCCCATAACAATTCGTTGAAAATGATGGAGCTCTGACCTTCATTAAACCAAGTTTGCCTGTTATCCCTCGATAACCTGCCAAAGGGCCATACGCTTGGCCCGAGTATGCCTTATGTGCCACCATTTTGTGCCAATATGGCATGAATATTTCGAAGTGATTACATTTTGTTAATTTAAGTGTTGGATATATCGAGGAAACAAGCAAAAGCCATGCTTACTGTTTTTGCGAAACATTAAACAACGATTTCGAAAGAACTCAATGTCTAACAGTTTTTCAGACAATCTTGGACAAAATATATCCGGACTGTATATTGTCACAACAATTTCAATTTTAACACCCAATTCCCCCCTCCCCCACCTATCAATGTTGGTCTGACATGAGATTTCGATGGAAAGGTTTCTGCTCCCATCAAGCCTGAAATTCAACGTCAATAAAAACATTGAGCTTGGGAGAGGAGGGGGGGGGGTTGAAAGGTCTAGCAGAAGTCCAGTAATTTATATCCAAGATTGTAGGTGGAGTTTTATTAACAGAGTCTAAAACAAAGTTTAAGAGTCGGAGTTCAAAAATCTCAGAAAGTTTGAGAAGTTTAAGATCTTTAAAGAGTGGAAGAGAGGGTGACAAGCGAGGCTGAAATGAGATTGCTCTAATTGCTTTTTTCTGTGATTTAAAAATTGGATCAATGTATGATACATTTGTTTGGCCCCAAATGATAAGACCATATTGTAGGAAGGACATAAACAAAGCATTGTACAAGCAGAGTAAAACATCTAACGGAAGTAAGTTTCTAATTTTGAAAAAGATTCCACAAGTTCTAGCTAATTCTTTTGAAAGTTCACTGAGATGGTATTTCCAGCTTAGATGCTCATCTAAGAGGAGTCCTAAGAAATTAACAAACTTAACCCTTTTAATATGTTTTTCCCTATTATTATATTAGAATCAGAAGGAACATTTGCAGAGGAAGAATGAAAGATAATATAGTTTGTCTTATCAATGTTTAATGATAATTCATTAGCATCAAGCCATTTTTTATTCATCTAAGTTCTTTGTTAACAACTTTAATTAAATTAGGTAAATCTTTAGATTCAGAGTAGATGTTAGTATCATCAGCGAAGAGATAAAAATTAAGTTTCTTGGAAGCATTTGGTAAATCATTGATATAGATCAGGAAAAATAAATGGGCCCAGTACAGAACCTTGTGGTACACCACAGGTAATTGAAAGTAAGTTAGAAATACATCCATTAACAGAAACATATTGCTTTCTATCAGATAGGTAAGATATAAACCACTCAAGGGCACAACCACGCACACCATACGATTAACAGTATCAAAAGCTTTTTCCAATCAATGAAAATACCACAACCGAATATTTTATTGTCAAGTGTATTTCTTATAGCATTTGTCAAACTGACTAGGGCATGATCGATAGAGTGGTTTTCCTGAAATCGCAACTGTAAAGAATAAAGAACATTATGTACTTCAAGGAATCTATACAGTCGTCTGTACAATAACTTCCCAAATATCTTACTGAAAATAGGAAGAAGAAAAATAGATTTTTTGAAAAGATTTATCACCTTGGCTAGATTGAGTTTATCAGGAAAAATACCAGACTGGAAAGCCTCATTCACAAGAAGAGGAAGAAGTGGGGAAACTGAGGATCCAATAATTGTTAGTAATTTTATGGGTACAATGTTAGGACCTACAGATTTATACTGTTAGGACCTACAGATTTAAAAACAGAGTATATGGTAATTGGGCACCCTCGTAAAACTAATAAAGTGGAGATACACGATACATTGAGACTGAATGGTTCAGATATAAACGAGTGAAAAAAACCAAATCACTTGGAGTCATTGTAGACGAAGGGCTTAACTGGGAAGAACAATTCAAGCCTCTCTAATTCAAGAAAGGAGTCCCCTCAACGTCTTCAAAACAGAGCCATTTCCATGATCGATACGTCCAGGATAAAAGATGCATGGTCGAATAATTTCCTTCAGGTTGGACAACTTGTCACGTTTGATCGTGCAGTTATGGCCTATAAGATCATGAACAGACTCAGCCCGGAAAATCTCTGGAATAAATTTCAACAAAGATCCCAATACTCCAGTTATAACACGCGGTTCTGTAGAGATCTTCAGATTCCAAGGTACAATTTTGATGAGATGAAAGCAATTTGGAACACAACTCCCTGGGAGAACAGCAATATAATCTTTAGCCCTCGATGTTTTTCTTTTTGTTTATATAAATATATTGATTAATTGCATGGTATGTTTTTTGTCGTTTTATTATGCTGAAGGGATATTGTGTATAAATAATTTAAAATGAAAATGAAAAAAATGAAGATTTAGATGGATTCAAGATGTTTATTAGGTCATTATCTTTTATCAAAGTAACTGGAGTAAGAAAAAGTGAATTAGAAGTTCTGTTAGATAAATAGTCAAGAGGAGATTTAGGAGTTATTGGGATTGTCTTTGTTATTTCGTCAGCAACATTTACAAACAAATCATTAAAAATATCTGAAATTTTGCCTGGTTCTAATGTTACATTTCCTTCCTTGCCTTTGATTTGATTTTGAAGAAGAAGTAGAAGATTTATGAGAGATGATTGTCTTTATACCTGACCACAATGTTTTCCTATTTTGAGTGTTAATAGAAAAAAAGTTATGAAAATAACTTTCTTTACTTCTTTTTATTTCATTGGAAACACGATTTCTAAATTTTTTATGCAAATTAAGGTTATCATCAGTTGCATTTTTCTTTATTTTTAGCAAAATTCAGCAAAATTCTATCTCAGATTCTCATCATCTTTTGTATTCTACTATTTATCCATGGTTTATCTTTCAGCTCTATTTCCTTTCTACTCCTCTTTTTGATTGGTGCATGCTTATTTGTCAGAGTACTAAGGTTTTTCGAAAAACTGTCCATTTTTTTGATCACATCCAAGTCATTGTTTTCTAAATAAGTAAAGTCAATCTGATTAAAGTCCTCAAGGAATTTATCATCCTTAAATTTAGAGTAGTCATATTTGAATGATTCAGATATATTATGACTGACCTGAGTGTTTTTCAAAATCAAGAACTGGGGAAAAATCATCAGTAATTTGCATTAAAATATTGCCACTTTTTATATTAGCATTCGTAGCATTAGCATATATGTTATCAATAACTGATGCTCTATGTTTTGAGACTCTAGTAGGATGATGGATACAAGGAAGAAGGCTGTGTGAAAAAAAATTGTTAACAAAATCAGTTGTCGGTGTATGGGAAGCATAATCAAGTAGATTGACATTGAAATCACCCATTTGTTTACCAGTTTGAAATACCAGTTTGTTTGAAGATATTTCAGAGAGACGATTCTGAAAATGAGACATCAGGTTATCCACATTTGAACTAAGGTGTCTGTAAACACAACAAATAAGGAAATCTTTATCCTTTTTGTTTTTAATCTCCACCCATATTGTTTCAAAATCATATGTGCAGGAATTCTTGGCTTGGAAGTGAGAGAATTTCTAACGTACAGACCAACACCACCATTCTGAGTAAGTAATGAAGTCTTGAAAAAGGTATAGCCAGGAATATCAACATTAGATCAAATGGGATTGTCATTAGAATGCCATATTTCAGACACTTCAATTACATCAAGATTCAAATTAGTATGAACAGATATGGAAACTAATTCATCATGATGAAGAGATTCTTATATTGGTGTGAAAGACAGAAAATTCACTAGAGGATAAGTTTAAGGAAGAAGGTTCAGGTAGAGTGAAGTAGCGAGAGGCATATGTTCATCGATATCATAATCACTGAGATTAGGCAATTCACAAGGTTAGATGTAGTTTCAAATGAAGGTGAAAAGTCTACAAAGGATGGGAGATCAAAATCATAAAGTACTGATAATTCATCATTTCCTAATGAGCAAAATGGAAACATATCTTGGATACATAGCTTGCAAAACCAATTAATTTCATCTGGTTCTTTTTCAAGTTCTCTATATTCACGAACAGAGATATCATTGCATTCAATATGGACAAAGAAATTGCATTTATTGCAAAAACATCCTTTTGACAATTGCGAATCTTTGTGGCAAATACCACATGGAAAATCATCGAGACTTGTCAAACACCAAAATCTAGCAAACTAGAAAGAATGCCATTTCTAGTTACATTTTTGTGACAAATGCCACAAGGATGTTTAGCGTTTCATACCATTTGGGCTTAAAACAATTGAATTAAACTGAATACACAAATGAAGAAAAGAAACAAAACAAATAAACAGCCAAACAAAAAAGAAAAACTTAAAATTTTACGCTCAACACAAACATTCATACCATAGTTCAAGGATTATGAATCTTTAAAAGTCACTTCAGCATCAGAACCAGCTGATCCATGCCCTTGTGCAGAACGGTCAGGTGGTTTGTCCTTAACAATGAGACGATCCATTATGAAATACGCCATCTTTCCATTAGCTCTTGCTTCAAGTAGATCAAGTACTTGAGCTGCCCGCTTCTCAGGGGTTCTTTTTGGGAAAAATCAGCCACAAATCTTAAATTGTCAGGTCTAACTGTTCTTGCTTTCTTTGGGATGTTTTCTTTAACTTTCCAGCTGGAGAATTTTGCCACAATGTTCCGTGGTTGATCACCACCTGGTTTATTGCCACGATTACTAGCACCCTTTCCTGTATTTTTCTGNCTTTCCATTAGCTCTTGCTTCAAGTAGATCAAGTACTTGAGCTGCCCGCTTCTCAGGGGTTCTTTTTGGGAAAAATCAGCCACAAATCTTAAATTGTCAGGTCTAACTGTTCTTGCTTTCTTTGGGATGTTTTCTTTAACTTTCCAGCTGGAGAATTTTGCCACAATGTTCCGTGGTTGATCACCACCTGGTTTATTGCCACGATTACTAGCACCCTTTCCTGTATTTTTCTGATTAACTCTGCGGCATCTCTCAATTTCCACATCCTCCTGAATGTCAAGCTTGTCTTTAATGAGCTGTTTAACCACTCTTTCTGTATCGTCCCAACTCTTTTCAGTTTCCTTATTCTCTGCGACACCAATGATCTTTAGAGTATTTCTCCTGTTCTGATTTTCCATATATTCAAGCTCCGAATCGACCCCGTCTAAACTGATACTAACATCGTTTAAATTGCGAGCGTGACCTCGCACTCTATTGACAATACTGTTCAGGCGGCTGAGGGAGGTATCAAGTTGGCCTTGGGAAAAGCTCAGGCTGGTTTGCAGTTCGACAATGTCCTTCCTTACAGTCTTGATCTCCTCTTTTAACTCGTCGAACAATACTCGAAACATTCATAACATTCATACTCACGAATTCATCACCCATCTTGATGCAACAACAAACGTAGGCCACGTGGGCCTAGCAAACAGCAAATAAAGGATTCTGGCTCTAAGCCAAGAATTGTTATGGTGTTATGATGTTATGAATTTCAACGCAGAACTGAATTTGATTATATTAAAAACATTAGTGAAGTGAATCTTCGTCATTCAATGATATACGAACCAAAAAAGCGATTTTTTCCGTCACTCGGAACAAACAATGGCCTTTCTGTCGCCATGTTTCATGCAGCTCCCGATTATTATATTATTTGACGACATGCAACGGTGAAATTTGTGAAACAACGGTAATCCTCATCGAAATTTGATGCTGGATCCATTTCCAAGTTTCCTTTCGGGAAACGGTGTTTATGCAATTAGCATTTTTCCCATTTCACTCTATCCATCAACTGAATTTCCACTGATTTAAACAACAAGCAAAAACCTTTGATCAAACGAAAAGCCTTTAATCTAAGGAAAATCTGAAAATCGAGGGACGCGGCCCTCACTGCAAAATTCAATACTAAAATGATGTCACAATCACTTACCGATGGAGTCCTGCTCTCTTTTCTAACAGTGGCTCTGGCTCCACAACTGGATAATGCCCATGAATAATGGGCGAGGCTTGTTTGACAAAGGGCAGCATGTGTCTTATATTTTCTGAACTGTCATTAGGAGTAGGCTGTCGTTCCAGATTCGAAGAAGGAATAACATCCATATTTGAGCGAACCTTTTCTATTATTGGCGTAATACAACGATCGGACAACGATGAGTCACGATTCTGCGTTGTTTTAGTTGGGTATTTGCCACCCGCACACCGCCCCAAGCTCGGCGATGAGTTCCGACTATTTTGAAGTCGAATTCCTTTCACCATGAAATCGATAGAATCAAGCTCATTGAAGTTGTGAGTTCGTAGAATTGGGATTGAAGACATGATTGGCATTTTGGTCCTTGGCGGTGAGGTAAGTGTCGTGAAATTTCCTAAGTCAAGGATCATTGTTTCGGTCATAATATCAGGATCACTAAGACGAAAAGAGTAGAATATAAATATCATATGATAAGGTGGAATCAGTCGGATAATTCCAAAAGCGTTGAACTATTTCAGAAATTATGATACAAAAACCATTAAAGCGAATTGAAAAATTCAAAACCAGTGAGAACCTTAATATCGGATGCACGAAAAAGAAAACCATCCACTTTCGACAAGACACGATACCCATCCCCAGAGATATTTTCCAGCCTCAAGCATGCTCAGATAAATTTTGCCTTTCTTACCAAAGGGAGCAAAAAATCATTCACTGCCCCTTGGTCATGACATAAAGAACATGCAACTAGATTACAACTAAATAACTAAATATAAACATACAAATAGACGATTACGCTAAAGATGGTGGTGAGGAATTTTATACCAAGATGCACTGTGTTCTTTAATCGAATTCCTATAGAAGCATTAAAGGTTCGTTATTCGAGCGCAATGCATCTTGGTAAAAAGTTCCTCGCCGCCAACTTTCGCGTAAACGTCTATTACAAAAGACTACGCAAAACACTATTCCTGTTGACAAATGATTGATTGGTCAAATCAGCAAAGGCTGGCTTTGAAGGTGCCCTCCATTTATATATACAATTATCCAAAAACAAATACTTAACCAAAAAAGGCTAAAATATCTAGGTATAAACAAAGAAATCAAGTTGTAGGTGCAATGCAATATATGCTATAATCCCAAAAAAATTCAAGTAATGTTTCTTGGCCTGAAACATCATCAAGAATTTCTCCTAGAAATAGAAAAAAAATAATAAATTAGACAAAAATCTGTTAAACTACTTGGGATTACTGTTGAAAATTAACTAAAAATTTGACAAGCACGTAAAAGCACTGTGTCAAAAAGTTAGTAGAAAAGTCAGTGCATTCTCAAGGATCGCACCTTACATCGATGAAAAGAAATGGAAGATCCTGCACCACGCATCTATAAAGTCCAATTTCAATTATTGTCCACTTATCTGGATGTTCTGCGGGGAAAACTCAAAACAAAGAAATAGACATAGTTCACAAAGAGCCTTGAGAATACTTTTTGAAGACTATGCATCGAGCTTCGATGAGCTTCTACAAAAGATAAATGACATTAGGGTCCATGTAAACAATCTACGCAACTTGATGATAAAAATATATAAGTGCCTATCGTGCAAAAATCAATCCTTTATGTGGAATATTTTCCAGCGAAAGGAGCTAACATATAATCTAAGATCAGGTTCACTATTAATGCTACCACAAGCGAAAACTACAACAAGGAGCAGTTCGTTGACCTTTAGAGGTAGCATCCTCTGAAACAGCCCACCTGACACTATAAAAAGCTCACCATCTGCTGTATGTTTCAAAAGATCGATGAAAGAAGGGAAGGGTGAAAATTGCACATGCTAAAATTGCTTGCAGAAACAATATCTTCGGAAATCTCTCCGCGAACAGAAATCATATAAATCGATGTAACAGCATTCTTCTGACGATGAACAGTCGAAACGCGTCAAGAATAGGAGAGAAGATTAAAAGAAAAGAGTGAAAAACTCCCCTTCGTCTTTTTCTTGTGTTCATCTTTATGTAAATCGATGTAAATATACTTGATTTCTTGATATTATTGTAAATCCTTCCTTTGTAGATAGTTGCTTTGAATTAGCTATTTTATATAAGCTATTGTAAGTACCAACTGTAAAGAATTTAATAATAATAATAAAAATAATATTAGCGAACAAGTACAATTCGAATGTCAAGTTTACATCGGAATCCTTGAGCTCAAACGTTGTATTTCTTGATAAAAGGGTAAAGATCCAGGATGGCAAAATCATAACCGAACTATACAGCAAACCAACAGCAACACACACCTATTTACATAATTCATCTGATCATCCTCCTCATACCATACGCTCCAACCCACTTTCACAATTCATTAGAATCAGGAGAATTTGCACTTTCATCAAGGACTTTCAAAAGCATGCATCCGAGTTTGTTAAGTTTTAGGTTAGAAGAGGATATTCAAGAGGAAAGATGATACGAATTGCTGAGGTCGTTGAGCGAGCAGAAGGATCGTCAAGAATTGCTGTAGCCTAAAGAGAAAATACCGAGTATTTCAAATCAGAGAATACTTTCACAAGTTCAAGCATAATTTTAAGGACCCAATGTGCCCGACGAACGACGGTATAGAGAATACGGAACACTTCTTATAGCTTTGCCCTTCGTTTGAGGTTCAACGACGAAATCTTCTCGATCGAGTCTTAGCATTACTACGACCACTTGGATATGTTAATATTCCAAACGAGGTCTTTACGCAAGTTTTATTACATGGTGATAAAGACCCTCCCAATGACGTTAACAAAAATATTCTCGAACTGACTCAAGAATTCATCCAAAAAACTGGTCGATTCGATTAGGACCGCATTATATCTAGTCATGCCTCATCCAAACCACCAAACGTCTTCGTAAAAGTATCTTGTGTAGAGTTCCGTATGGTTGATTTATTTCTTAGTAGAAATTACGAGTAACTTTACGCAATGGGTGGATCGGGGGGTGTGTTGCCTGCTCGAAGAGTCGTGGCGCGGGGGTCACACACCCGATTCATCCAATTCTAATTTCAAATCCTCGACTGGCTTGGACAAAATTTCTTTCACCTCTTCGAGACGTCGTTTAAATCTTATGAAATTGTGCGAATCGGTTGGGTGACTCTTGGGGTGCAGTTTTGCGGGTGGGTGGCACATCTTTCCTGATTCACCCAGTAGTTTTAAATTCTTTCTATATTAGTTACCGCAGGGTTGTCATAGTCTATTGCCCCCCGTGGTATTATCGTCCTTGTAGTATTTCGTAGAGTAATTTGTAGGAAGCGTCATAAGTAATTTGTCTTGTAAACATATATACTGGCATATAAAAAAAGACCATGATTGATGAACAACCAAAGCCTATGTACTGGTCAATTGAAACCCCGCCCCCCCCCCACCCCCAGGATATAGCGGGGAATTAACGGGGAATGTACCGTGGAATAATATGCGGTTATTAAACGATTACGAGGTCCATGCTGGAAAATATTTGGACCGCAGTTTGACGTACGGACCGAACGCAGTGAGGTCCGTACAATGAACTAAGGTCCAAATATTTTCCAGCATGGATCGAGTAATCGTTTAATAAAGGCTTTATTATATGGCAGAACCTTTTGAGAACGTTGTTTATAGTATCGTACTTTTCTGTTGTGTCTTTGATTTTGTGCGTCACTGTAGTTGCTCGTTGCGACGTTAACTACATTGGCATTTTCTTCGTGTATAATTGCAAGTTCGTCTTCAAAGTTTACAGAAAAGAAATCTTCGATGAATAAGCTAAACTTTGGCTGACACTTCTTGCAGCCTAAGCCTAAACAAGAAGCTCCTCCCTTGTTGTTGATTTTCAAGGCAACGCCCGGTCCAATACGGCTTCGAACGAAAAATACGGCTTTTACGGACCGATCAAGAACCAATCGAATTGCTCCGTTGCCGGTCCGAGGAGCCGTATTTTCGAACGCCATATAATAACACATTTTTAATGCCGCCTTGCCTCGTAGTCAGGGATGTTAGAACCAAAATATTGCTGAATTGTGCAAATTGTGATAGAAGCATGAAACTTGGAGAGGATACACAGTTCGATATGCCGAAAAAGATAGGATGCAGACCCCTTCGAAAACATGCCCCTAAAGCTATTTTTAGACTGGGGTACTAGGTTCCATGCCTTGACAGTTTTTATTGGTAGGGATACACAGTTTGATACGCTGAAAAAGAAAGGATACAGATCCCTTCACAAATTTGCCCCCTAAAGCTATTTTTAGACTGGGGTACTAGTTCTAGGCCTTCACAGTTGTTGTTATAATAACATTGCTGCAAATTGTGATATTAACACGAAACTTGGTAAGGACAGACAGTTTGATACACTGAAAAATAAAGGATGCAGACCCTTTAAAAAATTGCCCCCTAATTAGACTGGGGTACTAGTTTCAAGGCCTTCACAGTTGTTGTTATAATAACATTGCTGCCAAATGTGATATTAACATGAAACTTGGTAAGGATACATAGTTTGATACACTGAAAAAGAAAGGATGCAGACCCTTTCAAAAAATTGCCCCCTGATGCTATTTTTAGATTGGGGTACTAGGTTTCAGACCTCAAGTGGTTGTTATGATAATATTGCTGCAAATTGTGATATTAGCATGAAACTTGGTAAGGATACACAGTTTGATACGCTGAAATAGATGAGATACAGACCCTTTCGAAAAAGTTCCTCCTAATGCTATTTTTAGACTGGGGTACTAGGGTCCAGGCCTCCAAAGTGGTTATTGTCATAATATTGCTGCAAATTGAAATATTATCATAGAACTTGATAAGGACACACAGTAAAATACACTGAAAAAGAAAGGATGCAGACCACTATGATCAAAGCCCCTGAATTCTATTTCTAGACTGGGGTAATAGGTTCCAGGCCTGGTTATTATAACATTGCTGCAAATTGTGATCGAAACAGTTTGATAATCTAAAAATGGTGAGGTGTAGACCCCTTCAGAAAAATGTCCCCTTTTGCTACTTTTAGTATCGGGTACAAGATTCGGTGCCTCTACATTAGTTATCAAGATAACTTTAACGGACTCGTCTCTTATGTCATACCCAAAGGCTCCTGACCTGATAAATGCTGATGCTGTTGAATTGTCTAGCCCTAAATGTTACCAAAACAATATTTTCAGTAAGAGACTGTCATCGTAAACGGGACTGCTTAAACACTGTGGCACAGGTGTTGTGGCGCTGTGGTGTAATCCTCTTACTTTGCAGCCAGAACAGTCAAGCAGACAGGGTTCAATACGCGGTAGTGCCCCAACACTTGAGCATCATGACAAGGGGCGCGGACTCGAATAGCGCTTAGCTACTTCTGTGATCCCAGCGCTTGGCGCTAAAAACCGCAACTTCACCTTCACCCTCACCTTAAAACATGAACTGTGCACTTGTTGGATACTTTCCGTGCACCGTAAGGACTAAGGTTGGTCGTTGGCAATTCAGCTTGAATAATGAAATCGCGGGAATGGAATCGTCTCCTCTGCTTGATAATTATCTCTAGAGTATTCAAGAATGTCACCGAGAACCACCCCTGCAATAGTACCTAGCTTTCTGCTTTCTCGGCATTATCTGTTCCACGAATTCCTCGAAGACGACTGTTTAGTGCCGCTACACAGGAAAGATAAATGGGAAAAGAGCCTCAGTAGCAGACAGATTTCCTTCGTTCAATCTTGCCAGCAATCTTTAATCCATAAATGCAATTATGCAATTGCGAACCTTTTTGTCAAGTCCTACAGATTTTGCACTTTCGTAAGACTATCATCTGCGTCTTCTTTTTCACAAAAAAGAAACACTTCAATTGCAAGTTGATTGCACTGTATCTTGCATGTGTTCTTGGTGGAGCTGAAGAGTCTCGGTCCTTGGCAAGTGGCTGTTTTTGTTGTTCCTGATAGTGGTAACGATCATATATATTGGTACCACTTGTGAAATTTCATTTCTGTTGGTCCTAAACTGATTAGAAAGATTGCTGCAGCTAGTATTGCCTATTCTACTTTCATTATTCGCATAAAATTCTCCAACTGCCTAAAATTTTTTCAATTAATCTGCCACATTTCTGTATNTTTTGTCAAGTCCTAGAGTTTGCACTTTCGTAAGACTATCATCTGCGTCTTCTTTTTCACAAAAAAGAAACACTTCAATTGCAAGTTGATTGCACTGTATCTTGCACGTGTTCTTGGTGGAGCTGAAGAGTCTCGGTCCTTGGCAAGTGGCTGTTTTTGTTGTTCCTGATAGTGGTAACGATCATATATATTGGTACCACTTGTGAAATTTCATTTCTGTTGGTCCTAAACTGATTAGAAAGATTGCTGCAGCTAGTATTGCCTATTCTACTTTCATTATTCGCATAAAATTCTCCAACTGCCTAAAATTTCTTCAATTGATCTGCCACATTTCTGTATCCTGGTCTTTGTCGACATGCGTACTTATTTGCTTGGCACTGATTCGATGCTTCTTGACAAATGGAGCAGAGTGATTTGGTTTGGCTCCTTCCTTTTCCATTCGCACCTGTTTCAAAGCCTTCCTCCACTTCTTGTAAATATGCTTTTTTCATATCATACAAAAGATTCTGTCCACAAACAATTGTTAAAAAATGATAGGAGAAGAGTGTTTGGGCTTTCTTTTGTTTTGAAGTGAAACCATTCAATTTTAACCCCTTACTGAAAAGGCACTACAGTAAAAACCCGCACATAAAAGCCTTCACTTATTAAGAACCTACAGCCTGAAATCACATAGTTTTGGACCCAATGGATAAGAACTATTTCAGCCTGATATCATAACTAGGTTCTTAATAAAGCGTTTCATTCATTCATTGGGAAATAAATGCAATCTGTTTGCTAATCAACCACTTTCGTGAACTTCAAAACATAACTTACAGATCTGTGATAGGCAGGACCTCCAAGGTAAGCTTTAGTTGAAATAGATAGGGCATAGAGTGTACATAAGTTTGGCTAAGATTTAGATTCTCGTATGTCAAGAAACCACACCCTGAATACTGGATGTGCCTCATTGCATAAGAACTTAAACAGGCTGAGTTCAAAATCTTAGGTTCTTATGTGCGGGTTTTTACTGTATTCGATACCCTCTTGCAAGTAATCAAGAGTACCAGAGCCTATATTATTAGGTGGAAAGCTTTCGAATTTCAAGCATTAGGTGGCAAATTTTCGAAGGGTCTGTATCTTATCTTTTTCAGTGTATCAAACTGTGTGTCCTTATCAAGTTTCATGCTAATATCACAATTTGCAGCAATGTTATGATAACAACCACCGCGAAGGCCTGGAAACTAGTACCCCAGTCTAAAAATAGCTTTAGGGGGCAAATTTTCGAAGGGTCTTTATCCTATCTTTTTCAGCGTATCAAACTGTGTGTCCTTATCAAGTTTCATGCTAATATCATAATTTGCAGCAATGTTATGATAACAACCACCGCGAAGGCCTGGAAACTAGTACCCCAGTCTAAAAATAGCATTAAGGGGCATTTTTTCGAAGGGGTCTGCATACTATCTTTTTCAGTGCATCAAACTGTGTATCCTTTCCAAGTTTCATGCTTCTATCACAATGTGCATGATTTTTTCACTAACAGCCCTGACTATGACTGGGCAAACCGGGTGTTATTGAAATGCATAAACTTTGTAGCTTTGTATAATTTTTCCTTTTTTTTTTCATTTCATAATATTTATACAATATATACACTCCCGTCACGAAAGTATCCGGGCTGCCGAAACAAAATGGCGTCGAATTTGACCGTTGGTCCTTCGACCCCCAAACGGTTCAGCCGTTACTCTCAAGTACCGAATAATCGTCCCCCCCCCCGCTTATTAATTTTTGAATAATTTTCCAACCCCCCACTTTTATTCCAACCCTCCCTTTTACTAATTCTTGAAAAATAAAAGTAACAGTGAGCAAATTTTTTTAATAATTCCTGCTAAGCAAATGTACTTAATGTATTTATTAACTTTATTCTCCTTTCTTTGTCTGACCCGTGTTACATACGTGTTTTACATACGTGGTACCCATGTTAGATACGTGTTTTACTAAGAAAACGAAAAACGACTATTCTCAATTTTTCCA
>REGL01000038.1:497422-514035 GCA_004194395.1 Aurelia aurita complex sp. Pacific | reverse complement strand
TTTTTCACCTCTTTATCTTAGCAAGCCTCTTTATCGTGTTTTCGTGCAATATTCAATGCGATATGACGTCAATTCGCTCAAATTGCTTACTTGAATACGTAATTTCACAAGGAGAAGGCGAAAAATAGTGGAACAAAGTATCATACATCATTCATAGCAGTATTATCTTGAATTGTATCATCAATCATACCAACCCCGGACTTGTCCTTTAAGGTTATGAAGTCTCAGTGCTGCTAATTGCTATTTTCGTCGCCCATTATGTACCCATCAGTTTACCAGAGATGTTTCCAATCGCTTCAAAATATCAAAATGCAAAATCTATTTAAAAAACACCAATTCGGGTACTCCTACTTAATGACTTGGAAAATTATCGAAACCCAAAAACGCAGCATTATATTAAAGTCTATTTTCATTTTAGCTATGCCAAAACTCAACCATCCAATCACAAAAGAAAAGGCAAGATTTCGAACAACTCGAAGCATGTATTTCAATTGCCAAAACTCGAAGTTTAGGTTAATTCTTATTGATATTTTTGTGTTTAAAGTACCAAATGATAAACAAAGAATAATAATTAAAACTGTTTCTCTTACCAAAACTTTTTACCGGAGAGTAGTGTTCATTGTTTCTCCAGCGCCCATAATGGGCGACGCTCGAAGAAAACGACGCTTTTATCCCCTTCATTAAAATCTTCTAAAATCAGTATAAAGAGTTTTCGTAAAAAGTCAATACTCTGTGACATTTTTCTCCATTAGTTGGTAATATAACCTGGCTATTTGGTTTTCTAATTAATTGCTCTTTTTTTACCTAACTCAGAACTTCGCGATGACATGGGCATAATAGGCGACACCACTCTTTATAGTCTATAAATCTAGCACATTATTATTATTATTATTATTATTATTAAAATTATTATTATTATTATTATTATTATTATTATTATTATTATTATTATTATTATTATTATTATTATTATTATTATTATTATTATTATTATTATTATCCAAGTGATGTGGAAATGAATGAGGGGTTCACGTATCTAGGAAGGGTCTTTGATTTCAATATGGATGACGTGGCACATAAAAAACCACTAGTTGAAAAGTGCAACCGGATATTGGAAGACATAGACAGGTTACCCCTCCACCCAAGACATAAAATAGATCTATACTCAAAGTTTCTGATGTCAAAAATAAGCTGGGATCTTACTATATCTGATATAAACATCACTTGGGTGAAGCAAACTCTTGATTCGATCAGTTCATCATTTGTGAGAAAGTGGCTAGAAATTCCAATAAATGGCACACTTGATATAGTGACACTCTCTAAGGAAAAATTTGGTCTAAACATCATCAAAATTTCAACAAAGTTAAAAAGAAAAGAAATGTTAAAAACCTAATTTACAATTATATAACTGTGAATAAATATCGCATTAAAAGTCCATGATGATTTAAAAAGCCAAATTTATCTACTAAGCTACTTCACTTTTAAAAATAAATCCAATTGTTTCTTAAAATCCTTCTTGTTTTCAGCAGTTCTTACGTCTGTAGGCAAATCATTGTATAACTTTGCCCCCATGTAATGAAATCCCTTTCGTGCATATTCAGTTTTGATGCTTGGCAAAGTGGCTAAGCATTTGTTGTTTTAAGATGTTATGCACCAGGACACATGCTCTTTTTAAATTTGATTTTTCAGGTGACAGAACATTGCATTCCTTTGAGCTCACGCCAATTATTCTCATAGCACGCTCATGAAGAGCAGCTAACTTTCTCGATTGACCAGATGGATTTTCTTTTATTGTAAACATTCACTTTAGATTACTGTATTACTGTATGGGATTTTTATGATCTACTAGAAATTAACTTCGAGCCTTCGAGCTTCATACTTCGAGCCTCGAGCCCTCGAGTCTCAAGCCTTGCATGTTTGAGCCTCGAGCCTTGAGCCTTCCAGTTTTATATCATGAGCCAACAGACCTCGATCTTTTATCTTTATCTTAGCATACACGTATTTTCTGTGAGAAACTTATGTCCGGGGTTGGCACCCACTTTCTGAAATTTTGGGCAATTTTTGATACCAGATGTCTCATAAAGGTTTCTTAGATTGTTAATGCTCTAATTTTTGGCAAAGTTAATTCATTTTTGTTGAAAGGACTTCAAAAGTACCAATGAAAATCCTATAGGACTTCAAAAGTACCCATTAAAGTCCTGAGATAAATTTTAACAGAAATCACACTCAAAATTGCTAGGATTTATAGCAAGAATCGCTGCAAAATGTGTAAATTGTGAGAGCACACAGGTTTCTCAAGGACTGAAAATGGCTCTTCTTATGCCTTAAGTTCTCATGCCATTGCTTTCAATCTCATGTTCAAAATATAGTTTTCAAGGGTATTGTTAGATTTCTGTGTTCTTAGTTGATAGATACCTTCATTAAAACATGTCGCCTCATTTGTTATTATGTTTGGTTCAGTCTGTCAATATGAGGCTTGCTCAAGATGAAAGACTCGAAGGCTCGAGGGCTCGAAGGTTCGAGGCTCGAAATACAAGGCTCAAAGGTTCGAGGCTTGCAATACAAGGCTCGAGGCTTGAAGGCTCCAAACACAAGGCTCGAAGACTCGAGGCTCGAGGCTCGAAGGCTAGACATATAGAATACATCTTGTAGTGATGTAGTGGGGGACCCCTTCAAACATACGAGCTTCACATATTTATCGATCTGCAAATAAGTTTTTGAAATTGTGATTGCTCATCATAAATATGACGTCGTAAAATGAAAGACGGCAGGGGTATGATGTCTTTCAAAGACTAATCGGTTGGTACCAACATATTACTGGTACCAATATTGTCGCATTTGAAGCTGAGAAAAAAATCAGTGCAGCTTTTGTGATTTATTACATCATCACTCTCCAAATATGGGAATTTTCTGGCCAGATAGCTCCATTTATGGCAATAAAACAGTAAAGATTCGATAACCAATTAAATTTGAGAAAATTTTAGAAGGTTCAGCTCTTTAGCTTGCCTTGTCTCTGTTTTATTGTTTGACCAAAGGCAGAAAATGGCACTGTTGCTATTGCGTTGGACATGATTGCACACAATAACTTTTTTCAATTGCTCTGAAGTCTACGAGTTTCGTTCAAGGCATACATTGGCTATGGGCAGCCTATCTGGCTGGCCTCTGCACTTCTATTTCAGCACAGAACACGTATTATTCATGTAACTACAGTGGTTCTGTATCATCAACATGCAGCAATCAAGTTGTTTATCGTATTTGGACTATGATTAGTAAGTCTTGTACGAAACCAATCTAAAGCTGCTGGCCCTCGAAGGCGAGTTTAGCAAGAAAGATTTCTCAGCAAGTCGCTTTCGTAAAGCAGTACTCTTTTTGTCAAATAAAGCAAAATAGGCGTGGTATCTCCCTCGAGGAGAAGTTTTAGAGACGAAGCTGTACAAGTAACATTTTTGGCCTAAAACGGAAAGAAAGATGACGTTATAAGATGTACAGAATGAAATTCATCTATATATGCTCTGATTTTCCACAAAATCGTTTTTTTTTATATTCAAATATTAAATCTTACAATATATTTTACATTCTACTATACCTAATTCTAATTACTATACGACACTACAGGAACGATACCATGGGGAGCGAAAGACAATGACTACCCCATGGCCAATATCTAAAAACACGAAACATTAAACTGTATACAGTCACACTACGAACATTTCTAAATTAAAAGATACGATACTAGATTCTGTTTCACACCAGATGCCAGGCACTCCACTCACCCCAACCAACAACAAACGAGCCGCGCTCGCAGCACCAACATACACATCGCAACCGCGATGAATTTAAGATCATTTAAGACGGCCCAGTCAGAATTGCCCGTTCCTATCATGAAGATATCGATACCGGGTCAGGATATTATGCGATTATTTAGAACTAATATCTTCTAGTGGAGAAATGAGATGAATTTAAATAAACAATAACCACTACAACTAACCAAATAAATCTAAGTGATACACTTTATACGACTGCCTCATTATCTAATTTGTGTCTTTTATAGAATTGACACAATATATTTACAAGTTTTCCCAATGCTGCAACGCTTGATTTCATTTCTTCGACTATTTCCANTTCAGCATACTTT
The DNA here is from genome assembly GCA_004194395.1 of Aurelia aurita complex sp. Pacific. Taxonomy (NCBI): domain Eukaryota; kingdom Metazoa; phylum Cnidaria; class Scyphozoa; order Semaeostomeae; family Ulmaridae; genus Aurelia; species Aurelia aurita complex sp. Pacific. The sequence goes on along the minus strand of REGL01000038.1, from coordinate 509,900 downwards.
TAAAAATGCTAAGAGAGGGTGCTTGTTTGACATCCAAAGGCAATTCATTCCAAGTCTTTGCACCCCGGAAAGATATCGCTTTCTGCCCATTGCAAGTTTTCATCCTTGGAACAAGGACATCGGCAATGGCATTCCGCAAATTCATACTGATATCACGCGCAGAGTTTTTCTTGAAAAGGTTTGAAAGATAGCCGGGTGCAAGACCTGACAATGCTTTGTATGTAATAGTAGCTGTCTCGCATTTTATCATTTCCGTAACCGTTGGCCAATTTAGTTCCTTGATCAAATTTGAGGCGGATACATCATAGCTGCTATTGGTGACAATTCTTGCAGCTCGATTTTGCAATTTTTGTATGGTTTGCAATCTGGTTTCACTGCAGCCTCCCCAAACAGAACAGCAATAACGGAAATGTTATTGCGTGAAAGTTCGTGAAAACAATGATCTTTTTGCTGGATGAAGCCAAATACTTTGAAGACAAATTGGATACGGGTATTAGAATAGAGGGATCTACACGTCTATTTTGGTAGCTTTTTGCTTCCAAGGAACGATACAATGTAAGTGAAAACTTTCTGCTGACCTCTTTGTTGTATCAAAATACAGGAAAGACCACAAACTGATCGTTAGTCGTTATGGACGCTTAAATGCTCGAGAACGGGAAGGGGGCATTCCAATCAGTTCGACACACTAGAGACAATGCCCTGGGGGCATACAGTGATTCAGCGGCGAAGCTACGGAAATTATTGGGGTTCATGGAGCAGACCTCCAATTTCTCGACAATTATATGTGTCCCTCTCCCCTCGGGCTTGATTGTTGACAAACTACCAAGTGGCTAATTGTGCATACAAATTCTGCGACAAAACAAAGCGTTAGGGACGTGTGGCAGCCCCCCTCAGACACGGACTCCCTCTGGGTACGTCTTTGAAGTGATTATACATTAGCAAAGATCCACGGGGGGGGGGGTTCTCCCATGGTAAAGGTACCTGGGGGTGTGTCGCGACGAAGTGTATACTTTTTCGGACTTCTAGTCTAGCCTATGGTATACTTTTTTGCAATTTTGGCCTAGCCACGGTCTAGCCAAGAGTATCATATTTGACAATATTCGTCTAGCGAACGGTCATATTATCACATTTGACAATATTGGTCCAGGGAATGATCAAAATTGGTCTAGTAGCCAAGGGTACCATTTTCGTAACAATTGGTACAGGAAATGGTGAAAATTGGTCTGGCCAAGGGTACCATTTTCGTAAAAGTTAGTCTAACCTAGGGTACCACTTCGAATGTGCTCGCAACAGACCCCTACCCAAAATTTAGCCAAGAACCCCCCACCCCCGTGCAAAGATCAAACGGACTTACCGAAAACACACCACGTACAACCCAACCATGATATTTTCTTAATGATCTTCCATACGCATTTGCTACAAGAATAGAAAAATGCGAGCACAAAAATTACCCCGCCACTAAGAAACTCATTTTGTAAAACCAAGCTGTTTGATTTCTTATAAATGTCATATAAATGTTCTATCAAATCAAAAATGTTGGACAATGACCATGGTGCCATCTGGCAGGCTGCAGTTTCTTTCGAGTCAGTTTCTTAGTGGCGGGGTAATACTGTAATTCAGTAAATACGTATCGTAATTTTTTAGGAAAATATCTAAAAAAGAGGTTTTAAATCTTCAAGATATTGCGACTTATGATCAATTTGTAATGGGATTGACAAAATCAGCTAAGTTTTGTTTACATCCATTGCAACAAAGTCGGGTGATCTCTCCTCGATTAGCTTAGCTACTGAGAGAGCCCCTCCTTAAGAAATTCCCCTATATGCAATTCTTCTGTTTTCATGATGTCGTTTTTCATTTTGATTTCTTCTGTAGTACTGTATTTGTCATGTATTAGTTAATTAGTTCGGTATGTTGTATTTCATTGTAATTAACTTTTGTCTTTTGCATTGTATGTAGTGGAATTTTGAAATATATGAAACTGAAACTGATCAATCTCTTGATAAGAGATCTTTTGAATTATTTAAAATGAAAACTTGTGCCATGGATGCAAGTAGACAAGCCTTAGCAGATTCTGTCCAATCTTTCAATAATTCGTCTCTTTCAATCACAGCAAACAAAACCAGACTAAAAACTGAAATCATACTTGCTGCAACGGCCAGATCTTGTTCTCCTCGACAAATTTCAGCAAGGAATACATGAATAAATTCCAAAGCTCTGGAAGGGGATACAAAATATTACCATTATCCTTGCATTATAGAAACCTTGACAAAAAATAGAGCAAGGATGAAACTAGATTTTATTAGCATCAAAGCAAGTAAGGCTTGTTCTCCTAAACAAATTTGAGCAAGGAATACATGAATAAATTCCAAAGCTCTGGAAGGGGATACAAAATGTTACCATTATCTTTGCATTATAGAGACATTGACTAAGCACAGATCAGGGATAAACAAGATTTTATTAGCATCAAAGCAAGTAAGGCATTCGTTAAATCAGTCGCGATGGAATTGGACTCTCGATACGGGTTTGAAATATAAGAATTCCCCAAAGCTTTCTATAGTGCTTTTTTATCAAAAAGTAATCAGTCAAATGACCTCCTCTCCTTCGATTTTCCTATAATAGTCATCAACTTTAGCAAAATTAGCTTTCAGAGAACATTTGAAAAAAGCGAAGGGTAATCGGGGAAGACCAAAACAGACATGGATCAGACAAATGAATAAAGACCTGAAACCAATAAATAAAACAGTGGATGAACTAACTGAAAACGATTATGAGCGAAAGGAATGGAAGAAAACAGTGGCAAGGCTAATGTCTTGAATCAAGACGGAAGAGCCAGTAAGAAGAGAAGAGAAGAAGTCATCAACTATCCGTTCATTTTGCTACAGATTTTGACGAAGAAATAACATTCTATTGATCAGAGAGAGCATAATTTATCACAATCTATCAGCTTTCTAAAGACAGACTTTTATTACTTCAACAGTGGAAAGCGGACCAAACTCATATGCTTTAACACATCACAGACAATGCTTTTTCGTAATGTGAAGACAAAGCTAGGCATTATAATCAATGAACAAAATCTCCCCAGTTAAAGCAGCAGTCTTCACACGAGTTTAAAATAATGTACTTGCCAAACTGTACGATCATGTATTAACATATGATTAAATTTATTCCATTAAAATCAGTCGAGTCGGAAGAATTTGAAACTTTTGAGAACCTGTAGCTCTCAAACCAGTTATCAGATTCCTACCGGGTGCGCCAAAATAAACTATGCACGTTTGGCAGGCCACAATAAATCGTACACTGGACCGATCTTAAAGATCCATGACTTAGTCTTTAGCAAAAAGCCTGAATTAGATTCTAGGACTTTTTCCAAATTTTTCCGCTTTCGGTTTTTAGAACTAAAAGCGAGTTTCTTAAAATGTTCGTTTTCGAAAAAATTGAAAACGATTAAAGGATATCGATCAAATTTTAAAAGATTCAACAGGAATGAACAAAGAGAAAACGTTTTCAGGGGGATTTGGGGGTTTAGTACGAACTCTCGTACATCAGATTTTGATNAAACTATGCACGTTTGGCAGGCCACAATAAATCGTACACTGGACCGATCTTAAAGATCCATGACTTAGTCTTTAGCAAAAAGCCTGAATTAGATTCTAGGACTTTTTCCAAATTTTTCCGCTTTCGGTTTTTAGAACTAAAAGCGAGTTTCTTAAAATGTTCGTTTTCGAAAACATTGAAAACGATTAAAGGATATCGATCAAATTTTAAAAGATTCAACAGGAATGAACAAAGAGAAAACGTTTTCAGGGGGATTTGGGGGTTTAGTACGAACTCTCGTACATCAGATTTTGATTGGTCGATTTCTAAATTGCAAATTACCGCGAACAAGTTCTGTCTTTGTCCATTCATGTGGATTTTCTAGAAAACTTGATCGATGTTTTTTGATCGTTTTCAGTGTTTTCGAAAACTAAAATTTTAGGAAACTCGCTTCTCGCTCCAAAAACTGAAAATGAAAAAATTTGCAAAAAATCCCAGGATCTAAGTCAGGCTTTCTGCTAACGATTAAGTCATAAATCTTCAAAATCGGTCCAGTGTATGATTTATTGTGGCCTGCCAAACGTGCATAGTTTATTTTGGCGCACCCGGTATACAATGATAATACCTGCGTAGTTAACATATAAACTTAGATAAGAAAATTTTTGTATTATATGACAAAAATCGCTTCAAAACTCAGAACTCAAAAGGGATAAATTTTCAAAAATTCAAAAAATATTTCAAGACTTCACAATATCGCTCAAATCAGTTTGGTCCTTCGCACAACTGCAGGTCAAGAAATTTTCATGATCAGTAAAAATTCACATTTTGGTGGTTTTTTCTCGAAAATGTTCACCCTTTTTGCGTCACCCGATACAGAAAGTAAATTACCTTTTAAGCCAGAGTAAAGCATCTGTTGTTGAATTTCTTGCATTACAAGTATTACTTTTGAGCTCTTGGAATATCATGTTTTGCAAGTAAACAAATGCCGTCTCGTCTGTCTGGTATTTTCCCAGGATTTTCTAAAAAAGGTAAGCATTTTAATTGCAATACAAAAGGAATAAAAAAATTCACATGTATTCAATCCGACATACCTAAAAAATTCTTTAATATATTCAACGCTTCGAGCTTATTAATCCAGGGCTCAAAATCTTCTGACTATTGGTTGAATTGATTACGATGAATCCTAGTAATCGCTCATCAAAACGAGACTCACGTCAAACCAAGACAGCTCCTACAGCTCATACTTAGAGGATCAAGCAGCCCATCAATCAATAGTAATAACTATGGCCATGTAATCAGTCTAACTGAAGGCACGAAAAACAGTCGTGATCTATTTTGTAACATAAAAAGAACTATTCATACCTTAACGTTGCCTTGAATATCAATCTTCACCGGTGCGAAAGTTGTAGAGCCAAGAATATCTGTATAATTACAACAACAAAAAACTGGTTTAAGACAAACAAAAACAAGATAGTTTCAAGGCAAGATAAACCTGACTGTTGGCAGCCAACTGGCTGGCAAAGAAAGGTTGGAGTCTTCCCCCATTTAGCCATCCTAAGAGTGACGATTATATTGGATGAGAAGATATATGCAGAATCCAGATGCTACTTAATTAATGCTGGGAATTATTTAGCTCATGTCGAATCATTATTGTAAATGAATGCACTGTTCCCATTAAGATTTAAGAACGCTGAAAGCTGGACAAATAAAGACAGAGGACCAGAAATCTGATTGATTTTAGCTCCTTTCGTCAAATCTTTGCTTGCACTAAAGAAAGTCTTAGAAAATTACTAGTAAAATACTAAATATGAGCTTATTTGAACTACTGATTCGATTTGAATATTATTTCCAAGGTTTCTTTTGGCAATTTGAAATTCTCCTCGTGCATGAAGAAATTGCTAAATGCTGGTTTTTTGCATATCTCATCCTAAGCGCACGGGAAGATAAATCTTGGGGGGGGGGCTGATAAAGTCAATCGTTCACAAAAACTGTGCCAGACTAAAGGCTAATTTTTGTCTCAATATGGCCGATTTTTGTAAATTTTCCAACCTTGGACGGGGGCCTTGACTTCTCAACCCCCTGTCTCCCACACTTTTGTCCATCAAATTTCCCTTCAACCTCAGCTTTCCTTCAAGGGTTTGTGCAAGGTTAAAAGCCTGCATTTGCGAATGGAACAATAATTCTAAAAATAGCCTATTCAAATCGATGTCCCACACATGCTGTCGACAATTGATAGCCAAAGAAACAATGCTGTGTGTGAGTGCTTTCTTTGTTCTATTTATAGAAAAGCCTACACAACATTAAACACTCACTTTAATAAAATCAGAATTTGGGAAATTTAAGCAACAGCTCCATTCCGTCATCAAGGAATTTTCAAAATGCACTCACCAAAGACAGGAAGAATACCAGTACAGGCATCGAGGAAACTTTTCGTAGGAATGCGACCATCGATAGAGACAATGACATCCTCAAACCTTTAACATTAACAAATAATAAATCATTGTGGCTGAAAAATTAAACGAAATGTATGAAATTTGATCCCTTTGGCAGCCAAGGCTAGAATGCAATAAGTCCCAGTTATCGCTGACCAAGATGAGATCCCAGATGCTTGATTCTGTAATCTTGTAATTGTACTACCGTAAAAACTCTATTAAGCCCCCCTATCTATTAAGCCCCCCTCTCTAATAAGCCCCTCCCCTCTGAGCCAAAATTTAAAATAAGCCCCCCCCTCTTTATAAAGCCCCCACTTATATCAGATTCCAGAGACTACCAAAGACTTCCTTTTTTAGCTAAAAAAAGCTTGCATGTTAATTCTGATGTGGTTTGGGATATAACTGTGTCGAATGTATGTATTTGACTGGTATAATGGTATGTTGAATCCGCAAAATATGGAGTAAAAGAACTGAAAAGCTATCTATCCTTTTCAACTGATTTTGTGAATATGCCCCCTCTCTAATGAGCCCCCTCTCTTTTACCCCCCTCCCCGGGGCTTAATAGAGCGTTTACGGTAATAGAATATTTCGAGAGGGCTTTTTAGTTGCTACGACTCATTGTATCGTGCAAAAGATTGAAGAAACTTACTTGACGGGAACAAGACTGAAAAATGACCGTGGTTCTGGTTTCGCTACAACTTCTTCTGAAGAATGTGACTCTAACGATTGCTGTGATAATGCATACAATTGCGCGTTGCCATTAGTTCCACTCGACGTCGTTGTTGTTGTTGCGGTGCTTGGTGATGAGATCACAGGGATACAAGGTGAAGGTCTTTCTGGCTCTCTCGATTCAGAGTCTGTGTTCTGCCGTTCGTCGATGGATTGAATTGAGTTGCTTTTCGTTGAAGGTGCAGGTGAAATTGGTTGAATAGATAACGTATTTGGTGGGTTCATTGGTGTCGGTGTTTTTAAGTCATTGTGACTCTCTGCGCCATGACTGGATGGTGATAACAGGCCTAAAACAAATATTTTCAATTTTCAAAATTGCAATTTGCAACCACAAACACATAAATGCGTCTCAGTCATAGTGGCTCTCTGCTCCATGGCTAAATTGTGATAACAAGCCTGAAACAAAGCTTGTTTGCTAAGTCTAAAATGTTTCGTCAGCTTTTTAACATTGATATCCTCTTCCACTATAGCAAAATGGGCACGAAATATAGAGCCTTAAAAAGAGCAAAGTCAACAACAATTTTTACGAACGTTGGCTGAAATGCACAGCTTTCCCATGACGAACAGTATTCGCAGGTCATATTGTAGTGTAAAATCGACATTCCAATTATTTATAACATTTCCAACTATTCAAGACTGTTTCAAATTAGATCAATTCAGTTGATGAACGTGAATTAGACTAGGCCATGTTACAGAGCGTTTGGAGACGAGCTTGTCTCATCTTCAGACAAATGAAAATTACACGTGTGAGTTTCTTTTCATGATAAGTCGAAACATATGGGTTAGACAGATAAGTGTATAAGTCTACATTTGCGAAATATTTCTGAAATAACTTTCCATGATTGTAGCTATGTCAATGTTTCAATAAATACAGTAAAACCTCATTGCGAGGACCCTCTACCTTTGAAAACCTACTGCCTGAACTTTCTTGATTTTAAGGTTACGGAACCTAGAATATTGCAGACAAATCCAAAACAGACAAAACATCAACCAGGACTCCAATAATTATCAACACAGTATTATGTAGTGCAGGATCAGTAACTCATAGATGCAATTCAATTTGCAACAGCATAGCAACTGAAATCAAAATGGCAAATCGTTTTGAGATCTTTAACGGAAAACAAGCAATTCTCTTTTCCTTGCAGTTGTTGACTTTGTACCTTATGCACAGAACATTGGTTAAATTATCTAATTACATCAGGTGGCACCTTTATGACACCTCTGTAGAAAAATTGGATTGGGTAGCTCCCCTACTTGGGTTTTAGACTTACCACGATCAGACTCCGTTAACGAATCCGAGAAGATGCTTGATGGTGAAGAAGGTGACGGTGTGCTGAAAAAACAAAATACCAAAATTTAATATTTTTAACAGCCAATTTCAAGCAAAGAAAATTGTCGATTTCTTTGCAATTCTGAACTAGTCAACATAGGAAATATAACGAAGTTGTTTACTTTGCCACCAACTTGCAGAAAATGATATCGAAAATTAATTGAGGCCAACAGTTTCAATGTAGTTGACTGTTGCACATTGAGTATAAAAGAGGGGGGAATTACCAATGTACAAAAAATCATTCTTCCTTTGAATTTTATGAGTAAAACCCATTTTTAGAGGAAGTAAGATCCCGTAAATCCTCGAATAGGCCCCCGGGGTTCACTTGTAAAAATTAATTTTTGTATGGGAGCTTATTCGAAGGAGGGGGGGGGGGACTTATCAAATAGCAAGGAAGATATCTCATGGCTACTGCAATTCTATCTGATAAAGGTATGGAAAAAGGTGAAAATCGTATCAATTTTGAACTGGAATTCACATGAAATGATAAATTAGAAATGCAACATTGAACTATAACAACAACAAGACATAGACTGTATCAATTTGTGTACAATTCACCCTTTTGTAGAATTAAAATGCCTTATATGGGGGATTATTTGAAGAAGGACTTACATGCCAAAATAAGTTATGAGGGGGGGGGCTTATTCGAGAAGAGGGCATTGTTTGAATGTGGGGCTTAATCGAGGATCTAAGGCAGCAACATTTGAAAACCAATGACATTTTTAGCTAGAAATGTAACTATCAATTGCTGCTCACTGAATATTTGCATGTTCCTCTCTGTTTTGACTGCAGGGGCATGTCTTCTTCATAAAAAATTACGTTTCTTTATATGCCAAGTGATTCTTCGAAGTTCAGGTACCAAAGTTGTTTTGAGTTTTCCCTTTCTAATATACCGATTGCAATCTTACTCTATGCTTACCCGATTTCACTGTGATGTTGGTGTTTCTTGAAAAACGGAGGATTCTTGATCTGCAAAAAGTCAAGGAATTCTCTCAAATATCCTGCTTATCATAGGAAATTAATGCTTCATAATGTACGAAGAATATTGCAGCTTACAGTATTTACTGTACGTCAAGTTCATGAATATTGATGAAAATTCCTCTTGTTGCATGTAGTGCAATGGCACACAATGATAAACAAGTAAATAAAGATTCTTAGACATTTTTCATTGTCGAGAAATACCTTAAAGGGGTTGTAGAAGCTTTTTTGTAAACGATCGAAAAGTATGAGACAACCCGCGCACGTGACTAACGCCTTGGGTTTTAATAGCGGCCAGTTTCATAGCAGCTTCTGCGTAAGTTTCATTGTAGTGTGTTCTTGTTTATGTCTATGAAATGTGATGGAACTTTTGATACCATTAAAGCTTTTAAATATTCGGCGTTCGAAAAATTGAACAAATCTTCCACCAATGCTTCGATCACCAAGATTGTCGCAGATACTTTGGATTACTATTCTTTGTGAAAAATCGCCATTAGCTATGTTGTGTTTAGCCTAAACGCATTTGATGGTATGACACGCAGAGGCACGGAGAGAGGAAGGGTTGTACAGCCCCTTTAATTGTCTGCTTCTCCTTCTAGATTTTTCGAAATCTGCTAGAGAATAAAGAACTACAGCATTACTATTCTCTGTGCAAAATCACTATTGGCTGTGTTGTGTTTACCTAGCCTAAACACATTCGATGATTTGACACGCAGAGCCACGCAGAGCCACGCAGAGAGGAAGGGTTGTACAGCCCCTTTAATTGTCTGCTTCTTCTCCTAGATATTTCGAAATCTGCTAGAGAATAAAGAACTACAGCATTACTATTCTCTGTGCAAAATCACTATTGGCTGTGTTGTGTTTACCTAGCCTAAACACATTCGATGATTTGACACGCAGAGCCACGCAGAGCCACGCAGAGAGGAAGGGTTGTACAGCCCCTTTAATTGTCTGCTTCTTCTCCTAGATATTTCGAAATCTGCTAGAGAATAAAGAACTACAGCATTACTATTCTCTGTGCAAAATCACTATTGGCTGTGTTGTGTTTACCTAGCCTAAACACATTCGATGATTTGACACGCAGAGCCACGCAGAGCCACGCAGAGAGGAAGGGTTGTACAGCCCCTTTAATTGTCTGCTTCTTCTCCTAGATATTTCGAAATCTGCTAGAGAATAAAGAACTACAGCATTACTATTCTTTGTGCAAAATCGCCATTAGCTATGTTGTGTTTAGCTTGAACACATTTGATGATTTGACACGCAGAAAATCTTTGCCACCATTTTCAGGACTGATTTTTCAAGGCAGCTGCATATCATGAACATATTAAGTAAATATTTAGCACATACTCGAATTGGTGTTGATACTGGAGAGCCAGATGCTGTACCTGAAAATACGACAAAACATTAAAAAAAGGATCGAATGAGAAAGGAGGAAGCTCTCAAAGCATCAGAGCGAAATGAAGCCTCTTTCTGGCGTGATAGTTTTGACATCGATCAAAAGCCAGGTTGCGTTTTATTTTTACTATTAGTGGCGTGTCTTGTAAAGAAGAACCCCTTTCGTATCATGAATAGCAGTACAGTTTTCAAGACATTTTTGGGTGTTTCTACTTGTGTTCATTCCATTGGTGTCAATCATCTGTGAGACGCCTGGTCGAGTTGCTAAGGAAGGCTGCGAGAAGCCTTCCTTAAATCTACTGTATATTTTTTAGGTCACGTAAGTAGCTGTCGTAATTGAAATTCGATGACATCATACCCTTTCCAGTTATGGCACCCATAGAATATATAATATATGTGTAGTTGCAGTTTAGTTGGTTTTATTAGTAATATTGGCATTGATAAAAAAGGACGGTTTGCAAAGAGTAAGACATTGTTCAGTCATTAGTACGCCCCCGCCTTAGTACGTTCCCTTCCAGTCAAATTCAGAAAATGTCTTCAAACACACATGACAACACAGCATCTGGAGCCAAAGCTGGACATGTTTTAGTCATTGTACCGGGAGTTCCAACCTGATATATCGGCGTTTGTTGAACCGAACAATCATGAATTTTGAACCGATTTGAATTAATTACCCACCATCTTGACTCAAAAATGCTACCTTAGATGCAAAAAATAAGTTCACTAAAATCCATCATATCGTTCCAGAGTTCAACAACGAAATAAAAGTTAAAAATAAAGTTCAAATCTTGTCCTATTTTAATACTTGATGAGGTAAAAAGCGCACCAAGTATCCCCCAAGTCATTATCATCAAGGGTACAGTTTCAGACATCCTGAAAATAAAATTTGGTCAATATGGATCTACACTGTAGTAGTGAACTGATAAATAAATCTAAGTTGGCTTTTCTATCAGTTCAGTGACTACGTGGATCCATTTTTTCGCTTAGGCCAAAATTGACTTTCAGACACTCTGAAATTGCAGCATGCCTGCAAAGGACCCTGGGTGACAATGGCTCTTTAATAAGCCATCTATGTAGACTCATGACGATTAGTCCCTTGTATTCCTGCGGTACCTTGCTCAACAGGAACTCAAACTGAAACAGTTAAAAAGCTGACCCTATCTTCTGCATTCCATCGATCGAGTCTGGATCGAACGACTGCTTCAGCTCTGTTCAACGGTCACTCTTCAGAAAGGAAATGCGATAGAAAACACGGTAAGCAGACATTTAATCAACGAAACCTGGTACTCATTTGAAGAGGAAAGTTCACTTTTTACCTGGTGAGTGCAAAATAAATCTTTTAATGCTGCAATGTCCATGTTTTTAAAACCAAAACATTGCAGAGAAATCTTCAAGTACCTGCCGCAGCAACTTCCTTCAAATTTAGTCAACTGCGTCAATCGAATTGAAGGTTCGAAACTTATTGTTCTTTGCCAAATCTCGCAATCTGATTGGTATTCTTAGCCTCACTACATAAGGACCCTCAACTTACGCTCATCTAATTGAAGTGAATTAATGTTGTTGTTGTCGCTCCAGTCAAGGGCCTTATGGACTAACTCTTCTCAAAACGGCAAAAAATTGTCGCCAGGAACAAATTTGTTCCTGGACCAATCAGGATGCAAGACTTGAAATAACTTGATGGGATTGGCTGATTCTTCCTCAATTTAAACTTCCCGCCAAAGGCAAACAAACGAATTCGAACAACGCGTTCGACTGAACTGCTCCGACGATCAAAATCTCGAAGTAACGAGCGAATTTGCGAGATCTTTTGCGTCCTCAAACAACCAAAATATCACTTATGGGTAGGATTTTTTTGCTTTAATAGTTTGAAGAAAGATTCACCTTAGTACTGATAGTTTGTTTTGCTGTGTAGCACTTCAGGAAAACCACTTTTTGCGGCATTTTAGGGTCGGTGGTTTCAAGAAAAAATAGCAGGTGATGTAGGCCATGTCCGTTTCTGGAAGCGTAAGTCCATGAGTCGTAGTTATAGCGTCCATCAGCCTATCAATAGCGATAACCTACGAACATATAATCAGTCTAA
>REGL01000038.1:472091-497214 GCA_004194395.1 Aurelia aurita complex sp. Pacific | reverse complement strand
TACTCCTCGCAAAACGGAGTTACGGCGTAAAATGGGGTAGGCCGAAATTATTCCCCATTTTTGGGGGGCGCGCGCTCCGCTTCTGGGGGCAATATTGAACCCCAAATTGCGTTATTAGACTCGCAAATGAATGGTCTCTTGAAAACATTTTTCCGTTTTTAAATCAGGCTCGTAACCATGGAGCATCGACTCCAAACGTAACCTCGGGTCGGAAAATCGTAACATTTATTTTTCAACCCCCTGTTGTGACGTCATAATGACCCCAAAATTTCCTGAAACTCCGAAATTCGGATGCGCCGTGGTCCATTACCCCTTTTAAACTCCTCACTTGCCCCATACACTCAATTGATTTTGTGAAATTACCGATTCAATAAAGGCCATTTTTGAATGGGAGCCAATTATAATCTGATTTTGCTATTGTTTCCGAATAGCCAATCAAATTGTCGAACGGCCTCCTGTATCCCAGAGTAGAGGTAGAGCAACGAACTCACTCTGGGGACGAGATTGGGCACATAGCTGTCATTAGGTTCTGCTTTGGGGTTTTATCGACCTAGGCCTGTGCTTGGGGTGTATTTGGTGTTTGGTGTAACACATCAACAATCCTTCCAAAAGCCTTTCCAAAATTTCTGTGGTCTTTTAAAGCCAAAGCTTCTAACTCATCGGATGTTTCAAATATCTTGATTCAGAGATTTATCTTCAAGGAAGCAGACAACGATTTACTTACTTAGCGAGTCTTCAACCACCTCCATCATGTCATTTAGATTTGATAAGAATGAGTCACAAGTTGCAGACAGCATTGTTGCAGCTTCATTAATTTGCTATAAGAGATGCAGGATTTTCATTTAAGAAAAATGGAAAAGAATATGGTTAAATAAGCTACAGCTCCCAATAGACTTTCCAGCTATTCTAAGAAAGAATCCGAATCGAGTGATGTCTTTATACACATTTTGAAGAATTTTCAAATGCACATAATAGCGATAGAAGCTCCAACGCCACTTGACCGAACCTCAGCACGTATAAGAATATCGCTTGATTCAGACTTTTTTGTAGAATAGCTAAAAGCTCTATTGCAGGAACATGCAAGGACTTGTGATCAGTTTTGTAATAATTATCATTCAGTTAATAGAAATATTCCAGGTTCGCAAAAAAATTTTCGCTGACAAGATGCCATAATTCATCTACTTAACGGATTTTGATGACTGTTGCAAATCTTTGCCAGCTCTAATCCACGTTTGGCCATTTCTTTGTATTTTTAAAGGTGTATCCCCCCTCCCCATTATAAAAGATTTCTTGAAATTCTTGTTCTCAGAACATAATACAGCGCAAGATCAACTTTTCTGAAACTGCCAAAAAGAAAGCTCACCAAGGTGTGGCTCTTTGATAATAAACTTTTAAAGCTAAAGTTATAATTTTGAACAAAAGTTACTGTATAGTTTTAAAAATTAATTGGTGCATAATGTCAGAAAGTGAATCAGGAATCACTTTCAAAATGGTTCACCTTGTTTTCATCTTTACTTGGGCAAAGAGATTTTAACTGATGAACTTGCTGCACAATGATATTCCTGCACATGTTCAGCTCTGACATCTTCTCTTTCAAGTAACTCACAGAATTTACTGCAAAATGAGAAAGACAATTGCTCAGCCAGAAAAATATGAATTTAGACATATTGTATATATCAATTCTGGGATGTTAAGCTACAAATGAACTGTGCTGTCCCATTTGTTATAGTTTTCTTTTTTTCTAAGCTTTCTTTTTCAGCTCACATCTCCAAAACGAGAAAGGGCATAGGTTTGCTAAAGTATCTCTCCAAGTATTTGCCTAGACATACTCTAAACGAATTATATAAGCTCTATGTGCGGCCCCACCTGGACTACGGGGATGTTATCTATCATATTCCAGCAAAGGTATGTGAATTCACACAAAACATCATTTTTCCAAATCTAATGGAAAAACTTGAGTCTGTCCAGTACTCTGCTGCTCTTGCTGTGACAGGAACTTGGAGGGGAACATCGCGTGAAAAGCTGTACGCAGAGCTTGGCTGGGAATCTGCAGGTGGAGTAGACGGCTGACTTTGTTCTATAAGATTCTGAATAATATCACCCCCTTGTACACAAAGGAGCCCATCCGACCACTTCATCAGTCGAACTATTTCCTTCGCAACCAGGATGCTATTGGGCAAATTAGGGCAAGAACAGAAAAATACAAATCTAGCTTCTATCCAGATTGCATATCTGAATGGAATAAACTTGATCCTAAAATCAGGCTTGCCCCATCCGTTGCTGTTTTTAAAACAAAGCTTCTGTCAATAATTCGCCCCCTTGCAAGATCTGTCTTTGATATTCATAACCCAATAGGCCTATCGTATCTTTCCCAAATAAGGGTCGGTCTCTACAAACTAAATTTCTACAAATTCAAGCACAATTTCAGGGACACCGTAAACCCGATGTGCCCAACGAATGACGGTATTGAGGACACGGGCACTTTCTGTTGTTTTGCCCATCATTTGATAGTCAACGACGAGATCTTCTCGCTGGAGTTTCAGATGCATTACGACCATTTGTTGAAATCAACAGCCTTTCTAACAACGTTCTTGTACAAATTTTGCTATATGGTGATAAAGACCTTTCAAGTGATGCTAATAAAAGTATACTCGAACTGACTTTAGATTTCATCCACAAAACAGGTCGGTTTGTTTAAGATAGATCAAACCTTTGTTTCACGCCATACAGCCACAAAGCAGCCACAAAGTCCTTTCATTTTTGTTTTCCATCTTCGTTTTGTCTGTATTTTTAAGTAAACATTAGACTTATTACATTTCGTCCCTAGTTTTCGCTAGCAAGTTTTTCTATTGAGTAGAGTTATTTCACCAAATTATTGAATGTAACTGCTCGCTCAAACAGCGAAAGGGTTAAAGTTAAAATAAAAAACGAGTGAAATTTACGACAAAATGTAATCAGAGTCTAAGTAAACATTGTTTATATGTAGCTTTTCGTAATTGTATATCTAGATGTAAATTAGTTTAGTGTTCTATGTCATGACCCTGGGATAGTCATGGGTTCTTGCTTCCCGGGGTATCATCTTAGTTATGTAGTTAAGTAATTTGTAAGTATAGTCTTAAGTAACTCGTTCTTGTAAATCTTTATATTGAATATAAAAAAAAAATTTGTTATAGTGAAGACAATTTGGCATTCAGTTGAAAAAATATCTATGTAGAGGTCTATGAGGAAATTTTTGGCACACAGAATTGGTACAAATATATATATATATATCATTGTATATCTAATTTTCTTTTTATTTATGTCGACTCTACTGCATATGCCTATACTTTAAATTTGTAGCCTGTAGTTATTCAATTGCTGTAAGTTGTTTTATGTTTTATGTTTTGAGTACTTGTACAATATGGAAATGGAATTCAAAAGGAATGAACTGAACTACATACAGTATGGCAAGTGCAAATCTTACATAATTAGTGTTGTATTTCCCATAGCAAAAGCTTGTTGGTGCTTCTATACTCTATATGTAAAAGTTTTTGTGACAACAAAAAATTCTTAAAGATTTAGCATTTCTACAGTAGGATTCTTCACACACATCCTAATAAAATTTCTTGAATGGTATGAAAGCATGTAAAGATTTTTAAATAAGAATTTCAAAGAAACTAAAAGCACAAGAATACAGGAAAATTCTAAAGGCAACAAACTATCTTAATCTGCCCAATGTGAGTAATGTAGTACAGTAAGACCAATAACATGACTGTAACCTTGACATAAACATCTTTAGGAAGTGAAAAGGAGCAGCGTTTTTCTGTAGGGTGGCTAACAATATCAATGAAACAAAAGTGGCATCAAATATTTGAATAAAAAACATACTTTGCTGTTGATGCTCTTGGTAGCTGGTATCAACTCTGCATGCTTTTGCTGTTCCCAAGGCAACAAGCCACTGTTGTCTTTCTCCAGAACTGGCAGCTCTTAGATACATGTGATTCTCTGGTGGGATTTTCAAATCTAATCTGACTGGATCCGTTGGATGTACTGCAGAAGAAATACTACCATGTGAGTATAAAAATAATCCCTGTTTGAAGGCCACTGCTTGATGAATATCACAACGATAATAATGGCAAATATGTTTATTTAATGGTGGACATGGCCAATTATACTTTGAAATTTACCCAACTGAAATCGGCTACTCTGCTCTGAAATTTTGAAGGATTATCTCAAGGAATACGCCCTTTTAAGAAACCTTCAAATTACGCCTAAAACCACGACCAAATATTCCTAATACTTCTGCCTTACCACAATGACTTCAATCAATTTTAGCATGTGTCATCCTCTTTGGAGGATGAAATCACCTGTAAAAATGTTGTCATAGTTTCCTAAGTCATCCAATGTAAAATTTCTCCAATGTGAAACGCTCATCTGAGATTTCTTGCTAATATAGTAAACAGCAAAAATTTTAGGCATAATAAATATTGGACAAAACATTTTTGGACAAACTTTTTGGGTGCTTTTTCCCAGAATTTTGGATGTATTTACAGAAAGTCTGGACAAATAAAACTGATATATTTACATACAGTTTATTTTTGCTTATTTCATACTAATTTCATACATTTACAAATGAATATTTTTGAGCATGATATGTGGAATGATTGCTAAGATGGATTTAATTTCAAGGAAATAGAATATTTTTCACAAATTAAAACTCTCATCACATTCCTTTTTCATGAGCAAGACACTTCAGGCATTAAACATTTTGGACTACACAAGTATGACACTTTGAAACATAGGTCTGAAATTTTTGATGTATAATGTACTCCAGTTTCATGGAAGATCAACCAAATGATCATCTAAGAATTCAAAGTGCCAGAAATTTTGGAAAATAGTTCTGATACAGTCAATATCTTTACCACAAATCTCACAACAGGAGAGTTTCACTGATCCACGGCTTCCCAAGTGGACTTCATCTTGGGATCTGTAATAAGCCAGGACACCATAATCCAAAATGAACCATCTTGGTTGCCAACCTACATAACATCGGATAAACATCCTTTATTAAAAAAATTTGACTGGTTTCCAAATAATTTACCAACAATACTGATGTTCAATTGGGAAACTTATCACAAAGAGTACCTATCTGAAATCTTAATTCATATTTTTGGTGCAAAAACGTTATTAGTCTCTTTTTATTCTTCATTTGGTGTGCAGTTATCCTAGCAAACTTTCCAACCTGGTCTGAGAAGTGCTTCTGGTTCGATGGCAAAACAATTCAAGTGTGCATGCTGCAATCTGATATTTTATCATGGTAGGATAAAATAAACAAGGTCTGTATTCATTTTCATGGGTGTATTAATTAAGGTGATTTTATTTATGGATTTGATTTACAAACAAATCAAAAATATAACTGTTTCTTTATTAGCAGATCTGGGCTGCTGGTGCTGGAGAGGAAGGGCGGTTAGAATGGGGGACTGGACTGGGAGGTCTTTAAGTTTAATTGCTCAGCTAGCTTGTTGGCATCTATCATTTTACCACTTGGCACTTACCACTGAGATAGTTCGTCCACTTCCACAACACTCCTTGCATCATAACCATATTTGCAGCCTTTGTAAATCAAATTTCAAACAGTAAAGAGGATGTGTAGCAATTTCATTGACGCCTTCAAATGTACTTTTCATTGTTGCTCGTCCGCCATGTTTGTGTTGCTGGTTGTCAGCCTCTTTCTCGTCATAGACAAAAGAATTATTTGGCCTTGAGGCTTGGGATTATCAGCAAGGGGTAATTATGACGTCAATTTCACGGCCGCGAATGTTTTTCTCATTTCTGCGGTGCCGTGCCGGCGACGTCCAGCCTCGTCTAATTCATAGGCGTAAGAGACAGGGGGCTGGGGGGGCTGCAGCCCCCCAACGTCAGAAAATTTTTTTAAAATCAGCCATAATCGGGCAGAAATCCGACTTAAATCTTGAACAATGGATTTTTTATCGTGCAGCCCCCCCCCCCCAAATTTTATCTCGCCCTACGCCGATGGCTAATTAACATACGATTTCCCTTGTTTCTGAGGGGTGTACGACTGTTTAGTAAGCAAGGAAGGTTTTTAATTTTTTCTCTTTTTCTAGAGAGAAATGCATTTTGGCAAAAGCAAAGATCTATACGAGTGACTGCAGCTCTTTCATGTTTCTGGAATCCGGATCATAAGAAAGGGCACTTTCGCTAGATCTTGAAAAGATCTCAGAGATCAAAACCCGACACTCAATGCAGTGGTGGACACTCAGTGATGGTTAAGTTTTTATTTTTGAAAAACATTTTGGCGTCCAAAGAGAAAACATGGAATAAAAATGGTTTCAGGATAGATTTTGAGAAAAAATAGAATTGTAGACGTTTACTTCTCTGTTCTGTGGCAAGCAAATCGCATTAACGTTGCTGTTGCTATTCCATGAAGAAATCCTTGACTGCCTGCCACAGATCGCCGTCGGTTATGAAAGCATGAGAGAGAATGTCAATCTTGCTCCCCTCTTGCTCCTCTATGAAATTCAGACTTGCAATTTTTGAATCCTGCCTGTCTTTCATATTTGTATACTCCAGCAATACACACAGCTTTTGCAGCAGAGTAAAACAGTGATGGAAAAGTGTCACGTTTCATAAGTCTTTGGCAGTTTTAATCAATACCAATTCTTCAAAAAACAACAGCCAAATTATCCTGCAAGAGAAGCAACGAATTAACCTGAAAGCACGAAAGTACCCGGGTGTCCCAAAAAAATGTATACGGATTTGGTTGACTCCAGCGAAGTGAGTTTAGCTTCAATCAATGTCTAATCACTCTAGAAATGTTCCTTGATAGTTAACTTGAACATAGGTACCTCTTTTGTTGGTATTGGTACTTTGAGAACAGACATGTTAATCTTGAAAGCTCGAATTTGCCCCTTCCTCTAAACCAGAGCTTTAGCCTTTTGGCCTAAGTAAATTCTTAAGTCACAGCGCATGAATCAAGGATAAGCTTGATAAAATTTGAGCAATATTAGATCTTGAGTTATTTTGTTGTCCAGAAGTCACCCCCTAATCACCCATTGGGCAGTTTCTTAATTTTTCATTAATTTCAGTTCTTAATTTTGATGTGCTTCAGGAATTGCTTAGGCCAAAAGGCCAAAGCTCTGGTTTGCGTGTGGACGCAAATTTGAGCTTTCAAGATTGATATTTCTGCTTTCAAAGCACCAATACCAACAAACGAGGTACTGATGTCCAAGTTAACTATCGAGGAACATTTTGAGAGTGGTCAGCCATATCAAAGTTAAATTCACATCGCTGGAGTCAACCAAATCTGTATACTATTTTTTGGGACACCCGGTGGAGAAAAGTAGTTTGTAGCTGCAGCAAAAAGCAATGTTTAATGAATCTTTATTGCAGCCATCAACACATTTTCTCTCCTTTCAGGGTTTCAGGTTTTAATTCATTGCTTCTTTGGCAACAACAGTGTTTTCCCTAGTTACAAGTTAATTTGGCTATCCTTCAAAGGAGTAACCAGTTTTTCCCATAGATTACAATGCGTTGGTGGGGGTATCACCATGAGTCCGTTAACATTCTGTACCGCAAATCAGTTACCAAAGTCCGTAAGAACGAAACGCAATATAAATGACGACATTTTCACTCGGTTAAAGCTGCCTCTTTAAACAGAGTTATAAACAGATTTTACAATGGCATACAGTATAATGACAGAATCTTTAAAACTAGGCGAGCCAGAACAAAGGCGAAAACACTGTGCAGTCTTGCTTGTCAGCAGTAGCCTCTTCCCGAAAACTAAGAAACTCTATTTGTAGAAACGATCAGAGGTCAAGAAGAAACTGGTAACTGCTATCTTCGTGTTCCCTGTTTTACGTTGCCATGAGGCAGTCATAGTTTTTTGCTCCAAATGGTATTGTAATAGTAGTAGGGTATAGTATTTTGTAAGTAGTGTAATTAAGTAATGTGTATTGTAAGTTTTTAGATTGAATGTAAAAAAAAACTGGTAAATTTTTGTCAGGAGTTGCAAACTACTTTGAAAAGGAAGTGAATCAATGACCCAAATAATACTAAGAAGTATAATTTTTCTTATGCTTTGGTTCTTTCTCGCAAATCTTGATTCAAAAGACAATTAAGAAACATTTGCTGAACAGTTAAAGAAACTCTTACCAGAAAAATCAAAGCTAAGTTTCTTTAAAAAATAAGTTTAATGCTGCAGCTTTTTTATGTTACCTCACCATTTACTTTGCGAAAAAGGAACTGACAACATCTAAAATATGTTCTATTTCTCTATATAAAGCAAGCCCCCCGACGAGATCAGAAAAGTGGGGGGGGGGCCAAACTTGATACAAAAAATTTACCACAATACAACGTGATGAGCTGCCTTTCAGAACGGCATGATTTGCCAAAAAGTGGGGGGGGGGCCATGGCCCCCCCGTCGTCGGAGGCCTTGTAAAGCAACGCGGTTAATAAATATATATACATTACGATGGACAAGAAAACACCAAAATAGGCTCCCCTAGTTGAAATTAATCGAAATGGGTAGGCCAAAACGTAACCTCCAAATTAAAAACTTCTTTGAAACCTTTCTGCATGCAAACCTTTGATGACATTTAAATTACGCTAATTACAACATAAATCATAGCTCAAAGTAAAACTTAGTTTATCATACACAGTATCGTATCTGCAGAGAAATGAGGTTTCAAAAAAGGATGTCGGTCGGGTTTACTTTTTCTGGCCCAACCGTTACAGGATGTCGCACTACATCATGGAGATACGTTGAATTATTGGTTTTGTTCTTCGAAAATTACTAAGGATGAAAACTACTAATAAAAGTTCTCTGATTAGAAAAAAATCCGAAACTGTTTGCCAAAGGTTTTATAGTTTGATTTAATTAATAGCTTTTTCCCTTTTTTATCATATTGTAATTAACGTTTTCATCGGAGGGCCCCTTGAAAATCAACTTGTTGAAGGGCAACCCTCATTAAAAGAATTAAATATGAAATATGAAAATATTGTGGGTAGGGGTCTGCCGCGAGCATATTCAAAATGGTACCGTTGGCTAGACTAATTTTTACGAAAATGGTACCCTTGGCAAGATCAATTTGACAATTCTCTGGACCAATTTTTACGAAATTGGTACCCTTGGCTAGACCAATTTTGACCATTTCCTGGACCAATTTTGTCAAAATTTGTACCAAATATGATATCATGACCGTTCGCTAGACCAATATTGTCAAAAATGATACCCTTGGCTAGACCGTTGCTGGGCCAAAATTGCAAAGGAGCATACCCTTGGCTAGACTAAAGTATACCCTTCGTCGCGGCACATCCCCAGGTACCTTTACTATGGAAGAACCCGCCCCCCGGGATTTTGAAAGACGTTCTGATCCTCTTGAGCAAGAATCTTCAGAGTTTTACGAAGCTGCAGCATGATTTTTCATCTGGTTGTAATGTCGTGTGTTTTCCCCAGTGCAAAGATTCAAATTTTGCTGTAACTTTCACTTCGTTTCATCATTTTCTTCCTCACTGCGAGATAAAAAAGAAAATTGAATTCTACGACATTGGACCAAAAATTTTCTGATAAATGACTTCACTTAATTTCCTCTGCGAAGGCGCACTAAAACACGTGAATAGGGGGTCGTCGACAATTACCTTTCGTCATGCATCGCGGCCTTTGGCCGTGATGGGGGTCAGGGGGTTCAGCAAAAGCCGTGATGGATTATGTTTGCGTGACAAAATATCACATTAGAGATTGAAGAAAGTATACCGAGTGCGCCAAAATAAACTATGCACTTTTGGCAGGCCAGGATAAATCGTACACCGGACCGACTCCGAAGACTCATGACCCAATCTTTAACGATAAAAAAAACGTCGATCAAGTCCCCCGAAGAATCGACATGAATGGACATAGAAAACTTGTTCGTGGTGATTTGAGATTTAAAAATCGATTAGTTGTCATCTGCTGTACGAGAATTCGTATTTTCTTGGGAGAAATGTAACATTATTTTCAAGGATATAAGAATTATGTGTTTTCTTTTGTAATTTCATTGAATTTATGCTTTGGTGCAGGTTGCGTCCTCGTGTCAAGGGGGTTAGAAAGACAAACAGGGAAGGGTCATGAGGCCAGCAAGCATGGAGTCCTGTTGAATGTTCTAATTTGTGACGGCTTTGGAGCGGCACTTTATTGTAAGTGCTACAGAATTTCGCAACGGGCCAATCGTGGAAATAACGCTCGTGCAGAAATTTACAATAATCAATTTCTATATCCCCAAATTCTAGCAGCTAAAAATAGCGCAGACAATGTTTTGCGCGCTTTTAATGGCAACAAAGGTTAAGAGCATCAATTTTAAAGTTTTAGCTTTTTGTTAGGTTATTCTTACACTGTATTAGTAATAATGATTTAGCAATATTAAGATTAGAGATTAGCTGGTTAAATGTTAATAATTGTTTGACTTAGTACAAGAGTCGTAGTTGTCGCCACTGGATTCAGTTGATGGACGCTTAGGTAACTCTGCTTTCCACTCTAGTGAGCAGCAAGTTGCTGTTTCGCAAAACCACTCTCCTAATAAAACGATTAATTTGGACTATCGAAACGTGGTAAAAAGGATGTTGTTCAGCATAGTCTTAGCAATCGAGAGATATAGTAATCACAATGTTTCCGTAAACGCTAGACTTGCCCCAAGTCAATCTCTTTAGTCCGTCTTACCGTTCCCTTTACGGTAGTTCCTGGATCCGCCATTCCTGGATCCGCTATTCCAACATTCCGTCGAGAGAGCTATCGAGCTCTCTTGACGGAATGTTGGAATGGCGGATCCAGGAACTACCGTAAAGGAAACGGTAAGACAGACTGAAGAGATAGACTTGGGGCAAGTCCACGTAAACGCTGGCTCTGCAAACTATTTTTCAAAACTTTTTGTTGATTTCAGAAGAGTGGATTTGGCCTCAAAACTGCTAGGAATTTTTTTTATTTTTTCTCCTTCTCTCCTTTGTCTTGGTTTTTGATACACAACTTTACCAAATCTGATTAAAAAAGCTAGCTGCATTTCCTGCAATCAAAGTTTAGCTGTTGCTTTCTCCTCGAGAGCGAAGAAATCAACTGTGTTCTGAGGAGAGTGATTGTTCAAACGGCAATTCGCTGTTCACTATAGCAGAAAGCAGAGTCACTTTAAACTACTAGACCTGATATCGCAAATGTGAAATTGGGATTTGTGATTGCCTTGATAATCTAAATGTATGCTAAATACCCAATGGCATAATGACAATGCTTCGCCTTTTATTTTGGGTCCATTGAAATAATTTGGCATCGAGCGAGAGAGAGCGAGAGAGAGAGCGAGAGAGGGGGAGCGAGAGAGAGAGAGAGAACGCGAGATCTGAGGGTACTTCCTTGCTCAAAAGTTGTTTAATACCAAAACTAAGACTTATGAAAAAGTATACTGGATGCAACACTCATAACCCTGAATTTTGAAAAAGTTTATGATAGCTTCCACTACGAACACAAATACGACTTTTAGGGTTTTATAGGCTGCAAGCCTCATATTTCCGTATTCGATGTTGCGTAGAGCGGGAGACTTTCTATGTTGGTGGAGACAATTGCTAATGTGTACTAAAGCTAAGAACATGGTCAGTATGGTTCGTAAAGTGAGACTTTTTCGATAGCTCATCAGGTCACTTCAGTAGCTAGAACTAAGACTCAAGTAATAAGTCTTGTTACGTCACATTGTTTTAATGTTTACCTGTCGATTTGAAAAACATCAATGTAACCGACACACGCGAGTATTGACAGAAAAAGAGCCAATATAAATGCAACTGAAGCCATTGCAACAACTTCGACTAGAAAGAAAGGAATTCATTAATTTTGATATTTACTTTTCTTAGCTTTAGATAACTTTTTAATTTAATCTCAGGTAAAAAATTCGAAGCATCGGCAATAGAGTTGCTCTCGAACGCATTCCAGACTTGTTTCAAAAACAGCCTTAGGGACGGTAAAACAAAAATTACTCTTTGTTATGCATTAAAGAGCAGGGTTGTCATTACGTTGGGGGTGCTGGGGGTACGGCACCTCTAAGACAAATTTCAGTTGGCAAATCAAGCGAAAAAGATCATCCATCGGTAAATTGAAAAAGGGTTTATCATCATTAAACGGGCAGTCCAAACTTTAAAATGTTTAACACATCTTGACATTTCCTAAGCCAATCTAAGATGTAGAAGATTTAAATTCTTTTCTTTCACATTCTTTCACATTTCAAAATGTAATCAGCACGTACTGATGAAAGCTGAAGTTTTCGAAAACAATAGGCCACATCCAAAGGCCATGCTAACTGGATGGCAGATTTCAAGCATGTACCCCCGTTGCTTGATAATCCCTACTATTGCAATCTTCCAGAAGGCTATATGATCCCAGCCCAGAGTTTGCAGCGACGGAAACAGTTTAGAAAGAGCACAAGGGAGCAAGGAAAATGAGACATCGGCACGCTCAAAAAGCATTACACACCTTCCCCAAAAATTCTGACACTAAATGACGCCTCGCTCTTGTGGCCTTCTTCTGATGAAGCTTGCTCTTGATCGGAAGAAATTACTTCAAATTCTGAATCATCTGAGGACTTTTTTGTTTGTTTCTCTTCAACAGGTGCTTCCAATACTTCCACAGCTGGCTCTAGTTTCTCGAGAATGACCTCCTTCGCAGAAATAACTTTCATTCGGAGGCTAGCTGGTGCTGAGTGTTTCCGTGAACGTTGCTGCCGCTGCGATTTTGAAGTTTCGCTGCAAGAAAAACAATCAAACTATGTATTTCACTCCGCTATTCTTTCGTATCAGTTTTATTATGTAAAGATACTGGTTTCTAGCTGCTATTTTCCACAGTAAAGGCGCATGGACGTATCGACGATTGGAACACAAATGAAACAAGTCAACAAAAATCGCAAAATTTCATAAATTCCATGAATTATACTGTGAAGGACACTTACTACTTGAGATAAATAATTAATTTTGTGGTACTTCCACCCCACACAACGGCCTGCACCCAGTTATCAGGCTTCTTGACATGGTGCTGCTGCGCAGCCAGTTATAGAGCCTGGTAACGACCCATGGAGTCTGGCCCGCGTGAATCGAGGTAACATGGCCGCCAAGACGGTTCTGGATTAGACTTGCTGATGTTTTCGTGCCTTTATTTCGTTTATCCAATGTTGTTTCAAAGCAAATGAGTTGTATATTTATCGATATCTCTCTGGTATCAAGAACGGAAAGTAGTGGCAGGCTAACAATACCGTAAAGCCTTCTATATTCTTTGGCATGATTTTATGTAAAGACATTGGTTTGTAACTGTTATCGCACGGAAGTTTCAAAGGTTGGAACACAAATGTAATGGGTGAGAAAAGGTCTCTTCATCTATTGAGTTGTACAATTGCAAATTTCGACAGGTTTCATGAATTTTACCGTAAAGCCTTCAAAAGTGACAAAAATATCTATTTTCACTCACGAATTCATGGAGTTCTAAATGTTATTAATGTTTCCAAAAGGAACTAATTTTTAAAGTTTGTTGATAAAAGCAGTGGCAAACGCTAGTGGCGCGAGGAAGCGCGGTTGTCTCCCTCTAACTCTTGGCAGGAAAAAGACCATTCGTTTGTACCTTGGTAGCTTTGGTAACTGCATGGCGAAGGTGAAGGTGAAGGTAAAGATGCAGCAGACTTCATTTGGAAGCCTCTAACCATGGTTTTCAACTCGTCATTGAAGTATGGTGTCTTCCCAGATATCTGGAAATTAGCAAGAGTCACACCAATTTTTAAAGCAGGTTCAAAAAGGGATGGAAACAATTATAGGCCGATCTCGGTCATCTCAGTTTTTTCTAGGATGTTGGAAAGAATAGTTCACGATCAGCTCATTGATTATCTCATAACTAACAAAGTATTGACACCAAATCAATCTGCTTTTCGAAAACTATATTCCACTGTAACATCCCTGATAAACGGTACTGATTGCTGGTATGACAATATGGATAAAAAACAGCTCAATTTGGCCATATTTCTTGATTTAAAAAAGGCGTTTGATACCGTAGATCATACAATACTGATAAAAAAGTTAGGTGCACTCGGTATCAGGGCAAGTTCAGGAGAATGGTTCACGTCCTTCTTAAGTGGTAGAAAACAATTCTGCTCAGTTAATGGACAACAGTCGGGGGCTAGATTGGTAACATGTGGTGTACCTCAAGGATCCTGCTTGGGACCACTCCTATTTATAATCTACCTTAATGACTTTGAAAAATGCTTAGAATTCTCTAGGGCTAGTATGTATGCAGATGACACACATGTTACATTAACATCTGGTAACGTCGATGATCTAATTACAAATGCCCACAAAGAATTAAGAAACATCTCGGAATGGATGCGGATAAACAAGTTAAGTGCCAACCCGAAAAAAACTGAATACATGATCATTGGCCATCCACGGAGGACAAATAAGGTTGAAATCTCAGAACCACTGAATCTTAACAATTCAGAAATTAAGCGTGTGGTGAAGACTAAATCACTAGGGGTTATTGTGGATGAAGGGCTAAACTGGGATGAACAATTCAACAAAGTGAAAGGGAAGATTAGTGGCGGTCTTAAGTCACTAAAAAAATTGAAAAATCTCATTTCCCAATCCCAGCTGGAGCATGTGTACCGTGCACTTGTAGAAAGCCATCTGCGATACGCCAATGTTATTTGGGGGAGTCTTCCTAAATCAAAATTGAATACCCTCCAACGTCTGCAGGACAGAGCCCATTCGATTATTGATAAGGCCAGACTAAAAGACAATTGGTCTCATAATTGGTTGACAGTTGAACAACTAATAAACTTTGATCGATCAGTTATGACATATAAAATAATCAACAGGCAATGTCCCGAAAGCCTTTGGGGTAAATACCATCATAGGACCCAGCATTCCAACTACAGAACAAGGAATTGCAGGGACCTACAAATCCCAAGAAATAATCTTGAATATGTCAAGAAAGGCTTTCACTATTCGGCTCTGAAAGCTTGGAACAATATACCCGTCAATATCAGAGAGCTCCCTACACTTAGTAGATTCAAAAAACAATTGAAAAGTTATTATATGAGCTGAACACAAACTAAAACACGACGCCCTGGAAGAGCAGCTGCTACTACATAGATTACTGTACATAATTTTGCTTTAACTGTATATAGACTATATTAATGTAATTAGGATATTTATTTTCTTATTTAAGTATTGCGTTTGTTAGCTGAAGGGTTTTTGTGTATAAATAATTTAAAATGAAAAATGAAAAATGAAGGTGAAGGTTTTTAGCGCCAAACGCTGAGATCGCAAAAGTAGCCAATCGCTAATCGAGTCCGCGACCCCTTGTCGCGACGCTCAAATGGTGGGGCTCCACCTGGGATCGAACCCTGTCCGCCTGACTGTTCTGGCTGCAAAGTCAGAGGATTACACCACTGCGCCACAACACCTTACAAAATGGCATGAAAAATGCCAACAACAAAGAATCTATTCCTAGTAAGTCAGCTTTTCCCTCTGTAAGACAATCTGTGATACAATCGGCACCATCTTAAAAATTTCAAATCTTGGGAAATTCTATAACTTGCAGGTTCGGTGCAATACGGTAAACATGATTTTACAAAACTACGACAGCAACTGCAACGAAATGTTGCTCTTGTCTAAGAACTTCGGCTTCAAAAGATTCTCTGCTTATCGTCCGAAATTTGCTCCTCTTGAAAAACTATGAAGTTATACTTTTCAGTTCCACAACTTGGAAATCCAATTTCTCTTATTCTGTCCTTCAGAGCTTCTGTATTTCTCTTATTCTGTACTCTGAAGTAAAATTCGCTCATTTTAAATGCTACCGGGTGCCCCAAAAAAAAGTACTCCCGTTTGAAAAATCACCAAAATTTGATTATACGACCGATCTTCAATTTTCTTTTTTTGTCAAGTAGATCAAAGACCAAATTGTTTTCCAATACATAGCTGATCTTGAAAGTGGTTTAAAAATGAGAAAATGTAGCTCTTTTTAGGGCTACCTGGTTTTGAATCATACTCCAAAAAGCATTGATGATTGCCAAATCAATTTCTTTGTGTGTGTAAAGCTTCTAGTTTGGTCATAAATGACAGAAATAAATGCGCACTATCACTGGAGACTTCAATGATGATAAAAAATCTGAAAATTTTGACTCGTAGGCAAGATTGAGTATTTTGCTAAAAAACTATAGCTCAAAATAAGGTTTTTCAACGTGTAAATTTCCTACCTTGCTGTATAAAGGAAACATTTTATCATCTGTGAATATTTTTGGGTCTTTGAAAAAGCAATTCAAAAAGAAAATTTCATCAAAAGTTTGATAATCAATTTTTGGTGATTTATTAAACAGGAGTACTTTTTTTTGGGACACCNGAAAATGTAGCTCTTTTTAGGGCTACCTGGTTTTGAATCATACTCCAAAAAGCATTGATGATTGCCAAATCAATTTCTTTGTGTGTGTAAAGCTTCTAGTTTGGTCATAAATGACAGAAATAAATGCGCACTATCACTGGAGACTTCAATGATGATAAAAAATCTGAAAATTTTGACTCGTAGGCAAGATTGAGTATTTTGCTAAAAAACTATAGCTCAAAATAAGGTTTTTCAACGTGTAAATTTCCTACCTTGCTGTATAAAGGAAACATTTTATCATCTGTGAATATTTTTGGGTCTTTGAAAAAGCAATTCAAAAAGAAAATTTCATCAAAAGTTTGATAATCAATTTTTGGTGATTTATTAAACAGGAGTACTTTTTTTTGGGACACCCGGTACCTTTAAAAGGCAAACGATAGTTCTCAGGCATTTAACTGAAGATGGAGGCTTCATCTGGGCATTTTGAACAATATTTGAAACGTAATATACAGGAAACAACTTGGTTTGCAAGAATACAAGATCACGTTGTAGCTGGTAATGCCGTCCTAGAAGACTCTCAAATTGGATGTATTTTTAATTTCAGGAAAAGCTTCTTTAATTACAGTAGAAACCGCATACAAAAGACTCATTTTCTCCGATCAGGATGTACAGCTTTTTAAACAATTAATTCTTATATTTTGGTAGGCCTATACAAATTTAAAAAATTCAGCCTGCAGTTTCTTAGAAGGGAGTTTCTTTTGTGCAGGTTCTACTTTACCTTTTCAGAGGTCCTAAATCATCAGTTGACTTGGACCTTGTCACTCTGGCCGTTTCCGTTGTAAAGAGTACGTCTGACTCTGATACGCTGCTGGCAGTTGGCGAACTGGCACGGACGCTAGAGTACCCTGAAGGTGCTTTAATTGATGAAGTGCGTCTTATTGTACCTCGTAATGTCAGCTCACGTGTTAGTCCTAATAAATTGATCACTCGGGCATCAGCTACAAGATAAATAGAATCAATCGTAATAAATTTTTGTGGGTGATACCGGGTGCGCCAAAATAAACTATCCACATTTGGCAGTCCATGATAAATGGTACACTGGACCGATTTTGAAGATTCATGACTTAATCTTAGCAAAAAGCCTGAATTAGATCAATTTCTAAATCTTCAAATTACCACAAAAAGTTGTCTTTTCGTCCATCCATGTCGAATCTTTAGAAAATATGATCGATGGTTTTTCATCATTTTCAATGCTTTCGAAAACGAAAATTTTAAGAAACTTGCTTCTGGCTCTAAAAACTGAGAACGAAAAAATGTGCAAAAAATCTTCGAATCTAATTCAGGCATTTTGCTAAAGATTAAGTCATAAATCTTCAAAATCGGTCCAGTGTAAGATTTATCGTGGACTGTCAAAAGTGCATAGTTTATTTTTGCGCACCCGGTAGCACCCACAAAAATCAAGAAAAAGTCGGATAAAATATGACACACAATAAACTTAACCAAATTGGTAAAAGTATACAGCCGAGAATGAAAATTCTCAGTTACACTAGAAAATAAATGAGAATTGTGTCACCTTCGCTTCAGCTTGGCAACGCTACTACCGACTTTGATCCGCTGAAGTTTATTATCTAATACGTTATTCCTTATTTCAGTAGGAAATACTGCACCTAAAATTATGAGACGAATCTTGAAGATTAGGTTGAAGCCTCGGTAAGATGATGGAATTGAAACCTTACAACTAGGTTGAATGCGTAATCTTGTACGATTTCTCAAACAATGAATGCATTTTTCTGGCTAACGTGGTAAAAATTTTTGTGTAAAAAAATCACAAATTTTGCTAACCTTTGTGACTGCGATATATTCCTCGGAGGACTTTGGCACTACCAAATCTTTTGAAGCGTAATTCTACTGCCTCGGCAAACCAGTCGAAGCTTTTCCTCTTTATTTCTCTGCAAAATGAGTGAATTCAATTTATAGAAAATATAACAATTTACTGGATAAAAATCGGTCGCAACAAGGTGAAAGCAATGTATGATATATTGTTTACAATCTTGCGTGTTTAGGTGAATTTCTCAGCGAATAGACAGCCGAGTTGGCTGTGCGAGGTCGCAAATTGCAAGTTAACATCTCATCTACCGGGTGTCCCAAAATGATGTATTATTGTTTGATTGCTTGCATGTCCATAACCAATGAACCGATTTTCAAAAACTTTGTTTTATTTGGTTGCCTAAAGGCTAAATGGTATTTTAACATGTTGGTTGCGGTTTTACCACGGCATTTTCATGTCGAAAAAAAGATCGATAAACCTGCTCAAATTTAAGCCTCATATGACATGAGAAGGAAACGGCCATTTTTCCAGTCAACATTTTAGAAGTGATACAAAAGGGCTGAACTTAAATGTCGTTCAGAGAATATGAATTCAGTTAATACTGAAATCAGAGAAGACGAATAGGATAGGAGTTCAGCCTTTTGCATCACATTTAAAATGTTGACTGGGCAAGGAGGCCGTTTCTTTTTCATGCTCTCTAAAGGCTTGAATTTGAGCAGCTTTATCGATCTTCTTTTCGACATGAAGAAATCGGCCTAAACCATATTTTCATGCAACGAAATATTAGGTACTGCCTAAGGCATGGTAATGACGCTCAACTGCCAAAAGTACGAACTACGTCCTTTGGAGTTGAGTCCATTACTTACCTTGGAAATAAACTGTGGCAGCATTTACCGCAAGAACTAAAACAATTAAACAGCCTTCCTATGTTCAAAAAACGAATTAGATGTTGGAATGGTGGAACATGCAACTGTAGGCTTTGCAAAGTATATATCCCGCAAGTTGGCTTTCTAACATGATAGATTTTAACTCTGATTTGTCCTGTAATATATATTAATTTTAGTTTTATTGTAAATTGTGTATATTGTAAATAGTAGGCCTTAATTTGCTGCAATTTAGCTATTCATTTTTTAGCCTACTTTAAATAGATATTTAATAATAATAATAATAAAATAGCCAACATCCTCAAATACCTTTATACAAATACCTCAAATAGCCTTTCGGCAATCGGATAAAATAAGCTTTTGAAAATTGTTTCATTGGTTATGGAGATGTAAGCAATCAAACGATAATACTTGTTGGGGATACATGGTACTCTCCGTATTGTTTTTCAGCTTTGTTTTTGGCTCAACTTGACAGCCAATCAGCACGGGGACTATGAACGCATGCACTGTGGACATAATTCAGCCATTCAAATATTTGCAGCCGTTGCGAAGAAAGTTGTAGTGACAGCAAGCAGTCAGGGAAGATTCGCAGCTCGATATGCGGGAAACTTAGCATATATTTTATCAATTCTTAACTGCAGTCATGTTTGATATATGCCCACAAGAAACTGCAAACAAAGATTTCATTTTTGATGGACCTTTCTGGAAGCTTGGCACAGAAGTAAATGTTGAACGGTTTTGGTCTTGCGTTGATAAATTGGCCTAGGCAAAACAAGATAGCGGCAGCGCTCTGTGCTATGGAAAGACCCGTTATTAGACCCATTTCGACAACATTTAAAGGAGGCCATTTGAAAAAAACGAAGCAAAGCTAAGTTGGCATATGAATATCATTTCTTAACCAGGTGAATACATTTCTTTGCCAAGCTTCCATGAAACGCTATCGCGAGTGATTCTGAATGAAAACTTTTCCCAGTGTTCTCTCATCAAAAATTGATTGTTCTGTAGCGGATGTGGTTTCGTTTCGATGTCTGACTACCGGTTGCCTGTCAAATGACTAAGAGTTCGTGATGAAAATAATGGCATTACGTAATCGAATAAGCAAAAATTTACACACTACGCATGCGTTCATAGTCCCCGAGGGGATATCCACGTCCTCGTCAACTTGAGCTTGCACGTATCCCCAACAAATACATCATTTGGGACACCCGGTATATCCTCAAGTTAAAATGACGATTTTCGGAAAGGAGGATACTACTCTGTAGAAACTGTTGGAGCACTTACCTTTACTTTTTGACGAGGATTGAAATGATGATCATATCAAAAAAGAGATAGTTCTCGTTCGGGATACTATCAGCGAAAGCCTTACGGGTTTTCTCCAGGAGAGCTAGACCCCCGTCTAAGAGCTTTGGAATCTGCGCATTGGCGATTGCTAGGTCATCGTCCTTCGTTTTTCTATTGTGAATTCGCGCATGCTCCAAAGCTCTTCACCCATTCTAATGATCAGCGAGCCAGTCAGAGCTAACGTCTTTTCGATTATTGTGTTTTACATAAGGGGGACTTCGCAGTATCCCGAACAAGTTCCATGATGTATTATCATATTTGATGACAATTCCAAGTTTAAGTCATTATGACATTCGACATCTCCAGTATATTACGACAGTAGACATTTTTACTTGCAAGAAAAGGGGTTTGGATCGAGCGTCTAGCGGTCCAGATCTGGTAAACGTTGAGAAAGCTAACGAAAGCATGACCTCCGGTTCTAGGTAGATACCTGCTAGCTGTGGTAAGAAGTTTTTTCCGATCTCAGAACACTTTCATACGCTGGCAAGTTTTATTCGCCTTTCGGCCTCGTTTTCGGTGTTTTCATTCATCGGTAACAGTTTCAAAACAAAGTGCGAGCATACAAGGGTTCCATTTTGTGTCTTTGCAAATCGAAGTTTGAGCTTTCAACCGTTGTTATTCAAATAAAAGAAAAGTCAGCTAAAAATGAATGAAAATAACGAGAAATAACGCAAAAAGACCAATAACACCTGCCTGTGTGTGGACTAAACCATAGCTAACTTACTTTGCGCAGAATAGTTGATAACAAACTACCTGAAAAGTGTTGAGATCTGAAGCAACTTCTTGCCACAGCTAGAAGTGTTTTTACTGAGAACAGGGGTAACGCTTTTGTTTTCCTTCACAAAATTCACCAAATTTGGACGCTCGATCCAAACCTCTTTTTGAACAAGTAAAAAAGTATATTCCATCCTTAAAGGACATGTCCAGGGTTGGAATAATTGTTAATAAAATAAAAGATCACAATGTTGTGAATGGTGTGTAGTACTTTTTTCCAACCTTCTCTGTCTTTTCTCTGCGAAATTGTGTATTTAAATCTGTGAAATGAGCGAAATGACATCATTATTCATGACGAAATTTCACCCATTTCGCCTTCGACCTGAACGAAGCTGTTTTCTTATGGGACTCTCAAGTAATTTCCGACGTCACAATCGAGCCTCCAAACCGAGGCTAGCCATTTTATCGCGTTTTCAACATGGCGACGACATTGGGACTAACTTACGAAAAATGTCGTACAAATTTATAACAGAAAAAGACATTAAAACCCGGAAAAGAGCTACAACTGATGTTTGGCAGTTGGCAAGGTTGCTTTTTGACATTAACTGTAGAAACCCCGGACTTGTCCTTTAAAGTATCAAGACATAAACAGTAGGACTAGGCCACTATATAAGAATGTTTCGATAGGATCTCCTGTCATCCTCAGCTGAGAAACTACCTCGTGAGCCAGAAAAAGTTCCCACTTTCGAAAATTCGTAGCAACACAAGTACTTCATGGATTTGAATTATTCAAATTCTAGTAAAGGCAAAAAGATCACAGTATTTTTGTGATTTTTCTCGTCTTCTTAGGAGCACTGCAAATATAGGTAAATTCAACTTTACGAATATTTCATGATTGCAAAATTACTGAAAAGGGCCTAAAAACCCTCACACAGAACAATACTCACGGGCGTTTCACTTCTCTCAAGAGTTCTAAGACATAGATTCTCAAACAGATCCTAAAGATTTTCAATCCCATGGCAATAAATGCGCATACGATAGCTTTCACCCATTCAAAATTGCATTTTCTCTGTTGTTTTGAGCGAGGAGTCCTTTATGATTTGATAAAGTATTTTCGGCCTTTTTCAGTCATGTTGCAACCACTACCTTTTTGTAAAATTGAATTTACCAATTTTTCCAGTGCTCGTAAGAAGGCGAGAAAAATCACAAAAATACTTCAGTCTTTGGCTGTCAAGCAAAAATTGATTCATTCCAATCCACTCAGTACTCTTGATGCTATGAATTTTCAAAAGTGGGAACTTTTTTCTGGTTCACCCGGTATACGTGCAAATTCGTTTGAAAATTCATAGTTATTCAAACAACACGCATGCCGAATTCTTATCATAAAATCTACAAATAAGGAAATTTCTGGTGAAAAAATCAGTAAACTAGAAGGTCCCAAACCCGGGGGGTCTACCTTGGAGAAAAACAACGGGGATGTGCCTGCCAAAAGAAAATTTTATGACCCTGTCCTGGAATAAATGTTTGAAAACATAGTACCTGTCCTGGATAATACAAGTGTCTTTTGTGAGTTACCTTAATTTTGCATGTCAAATCTGACCTGTCCTGGGAAAAAAACTTCAATGAACATACCTGTGCCGGAATAAATACACAAAAGGTATAACCCTGTCCTGGAATTTTCAACCGAAAATGGGACCCTATTGGCAGGCACATCCCCGGGTGCTCAATGTATTAAGTAGACCCCCCGGGGTCCCAAATGAATCAACACAAAGATAGTGGAATAGAAGAATTCTCAAAGTTCAATGACGGGCGATCTCTCATTATTAATAAAATTTTATGAATCAACAGGTCAAACTCGGAACACTCACCGTTTTTTTACGCATAGGAAACATAGATAGTTCTTATCCTCGTGAGTATTAACCAAAATATGTCTGCACTTCGAGCAAGCCAGATGTTCACATGCTAAACACCGCTGCCCACGGCTGAAGAAACAGCAGAAAAATTTGAAAAGCAACCGACCACAGATCTGACAGTTGTCATCTAAAGAACGTCTTCGTGAAGATTTCAAGGTTATTGATCGGCGTAGTTCGTCGAATTCTTTTCTCAGCTTCCTATGGAAGTAAAGACGAAATCATGAAAGCTATTCAACACAATCAACTTTTGAGAGCAACATCCGTTCTAGACTGATTACAATTCGTCGCAAATTTCGTTCAGAATTTGGTAGGTTTGGAATGACCAACCAAACACGCTCGTGGTATCTCAAAGGATCATATGAAAACAGTATACCAACAGATTCAACAAACATTTGCAGGGAACGATGTCAGCACATAGCCTCACTACACAAGGACCCTCAACTTATGCTCATCTCATCTCATTGAAGTGAATTACTGTTGTTGTTGTCGCTTCAGTGAGCAGTTATAGCGTCCATCAGTCTATCAATAGCGATAACTACGAACGTGTAATCAGTCTAGTCAGCACACATGTCGACAACAGTTGACCCATGCATATGCGTAATGGCTGTGTGAAATACCTGGTGAGTCAAAAAGATTCAAGCGCTTTGACGGGCTGCAGGAAGAAAATACGCGGCCGATATTCAAAACTGACGTCAAAGGCTAACCTAGATGTGAAAATTTTGTTTGGTACAACCATTCATCTTTTAGACACAGAAATTAGGAAAATATTGGTAAGGGGTCCGTACGGGAACGAGAATTCCACGTTATTGAATTCAAATTTCATGGACCAGAATCGAATGTGTAATTCTCGTTCCCATACAAACTCCTTACCATTATTTTCCTAAATTTTGGGTCTATATTAATAATGAATGATTTTACCAAATACCATTTTTTCATCTAAGTTTCCCTTTGACTGATAGGCTAACATTTAAGCTTTGAATATCGGTCGCGTACTTTTTAGTCCACAGCCGGCCACACATCACCGCTCGTATGTTATACTCGTACAGACACTGAGACAGTTGATCATGTCGGTCTGTGATTGGTGTAGTCAAACCAAATAGGTTGAAAGTGACACCTAATTTGAATTCATTCATATCGAGGCGTGTAAGAAACGCATACTGGGAATCCGGGATTCATTTCCCAAAACCTTCTGTCATAGCAAACAAGATAACCAATTTCCTTAATTCTTCCTAGCGGCCATGCTATTAACAGGAGAAAAGCTTCTCTAAACAAAAATAATGCACCTAATCAAGCCACTTTGACAAAACAAAAAGATTTTCATCATGAAATTTAGTATTTGCTTTGATGCAATTAGCATAACCCGTGTTTGAAGCTTGAAGATGTTAAGCAAACGCATATCATGTCTTTAATATTGCATGAGGATTTCTCACGAGATTGCAACATGGCGTCAAAAGGTTCGGCATATTTCAAAGCAAACTACGCATGAGTAGGCGAGATGTGTCCATTTTTTGTCGATTTTAAAGATGCATGATCCACCTACCCAAGGAATAAGCGCTTTAAACGCGTTCTGTTTATTGTGAAATCGCAACTTTGCATCAACTGTTTTGACTTATTTCAAAACAAATCACCTGACGAGTTATCGAAATATCAATCTTCCCAGTCTAAAACACCAAGAGTTGAAGATGTTTAGGCCGATTTTGCAGCTGAATAATAATCCATCTTACCAAGGAATATGCGTTTTAGACACTTTCTGTTTATCATGAAATCGGAGCTTAGCTCAAAAATGACTTATTTCAGAACAAATTAGTTGACAAGCCATCGAAATATTAATACTCCCAGTCTAAAACACCAAGAGTTGAAGAATTTTAGGCCGATTTTGCAGCTGAATAAGCGCTTTAAACGCGTTCTGTTTATTGTGAAATCGCAGCTTTGCATCAACTGTTTTGACTTATTTCAAAACAAATCACCTGACGAGTTATCGAAATATCAATCTTCCCAGTCTAAAACACCAAGAGTTGAAGATGTTTAGGCCGATTTTGCAGCTGAATAATAATCCATCTTACCAAGGAATATGCGTTTTAGACAC
>REGL01000038.1:459085-470375 GCA_004194395.1 Aurelia aurita complex sp. Pacific | reverse complement strand
CCAATTAGAGAGGAATTTATCATTGAATTTGATGATATTGGCCAGCTGATCTTTATCTTTGTTTACAAAAATCTTGTACAGCCCCTTTAAACTCAAAATTGAAAGGGTTTTGGTGAGATGCAGTGTCGTGTGTTTTCTTCTTCCTATTCATAGAAAGGGCACACTGTCGTGGCTGTGATTGGCTAGTTGTGATGTTGAAATCACTAACAAAGACCTGGCCTCTAAATGATTACCATGCCTTTATGTTCTTGGATCATACTTTGTTTCCAGAATAAAGGGAGTCAGATCGTTATCGTCTTCATGAATTTCAGTGTACAGCGAAATTACTGAAGATTGCCTAATTCTATTCTTGTTTATTGTCTGATTTACCCAATCAGCGGCACGACAGTGTGCCTTGAAGATCTTAAAGGGAGCGTGCAATAGTTTTCTCTATGAATAGAAAGAAGAAAACACACGACACAGCACTGTTTCTGCGGCTATCCTTTGTTCACGG
Source organism: Aurelia aurita complex sp. Pacific (assembly GCA_004194395.1). Taxonomy (NCBI): domain Eukaryota; kingdom Metazoa; phylum Cnidaria; class Scyphozoa; order Semaeostomeae; family Ulmaridae; genus Aurelia; species Aurelia aurita complex sp. Pacific. The sequence goes on along the minus strand of REGL01000038.1, from coordinate 469,882 downwards.
CGCGTGCACAAAATAGATTTGAATGGGATAGCTTTAGATTATTTTGCTCTTGGCAAAGGCAAGCTTTGAACCTCTCACAGACCCTGTAACACGTTGTTGTTAGTGCCTTAACTGGTGCTTCGAGCAAATTTGCTCCGCATTTTCAGAAAAGCCTTGCTGAATCACAAAACTGGCTTTTGAACACTTTGGGCACACGTCATTGTTAAGAAGTGATGGTTGGTTATTTTGTAGTTGTATTGTTGCCTTCTTGTGACACCTGGTAGAACCGTATAATAGGCCAGACAATGCCGGGTGCTCCAGAAAGAAGTATACAGTCTTGGTTGAATCCATGGGAATTTAGCTTTAGTCAATGGCCAATCAATGACAAAAAGTTCCTCGCTAGTCAACTTTAAAATAGACACCTTGTTTGTCGATATTGGTGCTTTGAGAGTTGAAAAATCAGTCTCCAAAGCTTAAATTTATATCCACCTCCAAACCAGAGCTTTATCTTTTTGACTAAAGCAAATTCTTGCACCACCTCCAAATGAAAAAGTGAAATTAAAGGAAAATAAAGAAGCTGCACAATGAGTGACTTCTATCTGGCAAACAGTTTGTCAAGGCTATCGTTGAGATATTTGCGCTGCTTCAAAGATTTGCTTCAAAGAATTTGCTTCAAAAAAAGGCCGAAGCTCTGGTTTCGAGGTGGACTCAAATTTGGACTTTCAAGGTTGATATTTCTGCTCTTGAAGCATAAATACTAACAAACGAGGGATCTATGTTCAAGTTAACTATTGAGGAGCATTTTGAAAGAGATCAGTCATTGATTAAAGCTAAATCCACATCGCTGGATCAAATCACATCTGTATACTTTTTGGGACACCTGGTATAGGTCTTAGTAAAACTAACCTGATACGCTCTTGATCAAATTTCCTCAAAGCAATATCTTTAGCTATAACACCAACAATTTGAGAACACTCATCTTGGCTCAAATGTGATACATCAACGTGAATTCCCATGCTGATGCTACAAACAAAATAAAATATTCATTCAAATAAATCAAGGATAGTAGAAGCTATCAAATGAGTCAACAGAGTCTCCGGGCTATTAAAACTTTGCGATCATAATGTTCTCAAATTTCAATAAATCACAGAGTCTAAAATACAAAATTTTGCTGCGGATGACGTCAGGAAATTTTTGACCATGATCCTTTGCATCTCAAAGAAGTTCGATTGATTTGATTGAACGATCTACCCTGGCAAAGAATCAAGGTTAATTCCTCGGCGCTACCATCTTTAGCATAATCGTCCATTTTGCTCTTATCTTCATTGGTCATGTCTGATAGGCAATCCGTCTTTGGTCACTGCTACCCGAAAGTAGGGTCGAGCAGGACTCCTGTATACCTGGTCGGAAGAACACAAAGAGAAACTGACTGAGTACCATTTTCTAAAGTCTTGGCCAGGCGTATGACTTAGCCTGGCTTTGAACATTTTAACCCACGACCTTCTGCCTACGAAACCAGAATTCCACAAATAGGCTACGCATACAATAGTTTTACACTATTTCTACTCTACTCACCTTAAATATCAATTCATAAACAAGTTTTTTTGACTATGATGAAGGTTGCTCATATTTATCGGTGAAACATTCTTTAAAACTCCATCTCGAATCTAATCAATGGTTGCAGGAACACGAAAACTCAGGCTGATTTCTAGAAGATCTGGAGCTCAATGAGCTAATTCTGTGATTATGACAAACTTCAGTGTTAATATTCATGAAAATCTCGTTGATGAAGACACCAGTATTATCCAAATTTTAGAGACCAAGCCGGTTTTAAAGTGGCATGAACAAAAGCAGCTTTGCCAAAAGCATGTCAACACTTCGTTTAATCTCATTTTACCAATTGAAATTACCGGTTGAAAGTCTAACACGGTTTAGTTTGATTGCCTTTTCACAAAGGATGGAGGAAAGCTCTTGTTTAGACTCACGATTTAGGCCGCCTCGCCTCCACTTTCACTCATTGAATTGAAGTTGTTGTTGTTGTCGCTTCAGTGAGAGACTTATTTCCAAACCCTTTTGAAAATGGCCAAAATTTACCGCCACGCCAAATGTTTGGATCCAACCAATCAGAATGCAAGATTTGGAATAACTTGCTCTGATTTGTCTTTTCACAACGAATGGAAAAAGGCTCTTTCGTTGACTCACAATTTAAGTACCGCCAAATTCGCTCATAGCATTTATTTTTCAGTAATATATTTCAAGTGGGCTGAAAGGATTCCTAGCTATTTAAAGCTAATTTAGGCCCACTATGCATGCCGCATCCAGGCATGGGATAGCCTGCGTGCAGACCCATTGTCTAGTCTCCTTTGGATAATGGGTCTGCGCGCAGGCTAGGCATGAGACCCCTAGTCTAAAGTCCTTTCTAAAGGATGGCGAAGTGAGTTGCGAGGTCAGGCCTTCGAGAGGTCGACCATACGGAGTTTGACCTTACTTGACCGTGCTTAACTTCAGTCACCTGACGGAAACGGTATAAGCCGCTCGGCCACTCACCCTGTAATTGACGTTGCTGTTGTCGCTTCAACGAGAGACTTATTTCCAAACTCTTCTGAGAATGACCAAAATTTAGTGCCACATCAAGATTAGACAAGATTTCTAAAAACTTCCTCTGATTGGCTAGTTTTTCTTAATTTCAAAATTTGACTGGTAAAGCGAATACAAGAAAATGTATTTCTTTGAAATCTCCTCATTTGATCAAAGCGTGGAAATTAATTCCGGAAGTCCACCATGGTGATCGAGCAAGTAGAAAACTTTCACATTTTGCCGAAAGAGGAAATTATGCGTCGGAGAAGCGTTACGATTTATCACCACGGAAACCAATAGATGCGCATGGATGAGTTTAATTGTTTTGGTAATTTAAAGTAGCCAATCACATCCCTACGGAGTATGTCCAACTTCATGTCCCAGGGGGGGCACTCATCACATGCACATACAGGGAGGTAAGTCCGATATTTTTGGGTCAGAGTATTGCCGAAAGTGATATTTTTGGATCCAAATAAATTGAAATTATGTTTTTGATATTTTTGGGTATCAAATATTGTGAAAATGATATTTCTGGGTTCTTTAGAGGCAATCCTGTCCTCAATTTGCATTGTTTCAGGATCTTTTATGTTCGTTTACAAATGTCAAGGTATAAAATAAGCTGATATTCCTGGGTTGTAATNACAAGATTTCTAAAAACTTCCTCTGATTGGCTAGTTTTTCTTAATTTCAAAATTTGACTGGTAAAGCGAATACAAGAAAATGTATTTCTTTGAAATCTCCTCATTTGATCAAAGCGTGGAAATTAATTCCGGAAGTCCACCATGGTGATCGAGCAAGTAGAAAACTTTCACATTTTGCCGAAAGAGGAAATTATGCGTCGGAGAAGCGTTACGATTTATCACCACGGAAACCAATAGATGCGCATGGATGAGTTTAATTGTTTTGGTCATTTAAAGTAGTCAATCACATCCCTACGGAAAAATATGTCCAACTCCATGTTTTCAGAATCACCAGAAATTCATTGCTAAAGTTACCAGATGGACCACATCTGAATACCGACTAGCCCAAAAACGAGAAATCATCATTCAACCATAACTATCATTCAATTCAGCGCGGAAGGCTGAGACTCATGTAGTCAGTCTACTGCAGAGCTAGAAATTTTAGGATATGAAATCATAAAATATGTGGCCTTCAGAATAACCTGCAGCAAAGCCAATTAATTCTCAATCCTTATGCTAATTCTCAAACCTTTCCGCATTTTCCCTAGAATTTGTATTTCAGTGAAACTTGACCATATAGCTACAAGCTTCAGTTTCGGAACGACATCATGGTCAATGCTGAGCTTGCTCCAAGTCTCGCTCTTGACTTCCCTTCCTTTCTTCCTTTCCCCGTGCCCTCCCCCTTTCCTCCTTTCCCCTCCCGTATTGATCAAGAGCGAGACTTGGAGCAAGTCTAGGTCAATGCTAACCAAAAGAAGTTGCACATGTCCGCTTTACCTACGAAATGGCCAATGACCAACGTGTCGTTGAAATCGGTTGATAAAAGAGCTACGACTGTACATTTTGAGACACAACACAACATAACAAAAACGTTCATCTTGGAAGGATGATTTGCCCATGGAGCAAAGGGGATACAAACAACTTCTTATTTTGAGAAAAGAGGAAGAGCACGGCCGTGAACAAGCTTGGATGCGACCGAAAATGCATTTTTCAAAACTGTAACAGAAGCTGCCGTTCAAGAATTGCATTGTTTAGCCATGTGTAGACTTCGCCATCATTATTTTACGTGCACACCATGATTTTTAGATCGAAGGTTGGGAATTTAAATTTCTAGAAAATCTGATAGAACTTTTGTCGCTCGCGATTTATACTTAATGGAAGGAAAGACTCACCTGCTATCGGCCATAAATCTGCAAACAACCAAACGCGTTCTTGAGCGAAGAAGACGAAAACACTTCGCAAGCCTCTCAGCTGTGATCTGCAACTCGTTTGATAAATAAAGTTACCAATGACCAACATATGCAGCATTTACACCTGCAACCAAGATTCATTGTTTAAGCAAGCAGAGCAAAACAAAGCAAACCTAATAAGCAGCATTTTCAGCGGGAAACATGGCCTTTCGTTCAAATATTTAACAGAGAAAACAACTTTGATGCAGCTGCTTCGTTCTCTTTGTACATCACTTAAGATTGAATCTGCTGGTTGCAAGATATAAGCTCAGCTACGTAATAAATAGCGGAATTCAAAAAGATGGCCTAACGTCATAGCTTTCCATGTAAAATAAAAACTAGGTTGTGAATGCATTTCAATGACTGAGAATTTTTCAATGATATTGTAAGGAAACAGCTGAAAGTTGTTTTGAACACAACTCGCTTTCAACGAAAGCGATTGCCGAGAAACGTAAATTACGAGATCAGGCTGACCTACCTAAGGTTTAAATTCTTTGGTAGCAAAACACTGCCACTCTGCACAACTTTACTGCAATAGAAAACAGAGAAAAATAGACGAGAGCTGCAAGGCCTGCAGTTCTTCTTCCGAATTAGGTAGATGAAATTCCTGATGCAGATCTCACTTCCTTTATTTCATACTCTCATATCTTCTCTCAACAACCCCTATTCGCATGCGTAATAAGTGAATTAGCCATACAGGTTTCGGAATACCATACTTGAGGTACTTAATTTCCGTACTGCAGACTATGTAAACAATTTTATAATTTTCTCTGACATAAATAAGAAATCTTTCTTATGTTTATATTTGAGATAAACCATGGGTAGCTGGACACCGCAGTCATACTTCAGCTTGTATGCTTACGCGGAGGAAAATTTATATCGTTCTGCGGAGGAGGTTTCCAGCAACCTCCTCCAGCAGCAGTATATAAATCTTCAAATCTTTTTCTTCGCAGAAACATAAAGCTGTGGCAGCACAACGTCGGCGTCTAACCATGGGTAGTTAGACACTGCTGGTGTGCTCCTACGGAGGAGCGCTGGGTAATATGTATCTGCGGCGGAAATTTTTGTTTATAGCACTGCGGAGGAGATATCGATATCTCCTCCGCAGTGCTATTAAAGATTTCCTCCGCAGATACATATTATCCAGCGCTCCTCCATAGAAGCACACCAGCAGTGTCTAACTATCCATGGTCTAACCACCCATATGGCTGAAAAATAGAGGCAGCCAGTACAGAAAGTACACCGTCTACACTGGCCTCAGCAAGTCTACAAACATAGTCATAACAAACAAGTCTAATACTTTTCAAGTTACCCAGAGTTGGTGATGGCGTGTTTCAAGAAAAGCATTTTTTAACCTGCGTGTTTCGGTTGCATAAAGCAAATACAACAAAACATGTAGTGATTTTCCTGGCCATTCTTTCTGTTAAATTATTTTTCTGATAGATCGATGGAAATAGGCAGCCAAAATAATACATTTCTTTAAATATCGTATCGTGACAAAATCTATCTTGTGGTTTTGAATTCTGTCTAATGAACGGTTTGGTGGGAGCATGAAGGGTCTCGTGGCGTTGTGAGGGCACGCAAACACGATTATCAGCAAAACGCATTTTGATAACTAAAGGGGGGGGGGCGACTTTCTCATCTCACTACCTTCAATACCATACCCTGGGTGCCAGAGCCAAAAAATTGATAAATTTAGATTTATAATTTTTTCCTATTTGGCTCTTCTGGTATCCAAGGTATGCTTTCAACAGCTTTCAACAAAGCATGCAAGATGCTATTTAAGGAGGGGGCATACATCCCTACTTCCTCTCCCTTAATTGATTTTACGTGTGACTAGGGTCCATTGGGGGGGGGGGGCAAAATAGGCAAGCTTGGGGTGAATCGAGTAAGGCAAAAAATGTGAACAAACTTTATAAAATCTTCATTTGCAGATTTTCCCTTGATAAATCTGTTGGAACTAACCCTCCTCAAAGTATTGAATGTCGAGTGAACAGCCACTGATCTACTATTTTTCAGTAATCAACATCACAGGCTTTACCCAAAATAATGAAATAAGAGAACTATCCCAGCCAACCCATGTTACCTCTGCTCTGCAGACCAGAAGGAAACAATTATCTCTCTGTCTCTAAAAGGAGTCCATGTACCCTTGCATCGATCGCCAAAACATTTCACAGTGCGAGGGGGGGGGGGGGCATTTCATTTATTCGAAAAAGCGTACGTGGGTTTTCAGAACAAAAAGACTTTTACGGATTTTTGATGGATTTTTCTGGAAAACAAGGGATTCTTGCTAAAGGTGTACGAGATTGTTTGGGAGTGAAATTCCCCTCGTTTCAGTGTTGTTCCCTATCAATATTATGCAAAAATTAACTACAGTTACATGTCAGGGTGACCTGCCAAAGCAAAAAAGCTAAACAAAAATAATTGAACAGTTTCCACCATAACGTAAAGTGGTCAATGAAAGAAACTTACCACGAGACCATGAGAGCGTTTCCCACAAAATATCTGCTAGGCCAGTTGAAATGACTGGAGGATCATTTTGTTCGGCGAATTCAATCTTAGCTCTTTCTGATGTAAGAGTTTGCTTGTGTTCGATCATATGGTTCGATTGAATTGAGAGGCTTCCAGGAGGCTTATTTCTTTATTTTCCTTCAGATTATCAGGAAACTGATAAAATAATAACAAACCTATGTATGGCCTCGGGCAAAGCAGTTGATCAACGACCCGGGCATGCATGCCAGATCAAAACATCGAACTTTGGTTTCTTAGACGCCCTATTGGTACTCTTGGGAAAATTCTAATGCAAATTTTTCGTTCTGAAAACCAGACGCGTTTTTTAGATAAAGACGAAAGAAAGACCACAAAGAGAATAGTTTGTTCGCAGACAAAAGACAACGTGGATCCACAGGGAATAACATCTGTTATGGATGGACAATGAAAGGAGGCTTTTGATTTGGTTTTGAAACAATGTGTTGTTTGAATAAGGTCAGCCACGCTGTAGACTTCGCACGAACGAATTCCTTGAAGACATGGAATCACAAACGCACTTGATAGAGGTCATCCTAGTTGGGAGTCCATGCTCCCTTGCTCTCTCACGCTTTTCAGCAGCGCAGCGTCTTAAACCAATGTTTTTCCCCGTCGATGTCGAAAAGTGAACAGAAATATAAAATTCGATTGCAGGAAATCTAGCCTAGCTTTTTCAATCAGACTTGGCAAAGTTGTAGATCAACTACCTAGCTAAAAAAGGAACGAAAAAAATCGAAACTTTTTCGAGTACTTTTGGAGGTACATCGATTTTTCTGAAATCAGCAAAAAGATTTGAACAAGGATTTGCGAAGCCTGGGTTGCCGGGAACATTGCGATTTATGCATCTTTCGATTGCCCAGATTATACAGAACAACATCCTTTTTACCACTTTTTGATAAGCCGAATGATATTGGAGAAATTAATTGTTTTTTGAGGAGAGTGGTTTTGCGATACTGCATCTCGCTGTGCACAAAAGCGGAAAGCAGAGTTACCTTAAATATTCATCTTGTTTACGCTCCTTGTAAATGTAGCAAATGTAGCATTTCTAGATTGATTGAAATTGAAACTGAACTGAAATTGTAAGAAACTTTAGTAGCCTCTTCCAGAAAAAATTCTACCAGAAACAAGCAGACGGCGGCACTTCCAAGTTTCTAACCATGAAACAGAGTGCAATGTTGTTCACAATTTCGTTCTTTCTTGCAAACCTTCGTTCAAAAAGCCAAGAAGCAGTTCTCAATGAATTTCAGAAACAAGAAATTTGAAGAAATTTTGCAAATTTCCAAACGGAGTCTGCTTTATCGAAAAGGCGTATGCCAGTTTTCCAATCAGCCCAAAACGGACCGAATCGTGACCTTTTTCGAATATCGCGAAATATTACGCCAAGGTGCCAATTCCTGCTGCCAAGCCTTGGGGAGACATCTGCAAATTCGCGAAAGGTTGCGAATTCGCACAAACTGACCTCACTTCACGGGAACTCGTGAAGATGAAGGTGAAGTTGCGTTTTTCAGCGCCAAGCACTGGGATCGCAGAAATAGAGCAGACCTAATCGAGTCCGCGACCCCTTGTCATGACGCTCAAGTGGTGGGGTCCTACCGGGTATCGAACCCACTCCGCCTGACTGTTATGGCTGCAAAGTCAGAGGATTACACTTTTGCGCCACAACACCTTGTGCATTCAAAGGGAGCGCGGGGTGGAAGCACCCTCCTGCCTTTTTGTACGAGTAAGAGGCCAAGGGGGGGGGGGGGGGTACTTGACTTAAATTGTACGGGGGTGTGCTTACGAAAAAGTTTCTTTTACCCTGCTCCAGAATTTTTTGCTCCAAATGATAACCGATTCTAGAAAAATTCGTGTAAATTATACTCCAAAACATGAAAATTTGACCGAAAAACGACCCGATCTAGCAAAATATCCCCTCTTGGCATGTTTTGACAACCTGCTGTAGCACAATTGCCTTATTTCAATACCCCGGGCGAGAAAAATTGGCAAAACGATACTCTTAAAATGGCACATTCCCATCGGAAAAATATACTAAGGACCCCCCTTCCCCCCGGGGTAAGAGGGGCAAACGTGCCTTTTTAATAAAGAAATATTTTCATGAATCAAATCTACTTTCATGAATTTTTACATAACGAAATTCAAAAACAAAATCTGATGAATTCGAGTGGAGTTACGTTCTAACATGGACCCTTGCGAATGTACTTCTTAGAATTTGGATGAAGGCCCTTAGGCCCTAGTTTATGATTTTTAAATAATTGTCGTGTCAAACAGCAGAAACATGACTTGATTTAAATATCGTATTTCTGCTGGGTCTAATTAATCAATTCCAGGCCATGGTCCGCGGTTTCTACGTGTGATCAGCTACTGCGCTTGCGCATTTTGAAAAATGGCTATTTTCAATCTGACACGGCAAAAGACGATTGTATAAATTAGATTTCTAAATACGGTAGATTCTGCCGTTTTAAAAACAACAGTTAGCTTCGATGCGGCAAAAATACGATAGTTAAACAAGGCTTCAATTAGTTAAATTCCATTACTCGATGTGTCTTCATCACAAGTTAATAGTTGTATAAAGCCAACGTGGAGCCAATGTGTTGTTTAAAGCTTTCAGTGCCCAACATAATGATTTGTTTCTTGCCCAAACCTCGTATATTTCAATGAAGGATACTTTCCTCAATTTTCAAGATATGCTACATAATCGGTGAGGCAAGCAAGCTGCTGTTCACTGCTGATCGAAGGACTAACGTCTCGTTGATGATCAGTATCTACAAAAGAAGCTTAGTATGAGCACGGGCAACGCGAAGATCAAATGTTGGCCTACCTTAGTTTTTGTCTGTACTGGCCTAATACCCAACACTCAACAACCTTCGCAACACACCTCCAGTCCTTTGTTAACTAAACCATGCTTAGCATCAATTAAATGTTAAAAGCACCATGTTTGTTCTTCTTCTGTGTTCATCTGCTCTCGTATTATCGAAACTGTCAAGTCAAACTGCAAGCGATGCAGCTGCCCGCCATCACTCCTATACGAGCTCTCTACTGCGAGGCTATTCTGTTCAAAACTTAGTGTCTTACCCTGTTTTCTTTCTTTCTTCTCCTCCTCATGCTTTCTCTCCTGGAGGCGCATTTTAAAATTAGGCCCAGGAGTGATGGCGGGTAGCTGCATCGCTTGCAGTGTGACTTGGCAGTTTCGATAATACGAGAACAGATGACACAGAAGGAGAACAAACATATGCTCCGGTCAACAAAGGACTGGAGGTATGTCGCGAAGGTTGTTGATTTTTGGGTATTATTCCATAATGGACAAAAACCAAGGTAGACCAACATTTGATCTTCTCGTTGCCTGTAGTACGAGGATCACAACTACAAGCAAAGACCACAACCATCAACATTAGTATAAGCTAAGCCACCGAGAATCCACTGCTACGACTTCTTCGTTGCTGTCTTAAACTAACTTTCCTTTCTTTCTAAAAATTTCACTTTCCTTTGCGATGGTGCGGTGAGGAGAAAAAGGAAATTTTTAGAAAGCTACGAAGATCATTTTAGAAAACAGCAAACAAATCTTCAGGGGTGGATCTAGACTACTGCGACTGCTGCTGAAGCAGTAGTCAGATTCTCATATCCTTGCTACTTATTAAGGTCCACGCCTATTTTCAAAAGACCACACCCAACTATTTAAAATAACCTCGCCTTGGCAGTAGTCACGAAATTTCCTGGATCCGCTCCTGATCTTAGTAGTTGATTCCCTATGCATAATTGTCAAATTTTTGTAAAAAAGGGCAAATGGTTATTGGATTTCCTTTTGAGAT
>REGL01000038.1:428752-446646 GCA_004194395.1 Aurelia aurita complex sp. Pacific | reverse complement strand
TGCCAGCATCAGTCAATAAACCAGTGAATTAAAACTTTGTGTTTTAAATCATTGCAAAATGTTCCGTTGAGACTTTTTCAGGCTCCGATTGTTTGACCATGCTTTGTTTTCAAATTTCCTTGGGAGCTTTGATGACTCCGTCTCGTATTCAGGATTCAGGGGGGTTAAAGTTCAACCTGTTACTGACACACCCCATCTCCAGTGTGCGGACAAGTGTTTACCATTTGTTTCTTGTGCGCCTTGAGGCCCTGTGGAAAAGCGGCGATTTAGGCCCAATTTTTACGGGATGTTATCATTGATTTGTTTTGTTACTTTTGGCTTAAATCAAGAGCTTATTTGGAATCATTGTGATTTGCAAGGTATGAAAATGAGTTAACAATGGCTAAATTGTTGGAAATATTCTGAAATAATGTGCTTTTAGGCAAATTTGTAGTGAATTTATTACATGTCCGCTGACTGGAGGTCGTGGCTGCCAACTGGAAAGAGACAACAAGACAAAGAAGAGCCAAGATTTTTGTGTGGAGAAATTGACTAAAATCTCATTTCGATATTCTGATGATAGCACATGTTTTAACTTTTAAACTATTTTTGTTGTGAGTCATAATAGGTTCGTACGCGATTTCTAAGTGGTGAAAATTACCAATTAAATGATAGTGTCCGCAGACTGGAGGTGTGACCCTACTAAGTCTCCAATAATGCTAATAAATTACATCAAAAATCATCAATGATGCAATTTTGTGTCTTAATTTTCTGATTTTAAACTTCATGAATGCTTCGTTTTTACCCTATTTGAATGAGTTAGGGTTTTGGAAACTTGTGCAAGCCACGGCTTGCATAGAAATGGTATGGAAGTATATCTCACCGTCAGTTCCTGCTCCTCAAACATAGCACACTCTTCTGAAAGTTGTCTTTCTGTCACCGCCATCTTTGATTTGAAACTGGAAGCAGTTTGTTTGAAAACGAGGCACCTTCCTTGTTGTTGCTGTTGCTTTGCTTGAAAAGCAAAGCTGGAAAACGTGTAGCCTCACTACATAAGGACCCTCAGCTTACGCTCATCTAATTGAAGTGAATTAATGTTGTTGTTGTCGCTCCAGTCAACAATAATGGCTGCTCCAGCCATTATTGGAGACTTAGCGACAGTAGTTATAGCGTCCATCAGCCTATCAATAGCGATAACCTACGAACATATAATCAGTCTAGAAAACGTGCGGGGAACATTGGCCAGGTTACTTCCGCGGAATTCGCGGAAATTATTGTTCTCTTTTTACAAATAATAGCTTCTGTGGAATCAACTTTCTGCTGAATTCATCGAATTTGAAGAATTACGCACCCATTCCGTGGAAAATTGATTCCACGCAAGCTATTGTTTATAAGAGAAAAATAGTTTCCTTTTTTCGCGGTTTCCGCGGAATTCAGCTGGCTGGGAACTTTGAAACTCCCACTAGCCTTGCCGGGTGGGCCTTGCATTACAAAACAACTTTCTTGGGTAAGTCCCACCCAACTATCTAGCCTTTCATTGTTCACAAGCAACAAAAACAACAAGCTGTTCGGAAAATGCAGTATAAAACAAAGGCGAGTTTTGTCAGCGATTTCGTTGGAGAGAAACTCTCTGGTTTCTGCATCCCTGGACTGCACAGTGCACCATTTGCACCTGCACCCCCGCTGTGAGAAATATCACGTGACTTCATGAATTTACGTCAAATGTTACGAAAGAATATCACACACGTGACCTATCGGGCTCTTTCCTTCCTCTTGACAAACACAGTGAACAATTATCATGTTTGCCAGTGTCGCTTGGAAAAGCTCAAGTTCAGTCGTACGATTACTCGCCTCAAGAGTTGCTGCATTTCACGCCACTTCTGTTGCCAATATGCCTATCAAGGTAACTATTGTATTATTTATGTATTCATTCATGATATGAATGATATAGCTCATACTTTAATCGTTCAGCTATTTTTAAATCGGCTGCTTTTTAGGCCTAAATTAAGATCTCTCTGGTCTGCACCACGATGCTGCTTTGTTTTGTGGTTCAGTTGTGCCATCGAGCTGTCCTATGCGTCGAGCTGCAGGGTGCAATAAGCCACAATGTTCTTGGTGAAGATTTAAGCAAGAAGGACGAAGGACCAGGTCAATTTTCGTAGATTCAAGTTGAACTGAAGCCGAAACAGTAGCCAAACAGGTCGAAACTTTTCGTCCTTGAAGCTGAGCAAGGTCTGGTCTGAGGGATCAATGATCAATCAGGAGGAGGGGAATGTTTTTCAGAAGAGATACGGCTAATGCAGGACATTGCAGGTTATAGGGTGAATGGAATGGAACAAGGCTGCCAAGGTTGAATCTTAGAACTGTCAAATTCTATCATTCTATCTTGTCAAGTTCTAGAATTAATGTTTCTTTTTAAACAGGATTGCCCAAAAGTGGGCGTCACATCAAAGCGCAGACATCCTCAAACATCACCTGCCCACGCCACATTGATCCTATTGTTACCCTTACAAAGCAATATTATTTGCTTCCAGAGAACTGTCAACGCGGAAGTGGGATCACAGGGAAATATGAGAATCAAACTGATATATCTCAAAATTGACGTGGGCTTGAAAATTGATGAATGTGAGTCGCAAATCTGACCAGACCCTCTTCATTTCAAGAAATTAGCATGATATAAATAACCAAAAAAGTTTCTCAGGATCATCAGATTTTGATTGCTGAGAGTTCATTACAGTTTCTTAAAAGGTTCCTCAAATTGACATTTGGGCTTTCTTTTACCATCGTGGACATTTCATACCTAGTTTTGAAACCATTCCTCTGGTTGTACATTTCACATAAATAACACTTTATTCAAGTAGCATTGAATCATTGAGTAATAAAGTCCAACAAACAAAGAAACGAGATGCTTCAGCAGAACAGCAAGCTTCAAAAGAAATTGTATACAGTAGATTATTGAGTAACATTTTGCCAATACTTGCCATGGATTTCTTATTTCTTGGTGATCTGATGTGAGAGTTTGTGATAAAGAGTTTTCAGAAAGAAGTATCAAAGTATTTTATGAAATTTCAATTACTTTTTCAAGACAATTTGGACATAATAAAGCATCAATTTTCTTTCCAGGAAGGAGCACCCATTCCATCAATTGAACTTTGGGAGAATACTCCCAGTGACAAAGTAAACATAGCTGATCTGTTCAAGGATAAAAAAGGCATCATATTTGGAGTGCCAGGAGCTTTCACCCCTGGTTGTAGCAAGACACATTTACCTGGCTATGTGCAAGATTTTGATAAGATCAAGGTAAAAGCCCGTAAAAGCAACTTATATTTTGACAAACTGATTGAAATTTGTTCAAAATTTCCCATTGTTGATGAACCATGCAAAACTTTCAGGGCTCTCTTTTTTCAAATTTCAAGAAAGTGTTCATTGTTTCATCCCTAAAGTTTTCAGTCATCACATTTAGAAGAAGTACAGTATTATAATCGCAGGCAAATTTTCCTTTTAATCAAAAGATTTGAATTTCTGTACTCCACAAAGGATTTTAAAAATTATTGGTAACATTTAATTCCCAGAATGATGGCATACAGTACTTTCGTTGCTTACAGTATCATATTTTCAGCGGTATCTCTCTTTTTCATCTCTCACAAAGAAGAAACAATACCTTGCCATGAATTAACATTCAATTTAAATAGGATAAAGAAATGCCTATGCGTGTAATTGCCCCCTAGTGAAAAGATATGCACATACGTGTCAAAATCATCAACTACAACAGGCTAAATTTAGACCTGCATATGCAGCTCTTGAGTTAGCTATTTCATCTCTGTCAACTGTCTTAATCATGACTTCTTTCTTTCNGCCATGAATTAACATTCAATTTAAATAGGATAAAGAAATGCCTAATGCATGTAATTGCCCCCTAGTGAAAGGATTTGCACATACATGTCAAAATCATCAAATACAACAGGCTAAATTTAGACCTGCATATGCAGCTCTTGAGTTAGCTATTTCATCTCTGTCAACTGTCTTAATCATGACTTCTTTCTTTCCTACCAGGCAAAAGGGGTTGATGTTATTGCCTGTGTTTCTGTGAATGATCCATTTGTAATGGCTGCTTGGGGAGAACAACACAAAGCAGATGGAAAGGTATATTACATTTTAATTTTGCAGCCTAGCATTCTAATTGTGCAGTCATATTATCCTTCATTTTGGTACTGAACTCTTTAGTTGGAATTTCATTACTTGACTTTGCTGTGTCTTTGACAAGCTGCTACAGTATGAGCCCACTTACAGGCCTGTAGAAAGTTCCCACATCACCTTAAATTTGTTGTTTTACAGGTCAAAATGCTGGCTGATATGAAAGGTGAATTTACAAAGGTATGTATTGTACTGTATAATTTTCTCAAACAAAGATTTTCAGATGCTTTCCAAGATTTTCTTATATATGATATTTTCTTTTTTTTAACATGCACACTGTATGACAGTATGAAGTACAAAGCATTTTTCAAGGATGATTTTTAATAACACATACAGTACAATACTGTACAGGTACATACAGTATGCAAACAATGTTTGGTGAAGAGTACTGTACTGTACCTATTTTCATTGCAGGCCATTGACCTAGAGCTTGATGCAACACCTCTTCTGGGAAATGTCAGATGCAAAAGGTATGTAACATGAGGTACTTTGCTTGCAGTAAAATATTACAGATTGACTTTTAGCTAAGTATATTGTACCTTTGCACTAGAAGTTAAATTTGAGAAGGTGTATTTTATGTCTTATCAGACAGTAAAATAGCTGCAGACTTCTAACACCTAATGTATTTTACAGACACCTTTGACTTAATGAGAATTGAAATTATATATGCTAAGTTGGGAATAATCTGAACTGCTTGTACGTAAACTGTCAACACAGTCAATATAAAATGGCAGAATGGCGTTCCACCTTCCCAATAAATTAAGCAATTAAAACTACTGTATAAGTGGTTGATTGCCATAAAATTATTAATCATATGCAATTTATTCCAACAGATTTGCAATGATAGTGGAAAATGGGGTTGTCAAGAAACTTCAAGTTGAACCAGATGGCACAGGATTGACATGCAGTTTGTCAAACAGCCTCCTTTCAAGCCTTTAAAAATGAATAGAAACCCAGATACACCAAGAGTTAATTTAAATTTGTAGAATCATGTAGAGTCAACTCTAAGATGCTGAACAAAGTTTTAAAGTTTAAGACACAACAATATTTCCTTTTTATCAAAGAGTGCAGAAATTATAATTTTTTTGTCATTTGATGCTCTTCTGAAACAAGTTGGATAGCCACTCTTTCTTACTGATCTTAAAGATTATTCCAAACTGCAGAAGATTTTCTTCAGAACAGAAGATCCGAAGAAATGTCCGAAATGTCCATCTTCATTATCTTTTGAATGTTAATATTTTGGTAAAGTTAAAAATGAATACAGTCCACAGTGGCTCAACCGAGGGTAATTTGCCTCCAAGTTAACTTTTGTGCCGTGAAAAATGAACCTATGAATGGAATATACCAGAATGTGTTTCTCTGTATTGTAACAAGAAAGTTATCTGTTGTACAAAAAGGTGCTTTGAAAATAAGAAAACCTATAACCTTGAACACAGGATATTTCTCAGATAGAGCATTTGCCACTAGATTGAAGAATATTCCATTTCTTGAAAGATTATGAGTTTTAAGTAGTGTTATTTATTGTTTTTTAAACAGTGCACCGTTCTGTGAGATCATATACTCAGGAGCGCCTTACAATTCTGTAACCCCTTTGGAAAAAGATATGAATTCTACAGCATGACTCCCCAGGAAGTTTATCACTCTTTCAACTTGTTATGAGAAATACACCACACAAGAAGACATTTCATCATCAGGCCAAACATAGAAAAATCTAATCCTCTAATATTTCAATGAGAAAATAAATACAAAAATAACTAAGTGTATTTGTTCAACATCAACTCTTGGAGCTGATAATTAGATATGTTAATAGCACAATGCTTATTGCAGACATTGCCATGTTTGCATCTTCTTTCCATCTACATGCTACCTCATTCTCTATAAAAACTGTCTTTTCAGGACTAGGCAAAATTCTTGGCACAGCATTGTCTCTTCTGTGATCAGCAAATTCTTTCATATTAGAAGATAACTTAGCACATTCTCGTTGTATGCTTGTGCCTGTCTTTGAAATGATCTCTGATGAAGATTTTTCAAGCATCCCAAGGATTGTATTTTCTAGCTCCTCTGTTTGTTTGGCAGTGATTTTACTAAACTTTGAGACGAGTTCTATTTCGTTTTCATCCAAAACCTGTTTTGTGACATTCTGCACGCCAACAATCATTTTGTTGGTTCCTTTCGACAGTTCCTCTATTTGTTTTTCTAATTCCTTTCTCATTTCATCTTTTCCTGCACTTACCAAATTCCTAGCTTCACTTAAAACATCTTTGTCACTCGCTATTTCATGAGTATTTTCAATCCAGCTCTCATTTCTCTTGTCAATCTTTTGCTCTAAACTTCTTATCAAAATCGAATTGCTTGAATTGAGCATATCTTTCAGTTCTGCTTGCTTCATTCCATTGTCTTGTATTTCACTCTTGAGCTCATTTATGATAAGCTCAGGTGATGCCATTTTCCGTATTTGCTTAAATCGATAATATGTTATTAAGGAGGATCCAAGGAAACCTAGAGAGAGGGAAAGGAGAAATTAAAAACACAGTCAAAAAATTATGATACCAAAAATCTGCCTTTGGTGCTCTTACAAAAGTTGTTCTTACAAAGAATTATCAAATTGATTTTTGGATGAAGGTCTTCCTACAGTAGTTGGTAATTTTGGTAACAGTGTAACAAAATGTTTATCATGATTAGGAAATTTGGTAAAGGCAACTAATCAAACTGTAATCTGGAAGACAAATAACAGAGTTGTAAGGTTATTCATTCAAGGGGTCTGGGGAATTTACTATAGCCTATGGTATTTGATGCTGTCTGAAAAGTGATCAAATGATAGAGAAAAAATTGCGTGCAACCTTCTTTTGTTATTCTAAAAGTAGATTGCTGATGTACAAGTCAAATTGATCCCCAGATACTGTATCACCTCCCCCAGCCCAGGCCACCCCCAGGTATTTGATCATGCCATCCTGGGGGCAAGGTATTTGAGCCAACATGACAATCAAATTGGATGATTTAAATCCCTACTGGGCCCTGGGCCTTTCGTTTGGCCAAATCTACGCTGTAAGTTTGCAAGATGGGGCATTTAATGGGGTGGGGGGGGGGGGTTGCTAGCCAAAGGATGGGAATTTGACAAATGAGAATGAAAAAATCAAATGCCCGAGAGTGGCCCCAACGGGTTGATATCTGAATATCAATATCACTTGTACATGCATCAGTTATCATTTGTCTTTAATTAGGTGGTTGGAGACGTGCGAGTCAAAAACAAAATTCATATCTATGTCTCGGGATGATAAGGGCTATTAAGTTGAGTGCAGCAGGGGCATAAAGAAAAAGAACTGACCAATAATCGCGCCAGATATCGAGCCAATGATTGACCAATATTTTGTTGTCTGGGCTCTTTCTCTCTCTTTTTCATGTGATATCCTGACAGCATTGGAATACTCAGTGAAGAGTTCTCTTTCTAACTGTTCTGAGGACTCATGAGCACCTTTAAGTTTCTTCTTATTCATAAAAATTTCATGTTCTTCAGAGAAGTACTTATAAAAATTCTCATTTTCACGAGGGCATCTATCTAATTTCTTTCTTGCTTCTTCCAATGATATTTCAGCATCATTAAGATCCTTCATAGCCTTTCTTGATAATTTCCGTGCGTCCAGAAACTTCTTTTCAGTATCTGTAACAACCAGTTGTGCCTCTGTAACCTCTTTAATCTTGAAAAATTCATCCAAGGACTTTTGAACCCCAGACAATTTGACTTTAGCAGAAGCAGCATTTTTCTGCATGAAGCTATTCACTCGTGGCTGAACTTTGGCCGTAAGGACCTGGATAGAACTCCTTCCTTTTGAGTATGCATTGGTGAAATGAACTCGTACCCTTTCCACGTATCTATTATACATGTTGTTGCGGTGTCAGGCCACGAGCGTTTTATAGGCCATTGATGGCTGGTTATTTGTTTGGTCTGGGTTAGTTGTTGTCTGCCAACTTGTTCTGCAGCACCTTTTTGGCACAGTCAGTAACTCCCTGAGAAGTTTCCTTCAAACATCATCTTCTATGCATTTGCGATCCGTTGCTGCAGATTACACAATGAAACTCTGCACCTCAAGTTGTTTGCCTGGAAACTGATCCTCTCACAGTCGCAAAGTTTCGAAGGCAGAGAGGCAGATGGGGAAGTAAAATCAAACCGAGCCTCATATCAGGATGTGAAAATTAGGCTAAAGCAAAATGGCTGCTCATAATTAAACATTCAAAAACAATCCTCGACTAAACACGACGAAAATAGCTGCAAGATGGGGTTAGAATAGCAAAATTNGCAGAGAGGCAGATGGGGAAGTAAAATCAAACCGAGCCTCATATCAGGATGTGAAAATTAGGCTAAAGCAAAATGGCTGCTCATAATTAAACATTCAAAAACAATCCTCGACTAAACACGACGAAAATAGCTGCAAGATGGGGTTAGAATAGCAAAATTCTTTCTACAGAACGCAGAAATTTGGGGGAGGCATTAATATTTTGTTCGCACCATTTTTTGGCTTTGTAATTTTCTAGGAACATCAGATATTGTCCATTTCTAGGAATACCACAAGGAGCTGAACGTATTACTACCTGGTTTCCCTGTGGATCAACAACAACAGCTCTTAGATCCGCATTCCATTTTATCAGACATGTTAGGCCACTTTGATTTGGCAGAACGTGGAAAATGATGCAACGTCAAACTTGTTTCATATTATTGGTGATGACTGCAACTGTCATCAGTATTTGTTTCTTTTATCGATTGCCACAACGTTTCAGAATTCTCATTTCCAGAAATCAAATCAAGACTTGCATTCTGCTGAGCACTGCTGCAAGGGAAGAAACTTTTGCATACAAGGTGTACCAACAAATGAACCGGAATAACGAGGCCGGGGAAACTACCACAAAGGAATGTATTCCCAGTATGATAAAGTCTTCAAAGACTGGCCACGCAGTTACTTTAGTGACCAATTTCATCAACTTGAATCTTAATAGATATCGAAAAAACTTGGAAATTTATGGTGAAAATAAAATTAACGATGTGACGATAGAGGCAAGATTGATGGAGATACTAAATGTACTGCAGTCAAATCTAAATTCTCATTTGATTGAAGAGGTTTACGTTTTTGTGAACGAAAAAGAAACAGCAAAATATCTACACGCCCTTCCTTTGCAGAACAGCCAAAAACTTGTTATTGTCCTTGCAAATCAAGATGCATCCCTGCTGGTCCAGTTTGTACACATTTCCAGTTGCCTCAAAGGGAGGCTTGTTGCCATGACTAACCAAGACAATAACATAGGTAGTGATTGGGAACAGAAAGGTTCGTGGTCTCAGATACTCCGAAGTAAACATATAATGTATGCTTTGACAAGGCATTCCAGCAAAACTCCAAATTGTTCATGGAGTAATTTGCCTTCAAGCTGTGAGGAGGGGCGAACATATTTGGGCAGTCATGACACATTTCTTTTTTATGTCAGAACTCGTTGGGCCCCCGAATCCCTTGCTCAGGTCAAAGGAATAACTTCGAACATGCCATTTATGGAGAACAGAATAATTTCAATGTTTAGAACAAAGATGAATTACACTGTCCTAAATCCTTGCAAAGTGCTTCGTGTCTACCACAATCACTGTGTACCAATGAGGGAGAAAGGAAGAGGCTCTAAGTTTTTAGAACCACAAGAAACAGGTCGTGAACCATTCTCTTATCATCTGGACAATTGATAGCTGCAGATGAAAGTTTACCTTCAACAAGGCAAAGTTTCTTTGTTGCCTTACAGCTTCCCAGAATCCTTGTAACTACACAAACGTTTAGGATGAAAGATAAACATTCTCTGCAATAAAAAAATGTTTCAAATGGTTTCTACTGGACGATGCTCGCCTTGCCTTATATCTTTAAACCTGATGAAGAATCATGCTGGAAAGTTGTTAATATCTTAGTCTTCGTACCAAGTCGAATTTCTAAACGAATCTATGTTTTTCATTGATACAATTGACCTACAACACACACAAC
This sequence comes from Aurelia aurita complex sp. Pacific, assembly GCA_004194395.1. Taxonomy (NCBI): domain Eukaryota; kingdom Metazoa; phylum Cnidaria; class Scyphozoa; order Semaeostomeae; family Ulmaridae; genus Aurelia; species Aurelia aurita complex sp. Pacific. The sequence goes on along the minus strand of REGL01000038.1, from coordinate 436,468 downwards.
AACATTGTTTCTTCTGGATATATCAATTCCTTCCTTCATATGATATCCACCTGTGGGGCAGGCATCCATAAAGTATGCTATGTTATGCACATTTTTTTGCAGTGACCAGTGTCAGACAGCAATGTTGACAAAAAAAAACATTCCTCACTCAACGCAGTTCCTGAGAACCATAGAAATGCTGAGAACTTTCAGTTGACGGAAATCTCATCAGTGTTCAAATCATTTAGCTACACTTTATAGTTAAAAACCTAACTACATATTTTGGCTGATTGGCTTTGGCTACAAGACACAATATGGCCTCACTGGGAGTCTTGCGTATTTGTATGATTTCCCCATATCTACTACTACAGTATTTGTCGTGTAACTTTTTGCAACATGTTCTGGCTACATGGCTGAACTTTGTTTGGGGAATAATATGGTCAAGAAAATTGCTGCAGTATGACCTTTTTCCAGGGTTTTTTTAAGCCAAAGCTAGCTTATCTGTAGACTTTCCCCAAGTCTATTATTTCGTTAAATGTAATAAGTATATCTCTGAAAGTAATTTTTGGTAGAAGTCATAACATATAATTTGGTAAATTTTTCGACAAATGGAAAAAGAGTGATGAGAGCGAGATTTAACCTCGCGACCTTCTGCATTCTAGGCAGCTGCTCTACCGACTGAGCTATCTCGGCCACACTTATACTGTACAGCAAGTGTGCTTCATTGATATCCAGATCAGTGTAAACTATTTTGACGAAATAGACTTGGGGCAAGTCTAGCTTATCTGCTTCAGGCTCGCTGACTGCACTATTACCTCAATAATGTTGCAAAAATAGCAACTCTATATCTTCCTGGGACGCAATAGCCCCGAATCGGAGACAAGGTAAGGAAAACTCTAATTTGCCATAAAATGATACTCTAAATACAAAATATTAAATCAATCGATTTCTTTTAAGATAATGAATAACTACGAGATAAACAAACCGATATTGAGCAACTGTTTCTACTACATACATTCTTTGAGTTCGCAATCGTGCCAGGATCATTGGTACATCAAATGTCTGCAAAGGAAAACATTTTGGGTAGGAAAAAACTTGGGACTTGAATTCAATAAGCTGCCTACAGAGGCCAGAACTAACCTCACTACACNTTTAGCCCTTAGGCTTTAGGCAATCAAATAAAACGAAGTGTTTGAAAATCGGTTCATTGGTTATGGACATGTAAGCAATAAACAATAATACATCATTTTGGGACACCCGTTAGGCCAGAGCATGCTCAACCTTCATCCGGACAAACAGATGCTTTTGCTAGAACCTTCTTCAAATTTGAATAAAAGATGGGTGTGTTTAGGATGTGGAATAGGTAATTCCTTTGTTGTCAGAGGCCTTCCTCAAGGTCAATGACCGTATGTTTTCCTGGCTCTATGCAGTTTTGGAAAGTGAAGCTGTCCTGTATCTCTATTCCCTCTCTTTAAACTTCGCAATGAAGTTTTAAAGATAACACCGGAGAATGTCAAGCCTTGCGTATCACTTTTAGTTTCATAAAAGATGCATTTTAGCCAATAAACCAGTTCTAAATGGCTTAAGAAAGTAGGGCTAAAAGACAGGTGCATTAGTTCGCCTGTTTGTAAAATCTATCCAAACAATGATAAAGTCGATTTTTGATCAACTGTGCCCTAGGTCAATGTTGGCAGCATCCAAAAGATTATTTCATCACATTGTGCAACAGGTTGGACGTATTCAGTCAAAACAACCCTGACATAGCATGATGGGGCATTCCATTCTTAAAGAAAATATGCAAAATTTGAGAGGTTCAATAACTTTGAATGAAAATTTAAAGCATGTTTTAAACTATCTATGTTTCCATACGAAACTAGATAAAAAGCAGATGTTTCAAGACTCGGGTGACGAATTGAGATTAACCTAATTCTAACAAGCCATGTAATCAATAAATGCACTTTGTGAGCAATTGCTCGATAATGTGGAAAACAAGGCTTAAATTGAAAAAAAAGGAAATGTTATACAAACCTGGTTGTTTTCAATCAGCCTTATAAGGGTTTCACATAAAACAAACACTCCAGATCTGCCGGCTCCATTACTGCAATGAACTAGCAATTTGGGTTCGATTTTCGTAGTGTTCATGTCCCTCAGTGATTTCTGCATTGATCTTACTTCTTGAAGGAAATCTATCAGGAGAAATGTAAAAATCAATCAGTGCTTATTAACCAAAAGATAAAGAAACTTAGTTTACTCAATCATAAGTGAGAGAAATCACATGAACAACAGAAAAAAATGAGGTAGAGCGTTTTGAATTTTGATATTTTTTATATTGGGCTGTTTTAGCATGAGTTGAGATGACGCAAGAAGAATTTTCTTCGAAGATGTAAATTACAAAGCGAAAACTACTTCAAGACTCCAGAGTCTCTAGAGTACGTTCTTTTTTTAAACTGGAAATGTCAAAAGTGTACTTTTGAAGGCCGCCCTGCAAAAACAGAACACCAAGAAAGGAAGCAAAAGACAGTATGAGCATATCAATAACCGATGGAAACGCGAGAACGAAAAATAGTTTCAAGAATTTGACGCCTCTTTGAGCTTACAAAATGAGGGCTGTGATGCAACTGCCAACCATCTGCGTTTTCAAAAATATCCGCTTGTTATGCCAAAGCAGCTGACAGTTTTTTTGTTATTGATTCTTATGGCCGTATTTACTATGGTTTTTCATGAAGAATTTCAATTACCAATAAAATCAGCTGGATCTTCGGGTATCCCGGTATCTGGCCAGTTCATATACTGCATCTGATACACATCTTTTGTCTGCAGAAAGAAGCATGGACAAAATGGTAGGTTCATGATATGATAGTGAACTTTTGGGTGAAAAAAACCCAGCGCATGTGCCACGATTCTGTGTTTACAAAAAAGCGCTTTGATACTACATTTAGAGGTCTGCCGGGAGAAAAAAATGCAGCACAAACATTTAGTTTGCTGAATTTGGTCATCCTGTTTCATGGTAATGAGCGATTCAATAAATCGCAACGGTTCCTTTGGCAAATTTTTGGTGATATAGCCTTGTGGCATAACAATTTCCGTCCGCTCAGAAAATTCCACTGACTGGAAACTGGCCTTTTAGGAAGTTCCGCGTGAATCTTGGAGTTGCAAGCCTTGATGAAATTATGCACAAATCTTGACACGCAATATACCATCAAGACGTATTTCTTTCCTCAGTTATTACTACTGCAATACTCCAGTTACAATAGTTTGTAATGTTTTCTTTCGAAACTGCCAACACAAACTCGAAAGCGGAGGAAGAATCTCTACAGGCAGATCGAAAAGGTATAAGACGCCAGAAAATGATTTTTTTGTCGAAGATAGATAGACGCTTACCGGCTGAGATTTTGTGTTATATAGTGAGAATCCCCTTGTTTGGAATGCCGTCGATGAGTTAACAAACTTTGTTGTAACGGTAAACTGTAAAACAATGAAATAAAACAATAATGCAAGTGGAACTTAATTCAAACTGATATGCGATCCATCTTTGTTTAGCTGAAATAAAATAAGATACTTCAATAATAATGTTCTACAAAATATTCTTTAAAGTTGTAGTGTTTTACTGGCCTTTGGATATGATATTTAAAGAACATATGTCACATTAGCAATTGGTTAATACAACAAACAAGTTTGGAGTGGAATTCCATTGTTTCGAGATTCTTATTTCTGCTTCATGAATTTTTATTGCAATGAAAATTCAGCCTTGATCCTGTGCTTTGTAATAAACAATAGAGAGAATTGTATTGCATTAACCAATCAGCTTCATGACATATGCCCTTTACTGCGGGACATCATCATAAAAATTTTTAAAAGTTCGTTCGACAATATGATGCAATGTCTTACCCTTCCAAATGTGGCTTTACTTTCTGGAATATCCTTTGGCCAGTAGCGAAAGCACTTTGTTTTGTTTGATTCCTAAATGAAATGAGAACAGAGATTACCAAAGAACTGACGCCTCTAGCAATCACAGAAAAACAAGCTTAAATTCGTTCCAGCGTGTGAAATAGGTTCTTATTTCAATGGTATAAAGGTATGAAGGTTCTTATTCGAATGGTACCTTGGGTAGGCCTTTTTTTCAGAGTCTTCACCAAATATTTTCAACCCTGTTATTTGTTTTGGCACAGTCATTATGGACCTAATAACTAATTCTAACTTTCAAACTTTTTAACAGCCAACCGGGACAAAATCCACTTAATAACAGTAATCAAAAATTAACTTTTCTACCCCTGCAATAAGAACATATTTTTCATCAAAATGAAACAGTTTCTTACGAGGTTCATAATTTAGGTAAACAGCCTCTAGGTTCTTATTTTTGTAGGTTCTCATATACAGGGATTTTACTGAATGCGTCCATTAGTTTCATAAGAGAGGTCTTTATCACCATACATTTAAAGCTGTGTTAAAACCTTGCGTGAGAGATTACTGTGTCCAAATGGTCATAATAATGTAAAGACCCCAGAGAAGATCTCAACGTCGGATGTTACAGAGGGTTCGATCAACTAGAAGTGTTCCGTATCCCACATGCCAGCATAAATCCGAATGATCTTACGTTTATATTTCTTGGCCTCAGTTGCACGCTCATACAGTAAATCCCCGCATATAAGAACCTACAAAAATAAGAACCTAGAGGCCGTTTTTCCCAACCTATGCACTTTGTTTAAGAACCTGTTTCAGTTTAATGAAAATTATGTTCTTATTGCAGCGGTGGCAAAGTTGATGTTTGATCGTCGTTATTAAGCTGATTTTCGTCCAAGTTGGCTGCTAAAGTTTGGATCTCCTCCCCTGCTGTTTGTAAGCTTTGTTATTAGGCTCATAACAACTTTGCTAAACAAATAACAAGGCTGAACATCTTTCGTGCAGACTCTAAAAGCGCCTACACAAGGCACCCTTCAAATAAGAACCTTTATACCTTGAAATTAGTCTCAGTACCTTTAAAATAAAATCCTATTTCAGCATGGCTCTCAAAAAGTAGGTTCTTATATGCGGGATTTACTGTATCTCACCTCCTCCTTAGTGACCATGACACATAGCTGGATATCATGCTCCCAAATCATTTGCCAAAAGTCATCCACTGTTCTCTCCAGGGGTGATTGCGCAGCGATGAAGTTCACTGAGCATCGTTTGCCAACATCAATCTGAAGAACAACACAGGGCATAAGTGCTAAGAACTGTCGAGTTGCTAAAAACAGAGATCTTCTGGGAGAGAAGTCACATTTGTCATAGTCCTTTCTGACAGAAAACTATTTTGCAGACATTAAAGCAGAGGATTTTTCGTACAATATAAAACCCTAAAGCTAGGTAACAAATACTTCATATTGTGCCATTCATAGAGGGACAAGACGCAAGGTCATCTAGTTCCCTCTATAAATGGCAATTACAATCTATTTCACTACAGGGTGTCTCAAAAAAATTTTCGACGTTTGATTAAATATAAAAAAATTACGAAATACTGAACGGGCTCCATGGTAAGATAACCATATTGCTGAGATTTTAGATTAATTTTGGACACTGGATGCAAGTAAATCGGCTAAATATTTACCGAATTACGAGCTTTCGAAGTTCGAAGTGTGAAGTGTCAAGTTCGAAGTGTGAAAGCTGAAACCAGACGCCCCTAAATTGCATTATTTAGTGAAAATAGAATCTCGTTTATTTAAAGCAAATCAAATGGAATTTAAAAAGCACTTTCGATAAACTAGCTTTCTATAACATTGAATCAAGGTTATGGATGCTTGCAGGAATCGTGTTCAAGACAATTTAGAATTGCCCCATCTCTCGTTGATTAAGTCTTCATTCCGTGTTTTTAGATACTTGCATTCTTAAGTAAATTTTGGCAACAGTTACAAGTTTTAGAGAACTTTGGAACTTCTATTTGGTTTGCTCTTCTTTTACCTCGATTTCAGGACGTCTTTTTGGAAAACAAGTCAGTTAGGGGCGTCTAGCTTCAGCTTTCGCACAAACTTGAACTTCAAAAGCTTGTAACTCCTTGAATTCTTAGCGGATTCGCAAGATTTTGGTGTCTAAAATTAATTTGAAATCTTAGGAACAGGGATATCTAACCAGGAGCCTGTAACTTTTATCGTTATTTTTCAACATTTAGTCAAACGTCGAACAATTTTTCTGAGCCACCCTGTACATTGCCACACTAGCAAACGCAAGGAAAGGAACAAACAAATAAACAAACAACGAAGAAACAAAAGACGAAACAAACAAACAAATAAAAGGATGAACAGAACAGAACAAAAACTAAATAAGGGGGGCTAGCTGCATTCGGTCAAACCGTTTTATTGCTTTAATGAATGATATTGTAGCCTCCATGATTATTCTGTTATAATTACATTAACTGTTAATTACATTCTGGCAATTACATTCAACAATGGAGATCCAAACAGAAGCAATGTGCACAAGGATTTTGTGTCATAATGCGAAATATCTAAACCAGGAATATCTGAGAGTTGACCAAGGAGATCATAATGCATTATGTCGTACAATGGACAGTGCAGGAGAAAATGTTCATGATCTTCTTTTCCTGTTCCACACAAGCAAACAGGGCTTTAACAATCAAAACTATACCTTGCAATAATTTCAATTTTAACAATCAAACATCTTGATAGCAGAAAGCTCACAGAGGCTTTCAAGGTGATCTTCACAGATAAAATACAGTAAATCCCCGCATATAAGCACCTACTTTTTTGAGAGCCAGGCTGAAATAGGTTCTTATTTTGAAGGTACCAAGACCAATTTCAAGGTATCAAGGTTCTTATTTGAAGAGTGCCTTGCGTAGGCTGTTCTAGAATCTTCACAAAAGATGCCTAGCCCTTTTATTTGTTTTGGTACAGTAATTATGTACCCAATACCAAATTCTAAGCTTACAAACAGCAGGGGAGGAGATTCAAACTTTAAGAGCTAACTAGAACAAACATAAGATCCTTTTGGATGATTACAAAGTCCGTCCTGAGCTAAGCAAGCATAAGAAAATCTGAATATTGATTTCTTCATAACCCAAATTGATCGTTGTGATGCTGTTTATAGCAACAGTCAGAGAGATGAGTGTTGCTGCTCAAGTCGCCTTCAATAGCAAATCAAGCGCCATGAATAACGACAAGAATCGCCCGAAAAGTGATATTTTGATCTTCATGTCAAACGAAGATGATACGCAACAAATAAAAATATATTACCCCCAGTTCGCTTGGTTCATACATGATGCATCTGTCTCAAATTAGATCTCATGTGAGATTAACGATAACGCAAAATTACTTATGCAGGACTCTGCAGAACGTCTCTATTCGCGGACATCTAATTTGAGACAAGCAGTCACGAAGATAACATCTGTGCAGAATCATATGCATGAAGATGTTTTGGTTCAGTGTGATCATGTGCCTTCCCCCAGTCAATGGCGCCATTGTTTGCTGGGATTCTGCACCTTTCCTCTCAACTTCACCTACGACGTTTGCATCTTTGCATCTGTAGCTGTGTATGAGGGGGTCCTTCTACCTGATGGTGATGCTGCGAATGCTAGCCTCTGTGCAGGCCGCCTGTTACATCATTCTCTAAAGTTGACTTATTTGCATAATGAGTACTATTAACAAGTGGCTAATGATGCGTTCGTTCTAGATAACAATTGTTTTAACATAATTAGGCTGCTAATGAAGTCAAGAACGTGCCAATTCTGGTTAAATTTGTTGCTGTGCCAGG
>REGL01000038.1:403428-417825 GCA_004194395.1 Aurelia aurita complex sp. Pacific | reverse complement strand
CTGCCTCGTTTCGATAAGGGCCTAGGCAGAAAAGCACAAACATTTGTAGTTTTCAAATGAAACACAGTGATTTGAAAACTTCACAATAAATCAGTTAATGCTTAGCGAAAGCAGTAAAATAGTACCTACATACAAGATTTGATATTGTCGCCAACTGTTTTCATGGTCCTCTTGTTCGTAAGACTTTGTTTTGTCCGGCCAAGCTCCTTGAAACTCTGCTTTGAGCTTCGAGTTTCCGTTGGTCAACATCAATCAATTGAATTTGTAGAAATTCTAATGGCGTTGTATTTGGTTGTATACTTTGTACATGACTGTGTATAGCAGCCTCGTTCCCAAGGGCGTTCAAAAGTGAAAAAAGTCAGTCCAAAAATATTGCCGTAATAATATGAGTGGTCTCGGTCTGGTGTAATAGTCTCGTTTTGAATAGCGATTACTGGGACTCATCGTAATCAGTCTAATGAGGAGGGCCATACAAGTGAAATTCAAAGACATAGAAATAAAGATTCAAAGTCCTATTCTATCTTGTGTAACCAAGGTGCGTTCCTGTGCGTAAAGATCGACTGCTCTCGGGAATTCCGCTCTATCAAAAGCGATATATTGGGGCTAAACATCTGCAACCAAACAATAATTGAACTAGTAAATTTAGGATAATGTAATGAAGATTTGGGACATCTCATCTTCTAAACAAGTAGAGAGTACCCCAATATCGCAACCTTGCGTCGAGAGCTTTCAGGAGGTTTCAGGTCCAGATTCCCTTTTATATGGCATTTTTCGTTAGTTTTGTACTTTCAAAAATTAAAAGTCCCAAAATCATGGCTATCAATGCAATAAGTTTTGAAGGTTCTATTGATACAAAAACACCAAGCAGTGCAACAACACAAACATTATCTTGTACTTTACAGCGTATTTGCTATTGTATCTATTTGATTTTACAAGGAAAAAGGTCTTTAATTCATACAACAATGATCTGCTGTTGGTTTTTGTGTGAACGATGTGGTTATGAACCGCGTCAATTCAGGATTACAAATGAATATAACTATTTGTTTGATTATGAGAAGATTAGATTGATTCCTAGACAAGGAGATATGCTTGGCAGCGCCGCCACCATTACAAAGTTCAAGATTTAAGAATTGAAACCTTGACGGGCCTACCATCTTTAAATAAGTAAAAAATAAAAGGAATGAATGAGAAAGGTTATCTTTCTTTGGTGCCTTGTATGTATCACATCCTGGGTTGTCTCACGGTATATTATCTGAATTTGAACAATAAACAAGCGTACTGTACGATTCGTTGATAAGTGATCTTGCACATGTGCGGATTTTCGGGGAGTGTCGAGGAAGTTCAACCAAAATGTAAATTTTTAACCACGATAAAGACATGAGACTTTAAAAAGTAGAGCGATATGTAAAAATTTAAACTGAAGTCCTTTACCCCCATCCCTTCATAAGCTGCCCAGTCGTTAAGTTTGTTGTTGTAACTTGTTTATAGCCATTACTTTCACTTTTGTGTTTGTCATTGATTGAAGCCCTTTGTGAAATAGTTTTACAATATATTACGGTATATTACAGTATATAACGTTATCGGTTTAGTGGTATAGCATCGCAGAGTAATGTGTCAGTAGCGCAATTGGTAATATGTATTACAAATCTTTTATTGGAATACCTCTATAAAATTTAAACTGACTTACTTGAACGTTGGACTTCCAACAGTGCTATGCTGCATTCTAAAGAACTGGTGTTGCGCAACACATTGACGCCAAATGAATTTTGCCGTTTCAGTATCGACCTACAAAAGCAAAATATCAGTCACATGCTTTATATAAATGATCAACAGAGAACTTGCCACATTTGACCAGGTGATGAAACTAGACTTAAGCATATACAGACGGAGTGTCCCAACAAAATTTCCCCATTTGTGTGACTGTTGCGAACGAGATTTAAGTTTATTGTTCTATTCTTGATAATTGCAAAAGATAGACTTCAACTAAGAGTTCGAAATCTTGTTTCAGCCAATCTGAAAAGTGGTTGCTGATTTATGACACATGAGAAGGTAAAGAAATGATTTCGTCAAAAACAGCCCCTGCTTTTTGCTCCAAAAATGTCACAATCAAGTAAGTACTACAAGAAAGGGCTTCATTGCTGTTTTGGAATTTTTTTACAGCTTAAAAAGAGTAATTATATAGTTTACTGATAACACAATAACACTGAGCCTTTTTCAAACGTTGAAAGAATGCATCTACACGCTAGAAGCCTTTCTTTCAAACTTTACGGGATTTTCACATTTGGAGAACGAAGAAAGAAAGTGCTGTTTTGAGGTGCAACCACTTACTTATCCTTTCGTGAGCCATAAATCAGCGATCACTTTCAGACTGAGTCAAAAAAGGTCTCATATTCTAAATTCAATTGTAGTTTCATTGATCTGGGACTTACCGTTTCAAATTGTACAGTTTCTCCTGTTGTCACTGTTCTAATACAGAAATACTGTCTGTTGAATGCCATGTTCGCAATTTCCGGCCACCTAACAAATTTCAGATAAAAGCGTTTAACTTGGCTTTAAAGAAGCAGAAATGTTACTTTTTCTGTATAAACCAACTTCTCTGAGCGCCGTTCCCTCGTGTACCAACCAGAGAATGATCAATATATACCTGAAGTACAGTAAATAACAGAAGAAATTCCTGCAATTTACGGCACTTGACCTCGGAATATATGAGCTAACTCTGGTCAGTCGACCCAAACAAGCACAAAGTCCTGGCAATAAACTGGGGACTCTGTTTAAAAGTCCTTATCACTCCAATCATAAACAATATTCCTTTAAACTCATTTTTATCGTAGCTAGATAATCAAGGCTATTTAGCCCGTTTAAAGATTTTGAAACTTTTTTGTCAAATTCCTTGCAATTTGAAAATGATATTACTAATTTTGACCATTTCACGTTCTTTTACTCAAGCTGACATGAAGAATCTGACGAATGATTAAAACTACGCATTAAGAAACGTTTGAAAATTTCTCTAACTCATTCGGTTGAAACTCAATCTTGATTTAAAGTTCTCCAGATACTTACTTGAAATATTCTGCACGCACTCTAGTTGATGCCTTAATCTTAATCCCAAGAAATGATGCTGAAATCTCAAGAGTAGTTCCGTCTTTATCCTACCAAATGAAGATATATAAGGTATTAATTCTTGACGGCCATATAACCAAGGGTGTCAGGACAGCCATGTCCTGATTGAACATCATTATCTATTTACCTGTTTTAATATTTGCTGCCCTGTTTTTTCCTCTTTCCTATGTTTTTCGATGCTTTAGACGCAAATGGTGGGGTGGCTGTGCAACTCGTCGTCGTATGGTTTCTTTTGCAAAGAATTTAGCTCGCAGGCGAAGCTTACGATTAGCTCGCAGACGCTGGGGCAAGGATGTGCGACAGTGAAAATTTAACACAATGGTTACACCAACAGAATACCCACTGAAGATAACAACGTTTAACGTCACTCATTTTATGTTACTTTGGAACGAAGTTCTGAGTTTTTCATCCATCAAAGGACATGTTATTAATTGCACACTTTCTTTTTCTTCTGTAAATTAGAACAATTTTGTATTTTAGATTTTCATTTTGAAATCATATATTGTAATTATTTTAATAGTAGTAGTAGTTTAATAGCAATTCCATAAATTGTAAGATTTTTGAAGGAGGGCCCCTTGTAAATCAGCCTTTGCTGAAGGGTTACCCTCCTATGAATAAATGAAATGAAATGAAAATGAAAATGTTTTTGTCTTTAAGTAACATTTCAACTGAACCTGGCATAGCGGCTTTCAATTTGGTCTCCCTTGTATTTTCTTGTGTATGCCTTTGGTTTGAAACTTTCTTGTGCGAGGATATGAGGGAAGCATTGATAATTTACTCATATCTTAAAAATGCCAAATTAAATGCACAATCCGAAACATACTTCGATTTGAAGGCATCAATCAATGCATTATTTAATATGAAAACATAACACAGCTGACATGCAGCTAGGTGTCTCTTGGGGACTACATTCGTGACTCTAATTGTAAAGTTCAAGTTCAGATTTCCATTACAATGCGTTCCGAAGCATGATGTTTCTTGCTTGCACTTCGCTATAACTTAGACGATTCCAAGACACAGCGCGTTGGCAGCTTGGGCCAGGGCCTAGGGGCTCCGGTTTGGAAGTGGGGGCAGGTTTGGACTTTCAGAATTACTCGTAAAGGTATGATGTTGTTTCTTTCAGATGTTATTTCACATAGATATTTGTAAACCGTATTGCAATGTAAATTAGAGGCGTGTTATGTATTTATACTCACTCGGCTGTCAGATTTAGTTAAACTGACGAAGATTTTACACTCGAAACGTTTTTACTTCAACGGTTGTGTTTTCATGTTTAATTTTCTGTTTATCCTGGATGGTGGTTTTAGTTTGCATGCATTATTAAATGTTAATACTAACTCTGGTCATGTATGTCTCCTCTCCGTAGCCATCAAGTTGCTGACACAACACAATATAATGTAATTCTGCTGCTGCTGGTGACATGCCACTATAATGAGAAAATAGAACAAAAATTTTTCCAGATGATAAAATGGCCTAAAGTGTACAAAATCCACTAAAAGATGCATAAAGTAGCTTGTATACTCTCCTTGTGATAGAGAATCAGAAGAGACAAGTGTAGATGCTAAATTTCAACGAGACCAAAGCAAATGACACATATACATCATCATCATCATTCGGTGACAGCTTCATCTGGAAGATTCGTCGTTAATCCTCTCCAGTAGTCACAGTCGTCAGCTCCTCTTAGGCATTGCTCAAAGTTTAACTTTGTCCATTCCATGATGTTCTTCATCCACGTTTTACGGGGACGTCCCCTTGTTCTTTTTGCACACACCCTTCCTTCCAATAAAAGTTTTTGCATTTTGTCTTTTCTTATCAAATGACCAAAATATTGCGTTTTTCTCATTTTTATGTTCTTCTCTAGTGACAAACTTTTTTCATTGACATGTTTTAAAACCTCCTCATTTGTAGTGTGACTTGTGTACGTGATCTAAAGCATTTTTCTATACACATACATACACATACAGGGTGTCCCCAAAAAGTGTTCGACTTTTGAACATAAATATTTCCGAGACTACTTGATGTATATGAACCATTTTGATATTTTTTAAAGTTGAAACATATAATGTTCCGATTTAGATTGCTATTCAGATTTGGGAATTTTTAGAGAAGGTCCTTAAAATTGATGCTAACTTATAATTGTGTTTTTGAATCTTTGCTATTCTAGATAATCCAGAAAAAACGAATTAAATGCTTTTAAAAATCTGAGATCGTAATTCACTAATAAAATTTTAGAAGTTGCAAGACGGGGGACATCTAAAAGTTGGCTGTGAAGAACACAGTCTTTATTGCCTGTATGCTTCTAACATGTCAACTTTGTCAAGTTTTCGGTCCGTTTTCAAATTTTTGGAGCAAATTTTCCGTTTTCAAATTGCATGCATCTTGAACAGTTAGGCAGTTTTTTTGGCTGCATTTGCATATTTGTTCAATTAATCTTCTGAAACTAGGCATTGATCTTCCTTGCTCCAACTCTGCACATATTTCAAGATCGTAACGTACCCCCGTGCGTACCAGTGGAAAAAAATAATTTGTGGTGGTGCGACCTTTCTACAAAGAACGGGGCTAGTTTGGTGTTTCAACAGTTGCTATAACTGTAAAGATAGATAACAGTAGATCAATAATGAAGAACATATGCATAAATTGGCCATAACTTTGAGAATCCCCTGGTTTCTTTTAATTTGGCAAATGTGAATGCAACAGACTCAAAATGAGAATACATGTCTCAGCTCTAAAATAATACATGGATGGTTCATGGATGTGCACCATTCCCTGATTTATTCCAATTAAAGAGTCGGGCATTTTTGAGACACCCTGTATAATCATAAAATAAACAAGCTTATTAAAGAAAAACATGAAAAATTGCCTTTTGAGTGTCATTTTGCAAATCAATGTATCAAAAACATGAATGGTGAGCTAGGTGCAGGTACTGTATTCACTTTAAAGGTGTTTTTTAGTCATTCACTCGAAAGACTAATTTAGTAGCAACCACTATTCACAATTCATCACCACTATAAACCATTATCTATTGACAACCGTGTGACTTACCAGTTCTTTTGATGAAGCTTGGATATCTAAGGTGAATAATGAATAAAACAAGAGTTACAACTGTGCAAAGAAAATTGGCTATTGCAACAGTTCAGCTAGGGCAACATAGGGAGGCATGAATACAAGGTGCCTGCTGGTAAGTTTTGGGCACACATTCTTTAATTTTGCAGAGACCTAATCTAATTTTTCTTTTGCCTTGTTAAGAACTGGAAGAAGAAATAGATTTGCTTGACGTATGTATGTACTCTTCCACCAGTACAAGACCTTGAATTTGTGCTTCCATAGCTCAGTACAATGAATGCATTTGTGGGAACTGCTGTACACACTTTCTACATCTTGTTTACAAAGTTTTGCTTAACTATTCTGTGCATGAATTAATCATCATCAAAGAGTGTAATTTTTACGTCACAAACCTTTTCATTTATTTCTTGTGGTGAGTAATTGCAAGCAATTCTCTGAAATGGAAACAACAGTCAAAAATATGAAATGAATTTCATAAAAATGTTACTATCTTACTTGCAGTATTTATTTCTTAGCAGTTCTCGGTTTACTGTACACTAAGATCCAGTAGATATCAACAGTATTGAAATCAAGAGAGGTACAAGTATGGACAGTAAAGGCCATGCACACATCAACGTATGGTTTTCCTACTTAAGAATTCTTGTTCAGAAAAATTTACATAGTCTTTCATAGAGCTCAAGATTCTGATCAGTGGTGAAAAAAATATTTGCCTTCCTGCGAAGCAACGTCAAACTAAAATTCTTCCTTTCATTGTTTTATCAATCCTCTCCATGCCAGATTTTAGCTTTCGACGATTGCACAACACACATTTCAATTTCGTAGGCATGTTTAGAGTCACTTGGAATAGTCTAGAATTATCATTAATAGCTTCCTTGGACCACAAATGGACAGAACATAATCCAAACACTGTTTTCCTTTCTCTTTAAATTTTTTCTGACTTCATTCTTTCCTTTACTATTTACATTTTTCAATCTTTATTTCCTCTGTCATCCTATCTTCTTTCCATCCATCCTTTGTTCTTCCCCTTCCCCTTTTCGCCCTTTCCTTTTTCCTTCCATTTCTTCTTTCCTCCCTTTCCTCTCTTTTCTTTCCCTCTATTCCACTTTCTATCTTCCCTCCCCTTTTCTTCCTTTCAGACAAAAAAGCTTCCTGCAAAGCTGCTTCGCACATTTTTTCCACCTCTGATTTTTATTTTAATTTGTGAAGAATCCTTGTAGCGTTAATGTGCATACAAGGCCTGTATTGTATTTGTATAGATTATACATAATGATCAGATTAAGCATTAAACAGGCAAACTTACTGGAGGCAGAAGAACAAAGTCTTCAATGAAGTCTATTGTGTGTTTCTCTTGATCATAATCACCAAACTCCGCTAGGGAATAAAAACAACACATCAATGCACAGAATAATAAAATTCAAATATCTGAAGACAATCCTTGCAAAAGCCAGATATTTTATCATGAAGCTACAATGCATCAGCAATTTTTATCATGAAGCTACAGTTGTAAACTGTAATGACTATGAAACAGTTAAGGAAGACATTAATATTAAAGGAAATCATTATTTTGCTAATATGAAAGGAGAGAATTAGCACCTAGCGCAATGGCAAACTGTTTGCTCTAAGGCTGTCCCTCTCTTGCAACTATCATTGGAATGGTTTAAATTTAATTGTAAAAATGCCATACATAGTGGCAACTCGCTGACTATATCAGTCCTTTCCCACTATGAATGACACGTATAATTAGCCTTATTGTTTTTGCAAATAGTTTGTTTTTTATGAATAAAGAAGAAGAAAAAAACAGTATCTTATTTAGAATCTATATTATGATTGCTTTACCTTGTACAGCACATGCAGCAAGCTTGAAGGCAACATCATCTCTACATTTGAGAACTTCTTCAATAATAAATGTCTTCAGTTGAAGATAGTATAAGTACCTGAAAATAGTAGTACAACCTTCACTTAATTAAATATAATTCTGACACTGCAAAAATTAGAAATTTTACTTTTGGTTATGTGCAGGAAATTTTAAGGAGACTGTCAGTTCCCACAATTTCCCAAGAAGAAATGGAATGTTTGTTTCTTTATAAATTCCCATTTTACAATGTTCAATAAATTTCCTTGCAGAAACTATAGATAAAATGTGGTGTTCTCTTTTTGGGAGATACAGTACAGGCTGTGCACATTAACATAATTCTCTTTAGTTTCTTAAGAATTCTTGTTGAAGAAATTTCATGAGTCTTCATGCATATGGCGCAAGAATTCGTATCATACTGTACTGTATGTAATGTCTTGAAAGTTCTTAGAAATTCTTGGCATCTACTGTTAATATGTGCAGGCCTATGAAGATAGCAGCAACAATGTAAAGTAACTTTAAATGAAGAACTACAGTATTTTGAAATAGTACCTAATCCAGGATCTTTCTCAACTTTCTGAGAATAAAGGAACAATCATGGCATATTGATTAGAATACTACTCACCTTGTAATTTCTTGAATCAACCTCTGACAATCACTTGCAAAGAAATGAACTTTGAAGTAAAGCAATGCATTTTTGCCATCATTGAAACCATTTCTTTCAAGCTGCTTCTTCACAACTTTGTTCGGTTCAATCCACCTTGATTGGCCCCTTTTATTCTTGTACTGCAGACCAAAATAGCTAACCTGCAAAGAGAAAATAGATCCAACTTTAAGCAATTCTCTGTATGAAAATGCTGTAGCATATTTGGCGAACTGTATCTTTTTGAAAGTTACTGAAAGCTTGATTTTTCTCTCTCGTGTTGAAAAATTTGCAATTATTGGACAAATAAACTACCAAACTAATTTCAAAATATAATTGTCCCTTTTCAGGGTATTCTGCAAAACTGCTAACTTGTAAAATCACAAATTCCCACAGATTCAAAACCATTTTTAGACTTTTAAACCATTTCACACAAACCTTTGGCTATAGCAATTTCACCTTCAATGGTTGGTAAAATGGCTTTTACTACAGCCATTACTGGGGTGTGGTCTGTCTGGAAATAATTAGAAAAATCAATAAGCCAGCTGACTTCAATTGTTTCTCCAACAGATGACCATGGAAAAGAAAGGTATTACAGGCATTTAAACATGATGCATTGCATCCTATATAGAACCAACAGTGATTATATAGAAATACTAGCTGTTAACGCAGTTAAGTAAGTGCTGCTCATAGCATTATTGATAATAACATTCCGCAGATTGTCAAAAGAATAAATGTGAGAGTGGATATTTTGGAGCATGTGGTTGAAACCAAGTTAAATTTAAGCTTTTTAAGGTAAAACAATTAAGNGGAAGAAAATTACAAGGCTATCAGTAAGATTCCAAGCTGCAACCAGTCTAACACAAGGTTTCCACAAGGCTTCTACAAGGCTAATTAGCATTTTTCAAGCCATTTACAAGGTTACAGCAAGACTATTCCAGGCTGTTACAAGGTTACAAGGCCATAACTACAAGGCTTGTACATGGCTATTACATGGCCTTGTATTTTCGTACAGGGAGGCATAAATACAAGGTGCCTGCTGGTAAGCTTTCTTTAAAATTCTTTAATTTTGGAGAGACCTAATCTAATTTTTCTTTTGCCTTGTTAAGAACTGGAACAAGAAATAAATTTGCTTGATGTATGTATGTACTCTTCCACCAGTACAAGACTTTGAATTGGTGCTTCCATAGCTCAGTACAATGAATGCATTTGTGGATGCTGTAAACACTCTCTACATCTTGTTTACAAAGTTTTGCTTAACTGTACTGTAAATAGATTAATCATCAGAATACAGGTGTAATTTTTACACAAACCTTTTCATTTATTTCTTGTGGTGAGTAATTGCAAGCAATTCTCTGAAATGGAAAAACAACAATCAACAAATATGAAATGAATTTCATAAAAATGTTAAAAATTGCAGTATTCATTTCTTAGCAGTTCTCGGTTTACTGTACAATAAGATTCAGTAGATATCAACAGTATTAAAATCAAGAGAGGTATGGACAGTACAGGCTATGCACACATCAACATATCGTTTTCCTACCTAAGAATTCTTGTTTAGAAAAACTTAAATAGTCTTTCATAGAGCTCAAGAATTCTTATTTTAATTTTTGAAGAATCCTTGTAAAAATTAATGTTCACACAAGGCCTTTTATTGTATTTGTACAGACTAATGATCACATTAAGCATTAAACAGGCAAACTTACTGGAGGCAGAAGAACAAAGTCTTCAATGAAGTCTATTGTGTGTTTCTCTTGATCATAATCACCAAACTCCGCTAGGGAATAAAAACAACACATCAATGCACAGAATAATAAAATTCAAATATCTGAAGACAATCCTTGCAAAAGCCAGATATTTTATCATGAAGCTACAATGCATCAGAAATTTTTATCATGAAGCTACAGTTGTAAACTGTAATGACTATGAAAGAGGCAACAGTTAAGGAAGACATTAATATCAAAGGAGATCATTATTTTGCTAATATGAAAGGAGAGAATTAGCACCTAGCGCAATGGCAAACAGTTTGCTCTAAGGCTGTCCCTCTCTTGCAACTATCATTGGAACGGTTTAAATTTAATTGTAAAAATGCCATACAGAGTGGCAACTCGCTGACTATATATTAAGTCCTTTCCCACTATGAATGACACATATAATTAGCCTCATTGTTTTTGCAAACAGTTTGTTTTTTATGAATAAAGAAGAAGAAAAAAACAGTATCTTATTTAGGATCTACATTATGATTGCTTTACCTTGTACAGCACATGCAGCAAGCTTGAAGGCAACATCATCTCTACATTTGAGAACTTCTTCAATAATAAATGTCTTCAGTTGAAGATAGTATAAGTACCTGAAAATACAGTAGTAGTACAACCTTCACTTAAATAAATATAATTCTGACACTGCAAAAATTAGAAATTTTGCTTTTGGTTATGTGCAGGAAATTTTAAGGAGACTGTCAGTTCTCACAATTTCCCAAGAAGAAATGGAATATTTGTTTCTTTATAAATTCCTATTTTACAATGTTCAATAAATTTCCTTGCAGAAACTATAGATAAAATTTGGTGTTCTCTTTGTGGGAGATACAGTACAGGCTGTGCACATTAACATAATTCTCTTTCATGAGTCTTCATGCATATGTATGGCGCAATAATTCTTATCATAATATGTAAAGTCTCAAAAGTTCTTAGAAATTCTTGGCATGTACAGTAAATATGTGCAGACCTATGAAGATAGCAGCAACAATGTAAAATAACTTTAACTGAAGAATTATTTTGAAATAGTACCCAATCCAGGATCTTTCTCAACTTTCTAAGAGTAAAGGAACAATCATTGGCATATTGATTAGAATACTGCCCACCTTGTAATTTCTTGAATCAGCCTCTGACAATCACTTGCAAAGAAATGAACTTTGAAGTAAAGCAATGCATTTTTGCCATCATTGAAACCATTTCTTTCAAGCTGCTTCTTCACAACTTTGTTCGGTTCAATCCACCTTGATTGGCCCCTTTTATTCTTGTACTGCAGACCAAAATAGCTAACCTGAAAAGAGAAAATTGCTCTAACTTTAAGCAATTCTCTGTATGAAAATGCTGTAGCATATTTGGCGAACTGTCTCTTTTTGAAAATTACCAAAAGTTTGATTTTTCTCTCTCGTGTTGAAAAATTTGCAATTATTGGACAAATAAACTACCAAACTAATTTCAAAATATAATTGTCCCTTTTCAGGGTATTCTGCAAAATTGCTAACTTGTAAAATCACAAATTCCCACAGATTCAAAACCATTTTTAGACTTTTAAACCATTTCACACAAACCTTTGGCTATAGCAATTTCAACTTCAATGGTTGGTAAAATGCCTTTTACTACAGCCATTACTGGGGTGTGGTCTGTCTGGAAATAATTAGAAAAAATCAATAAGCCAGCTAACTTCAATTGTTTCTCCAACAGATGACCATGGAAAAGAAAGGTATTACAGGCATTTAACCATGATGCATTGCATCCTATATAGAACCAACAGTGACTATATAGAAATATTATATTGAAATATGATCATCAAACTCATGATACATATTGATAAAGTGCCCTAATATGGCATGTTCTCCATAACTGTGTAGTATTTTTATACTGAAAATCTTCAAAAAAAGTCAAATACTGTATATAGTCTTGGATTAGAACCTTATATCTAATCCACAACCCTAGATAAAAGCATCAAAGATGTTTGATATGAAAGGCAGACTTGTAACAGATTAAACTTAACATTTGCAGATGAGCAAGCAAATACACTCATTTTTTACAAGAAACCCCTTATAAGAAACGGTAGGCTCAATTTCTCGAAAGTTAAGAAACAACCCTTCCTGAATTGAAAAAGCTAAGAAACTTTTGCAATTTACAGTTTTAATTTTCCTATCTGCTCAAAAATGTTTTGACAGTGTACTGTTTGGACATTATTTTGAGTGCGAATTACAGTATGTTATTTCCTTGTTTTGAGATCTTACTAAGTAATTTGGAAGCCCTTTAGACAAAACACAAATAACTCTACACTTCCGGCATTAAAAGTATAAGAAACATACAAGAAACTTTTGGTAGCAAACTGCCTACCAGCACCGGACCTTAGTTTCTTATAAAAAAGAAATGAGTTTAATGTTATTAAATGAGATTTTCTGTACTAGTGTGCTATATGAACAGTAAATGATTGAACAAAGGCAAAGATGAATAACTTTCATGACTGTGGCTGACCAGACTGTGATTCATGACACACACACTGCCACTGCAAAACCAGTGCAAACAGATGCTTTCAAGACTTAAAATCATTTTTCATTTTAGTCTTTCAATACCATTGAATGAAAAGTGATGTTTTTGATGGTGTAAAGATTTACTGGCTGTTAAAAACTGAAATATCATTCTTCTCAAGGACATATCTTGACCAAGAAGCCAAGGCGGAAAGTTCATTTTTGCTACGCCAAAGGTTTACGCCACGCCAATCGTCTGAAGACAATAGGCCTATTTTTTGCCATGGTTCTTGATGTTGCTCTAAGCTTAAAATATTTGGCGCAACACACATGTTTTCTAGCGTGGCCAAGAAGGAATATGAATATAAGAGTAATCCCCCCAGGCCCAGAATACCCTGGGGATTTGATCGGTATATTCATAACAAGTAAAGCTGACGTTTATGGCAAATACCTCTTCTAGTCCCAATGATTGTGCAATCTTCTCAACACATTCCTTTCCTTTTACTTTGCAAGGCAATGTCAAGTTTATGACTGTATTATCCAGAAGTTTAATTTTGAGGATGAATGTCTTGTCTGATTTATAAACACCTTTTTGTAACAAACCGCGATCCAAATGGAGAGGCATGTTTCCTCGATTAACAGGGAAAGCAAAATTTTGGTAAATATTTCGTGTTTATGGAAGACTGCAGAATAAAACTGTCTTGCTGCAGTAGTCTCTCTTTGAAGGTTCACCAAATAAAATTTTTAAGATGCGACTTGAAATGACACTGTAAGTTTCATGTGGAGTTCTTAACAGCATGAAAACAAAATGGTCCTGGACAGATTGGCTGCAAACTGTATGTGATCTCTTCTGTTAGTCTTTGACTATTCTCGACTGCCAGCTTTATGATATTGCAACCAAACAAACTTTGACCAAGCCCTGGATACACAGATACAGTTCTTCTGCTCTTTTCCCTCTCCCCTGTCTTCTTGTTCAGGCAGTGATTGGCAGTTTCACAATAATAAATAATGTCTCTTTAATCCCAAAGAGTCTACTGCTATGTATATGTATTATTCCCTCTGATATATTTTCGAATATCTGACATATCTTCAATATCTTCGAGTATCAATTTCAAACCTCTATATCCTAAACTGTTTCCGTTGGCTTCGTGGTTTTGCGACATCAATCTGATTTCCAGTGCTTCATTTATTTGTTGACAAAAGAGGCGATTTCAAAGCACGATTTTCCCAGCAAAATAAATCATGTGATAGAATAAAAACTGTGTGATATCGATCGGAAGACAATTCTTGATAAGTCCTTCTTGCAAATATTTACCAAATACGCACTTCGTTCTTCGTGAAATTAACGAGAAAAGAAGCGATTCTATGCCGAAGTTCGCCAAACTAAGCTCCTTTGATGGAATCCTCTCCCTTGTGCTTGGTTGGTTTGATATTGTGGACTAAATTATCATTCCGTGAATTCTTTGGATTGTGTTGCAAACCACAATG
>REGL01000038.1:355356-380481 GCA_004194395.1 Aurelia aurita complex sp. Pacific | reverse complement strand
GAGTGTACAAAAAAAAGTTTCCACCTTTCCGGGCTTAAAGCTTGGAATGAAATACCAATCGAAATAAGGGAAATCCCCTCGCTCTATCAGTTTAAAAGAAAATTGAAAACGCATTTAAAGAGCTCAGTAAACCCTAACTAAAACACGACTCCCAGGAAGATCAGATCTCAGCCTGGATCCAATCCTAGCTAATACCAAATTTTAAATTTTGTTTTTCATTTTTCATTTAAAACAAACTTGTAACTTTTGTAGTTTAATTTTGTACTGATGGGATATCGTGTAAAAATGTGAATTAATAAAAAAAAAAATGAAAATAAAAATTATCAATCTTGAAAGCTCAAATTTGCGTTCTCCTGCTTGCAAACTAGAGCTTTGGCCTTTTGGCTTAAGCAAGTTCCTGAAGCACATTGAAATTCAGAACTGAAATTAATCAAAATTAAAAAGCTGCCCAATGGGTGACTGGGAGGGGGTGACTTCCGGGAAACAGAATAAGACAAGATCTAATATTGTTCAAGTTTTATCAAGGCTATCGTTGATTTTTATGCTGTGCCTTAAGAATTTGCTTATGCCATAATGCTAAAGCTCTGGTTTGCAGGAATAGACAAATTTAGGATTTCAAGATTAACATGTCTGCTCTCAAATCACCAATGTCAACAAAAGAGGTACCTTTGTTCAAGATAACTATCGATGAACATTTTAAGAGTGTTTAAATATTGATTATAGCTAAATTCACATCACTAGAGTCAGCCTAATCCATATACTGTTTTTATTTCATTTTTTTCATTTTATATTCTTTCAACACGGTAACCCCGTCGACAAAGGTCGCTTTTCAGGGGGCCGTGACAAAAATTTACAATTTAATTTACATGTTAAAATCTACAAACGAAAATAAATAATCTAATTACAAAACTAAAGTGAAATTAAAATTAATACATAATGTTAAAACCGAGATTGATAAAACCAAGGATGGCAGGACACAATCAGACCGTACCAGAACAGATCGTCCAGCAAACACCGGAGTTACAGGTCCGCAAAGTCAAAATTTACAATGCACCCAAAACCAGAGGTTTTGAAATAGGGCCTAATCATGATTTGTATCATGGACATTTTCCAAAGTACCTGTAGACTTTAATCAAATTTGCATTGAATGACAATTTTAATCATTTAGTTAGTTGATTAATTAGAAACCAAAATTATCCGTATGAAACCAAATGAAACTACAAATTAGTGGTATCAAGCAGGCATTTGGAAGACTTTTACCGATTTTATCCAGCTTTGTGCTAAGAATGGGCCCTTTTTTACAAATAGCTCGATTTTGTCAAAATTTACATTGTCTTTGGTTGCTTAGCAACCAATCACGTGACTATTGATTGTTTGATGCTATTTTTAGATTCTACTTTGTTCAATTATGACATAGTGCAAGTTTGATTGTCATCGCTGCTATATTTGCGGAGAAAATCAGGGGGTGTGATAAACGCCCTTGGTAGAAAATTCCTTTTTTACACGGTTAAAATTGGGTTAAGAATCAAAGAAAGAGGCTCGAAAAGACAGTCATCGCAAATTTTTGTCATGGCATCAGAGATACCACCGCATTCATGCGCTTTATTACTGCCCAAGGAGCAAATTATTTTCTCTTTATCTTTGGGGATTTCTGCCAGAGAACAGGTGAGCTGCGGCCGAAAATTTTGCAATGTGCTGCCAGTTACAACTGCAGAGCAGCGTTCCACAAAATAGCCATTTAATATACAGGGTGTCCTAAAAAACTTGAGCCCCGTTTGTCTGAAGATTGCGACAAAATGGTAAAAGATTCTCGCCAAACTTTTGAATGGGGGTGCTCTTCAGATGTTCAATTAAAATTTGCCACCATCCCCATGAAAATCCGTCGAAAAATGATGGAGCTATGAACTTCAGAAGACCAAATTTGCCCAATCACTGAAACCAGCATTTTGTCTCACTATTTCGCAGCGATAAATAGCTTCATGGATTGAAAATGAAGCAGCAGCCTCCAATGTCATATTTCTCGTGAAAATTCCGATAATCCTTGGAGAGTTCCACAATTTCTTACGTCACGTGAAGATACTTATCACTGCAAAATAGTAAGACAAAATGGCCGACCGCTGGTTTCAGTCATCAAGCAAATTTGGTCTTCTGAAGGTCATAGCTTCATCATTTCTCGACGGATTTTTACGGGGATGGTGGCAAACTTTAATTGAACATGTGAAGAGCACCATCATGCAAAAGTTGGGCGAGAATCTTTTGCCGTTTTGTCACAATCTTAAGACAAACGGGGCACAATGTTTTTGGGACACCCTGTAGTTGCTTTGCTTTGGATATTAGTTAAAAATAATCCATTTTCAAGCATAGGTGGAATGTTAACGGCACTCTTCTTATTTATCAATTTATTCATGATAGACGAATAGCATTTTTTCACTTGATTTGAATCGGAGAGCTTTTGACCAAGGCTTGAGAGATATGCTTCTTTGGCAGAAGTTTCGTTGCGAGCAGCTCTAACTCATTCCCAGTCTTCTGCATTTCTACCGCGTCGCACAAAATTTCGATGGAGTCTATGCTTACGCTTTGTAGCAGTTTTGAGAGTGGGTGTTACCCAGGGTTGGTCTTTCTCGTTGCATTTGATTTCCAGGTTAGGAATATTTGCAGAAAGGACTGAGAGAAAAAATAATCCGTAAAAATAACTGCCATTTCCTCTGAACGTAGCCCATCGAATTCAGACTCCCAATTCATATCGTCAAGCAAGTCTGTGATGACACATATGTTCGCCATTTTGTAATCCCAGACAGGACTTAGGAGATCGTAGTGTAATGTTAAGGGGTATGGCTACTGCAAATTTAGGTCAAATATGCTCATGACAGCGAAAAATTTTTTTTTGCTCAGATAGGTACTTATGACATATAAAAATAGTCTGCCATTACTAATTTTGTTTTTCTCCTATGTTTTCCTCCATAAAAATAGAAAAATTTGAGGTGTGGTCTAGAAAATTTTCCTTAGCAACCATGTTTTCCTCGTTGTTAGGGTGCAAAAATACTTCCTCGATGACTTTTTATGGCAGTTTTAGCCCCCTTAGGAAATTATAAGTCTCGAGATCATGTAGAGGCCACATTTAATACATTGGAAGGTACGAAGTAGCTCTTATATGAACTTTGAGACTCCTGATAAATATCNATCTCTGTAATATTGTCCTATTTCTTTGTAGTTTAGTTATTTGTTGGTATTGTTAATTATGAAATTATATGTAGTGGAATTTAAAATATGAACTGAAACTGAAAAACTGAATTAGCGATTGCAGACAAAGGCCAATAAGTCAAAACATACAAAGCGGCAAATGTTGCCTCGAAACCAGTAGGGCAAACTCTCACCTTGTGCACGCGAAAGTTGGTTTTTAAGGGGTATGGCTACTGCAAATTTAGGTCAAATATGCTCATGACAGCGAAAAATTTTTTTTTGCTCAGATAGGTACTTATGACATCTAAAAATAGTCTGCCATTACTAAGTTTGTTTTTCTCCTATGTTTTCCTCCATAAAAATAGAAAAATTTGAGGTGTGGTCTAGAAAATTTTCCTTAGCAACCATGTTTTCCTCGTTGTTAGGGTGCAAAAATACTTCCTCGATGACTTTTTATGGCAGTTTTAGCCCCCTTAGGAAATTATAAGTCTCGAGATCATGTAGAGGCCACATTTAATACATTGGAAGGTACGAAGTAGCTCTTATATGAACTTTGAGACTCCTGATAAAAATATCTCAATCAAATGTTAGAATGGCCTGGTGAAAATGGCGATAGTCTCCAACCGTTCTATGTTTTGGCAGTTCATTTGTATATGAAGACACGAGTACAAGCAAGACGAAAGACCAAGAAAAAGAGGACATGCAATGCTAAGTTGTCAAGATGTAGTAATGTAGCAGGTATGAGCAATGCAAATGATACCTCCTCAGAAACAAATCCTCCTTCATTTAGGCCCAACAAGAGATGATGATGGCACAACACAACAAACGTTGGGCATATAACCCAGTCCCTTGGAGTGCCAATGTAGCAAATACTCCAAGCCAGATATTTAAAGAGATTAGAAATGTAAGTGAAGAGAAATTGTAACATTCATACTTCAATAAACAAAGCCCATTCATGTCAAAGGGAAAATAACACAATATCAAAGTCAGCAGCTAGCTCAGCACTGCATTCGTTTCAAACAAAGACATGTCAACAAGCAAATGGATAATGCACTTAAAGCAGCTGAAAGCAGTTTTATCACAGGCAGCAGTTTGCAGCTCCTGCAAAACTCAAAGAGGAAATCAGAATTGTTCGAAAGATGGGGCTCACTAGTCAGGATCAGTATGAAGCTATTGATAGTATCCTTTGCAGTAAATGCCCAAAAAGAAAAGTTTGTGGAAGGCACAAGTTAGTATTAGGTGCTGCAGAAACTGTATGCCATTTTAACACTGGTAATGCAACCGTAGCTGAATTGCTTCAAGAACGTTATGTTGCTGTTGGAAGCAACTCAACTCAAGGCACATCCTTGAAAGTATAGATCGTAAACATATACTGCAGGCCACAAAGGAGATATCAATAAAAGCAAGGCTTGTTCGAAGAAAGNCAGAATTGTTCGAAAGATGGGGCTCACTAGTCAGGATCAGTATGAAGCTATTGATAGTATCCTTTGCAGTAAATGCCCAAAAAGAAAAGTTTGTGGAAGGCACAAGTTAGTATTAGGTGCTGCAGAAACTGTATGCCATTTTAACACTGGTAATGCAACCGTAGCTGAATTGCTTCAAGAACGTTATGTTGCTGTTGGAAGCAACTCAACTCAAGGCACATCCTTGAAAGTATAGATCGTAAACATATACTGCAGGCCACAAAGGAGATATCAATAAAAGCAAGGCTTGTTCGAAGAAAGAAGAGAGCTGAAACCAAAGGCAAACCTGTGAAAAAGAAAAGTTGTCAGGCAGGAGCATTTGGCGCAGGAAATCTTCCAGAGATAGCTCTCCTTGAAGATAAAGTTAACGTAAAAGAGAAAACAAGTCCAAGCGTGAAATCAGGAGCTGAACCCTCAATAACATTTGTAAATGAATATAATATTAGCCTTGTCCAAACCAACAACAAGCTATACAGATTATTCTGCTGCTATTTAAAGATCATAACACAAAACTGGTTACAATTTCCTATTAATTTCAGTGTTCTCAATATTGTAGTATTTCATGTTGAATTCAAATTTCGGAGGCAACCCCCTGAAAATTTCAAATCCAGCCCCCAGAGGAAAAAGCAACTTTATTTTCAATAACAGACTTGGAAAGATGTTTCCTACCATGATGGTAAATTATGATTTGAGTTTGGGAATTATTACTATCACTTTTAGACCCATTGGTTGAAGCCTTTAAATATTTCAATTTTGGTTTTTCGTGAAAAGTGGTGTTTTTATGCTGAAACCCATTATTCTGAGACTTTTCTACAGCTATATTTGAAAAAGCCAAGTATATCTGAGTTGCAAGTGAAATAAATGTAACTATGATTCACCCAGTTCATGATAGGTAACAATTTCATCTTGCAGAAAATGAATTTTGATGGTCTAAAGTTAACCCTAAAGTTTAAATGCGAATTTCTCCAAAACATGATTTCCGGCAGTTCATATTCCCTGCNACAATTTATCTCGTCTCTCTGTATTTGTATATTGTATTAATTTTCCGTATCAATGTATCTCTGTAATATTGTCCTATTTCTTTGTAGTTTAGTTATTTGTTGGTATTGTTAATTATGAAATTATATGTAGTGGAATTTAAAATATGAACTGAAACTGAAAAACTGAATTAGCGATTGCAGACAAAGGCCAATAAGTCAAAACATACAAAGCGGCAAATGTTGCCTCGAAACCAGTAGGGCAAACTCTCACCTTGAGCACGCGAAAGTTGGTTTTTAAGAGAAGTTATGTGCTTATGTCGAAAGAAGAAGGGTAAATCTAAAGTTTTGTCCGGCGGACTTTATTTATTTTATTTCCTCGGTTTACTTTATATAGTTGAGCAGTAATTGCTGCATCTGAGCCCTAAATATGCGAGAATCGTAATGCCTTCTGCTCGGCTTCTGAATCACATAAACAAAATCCGACAGGCAGAACTTTACATTTACCCTACTTCTTTCGTTGTAAGCACATAACTTCTCTTAAAAGCGACCTTTCGCGTGCACAAGGCGAGAGTTTGCCTATTGGTTTCAGGGCAACGTGTGCGGCTGTGTCTGTTTTGAATTACTAGTTGAGAGAATTTTCTTTGTCTGCAATCGTTAATCGCTTTGAATTGAGGTGTCAATCAAAAGTAACTGATGCTGTTGTATTACAAAATCTGCTCTGCTGGTCTGCAGCTTTTATCTTTTGCGATGTAGCAATTTGATGACGTCACAGGTTGAAAGAAGATGACCGATCGTCCGTCTGACCTGGAGGAGTGGCTTTTCTTTAATTACGAAAGGTGTCACTTGGGTAGTTGGTCTTGCTGCACAACCATGTCCATCTAACCAGAAGTTGCAATTTGGTAACTAAAGAAATTTGCATGCAGGAAAGTCGAGAGGGGAGGGGGGTAGCCAGGGTAGTTGCCAGGGGGTGTACCGTTCCCATTACTGCATGAGAAGTACTTTTGCCCATGATCTCAGAAAAGTTCCAAATTTATCCACGTAGTACCTGCAAGCAACAAGAAAGAACATGCTCGGAGATCGCAAATAATAAGATGCTAATGATTTAATTTCTTCTTATGAGAAATGATTCTGTCAAACTTGGCTTTAGGTACAAAATTTCTTTCTTGTATTTGTTGGAATAGGAAAACTACACACCAGTAAATGAAATTTTTCTTAATGGGAAAATAGGAGGAAATGAAACACGTAAGAGTTGAGGCACAAAGTTTGTTGTGTACAAATGCTTGGAAATTACTAATTACTAGGTGCTAATTATTTTGTTTGAAAAGGGAAACGGCTTCGTAAGATACTAGAACCCGAGTTTGCAGTGCACATCTGTTTGCAAATGATTTGCCCTAAATGGGAAACAAATGCGGAAGACTTTAGGCGCAAAGTTTCTATCTTTCCATTGGATCGGAAATTGCAAAGTGTTAGGATTTAATGATTTTTCTCAATAGGGAAGCGAGTGGCTAGATTTTAGGCCCAAAAGTTTTTCTGTATATTGTCAAGAAAATGCAAAAATTATTGAATAAATTGACAAGTCTGCGTAATTCGAAGAGGAGGTAATTTTCTTCGTTGTGAACACTCAAATGTCAATCTACAGCAGACAAAACATTTAATTGCAGATTGTATAATTAGCTGGAAGCATAAAGCAGTAATGTAATTGGGAAACGGTTGCTGCAGCTTCACAAGGCTACGTTGGCATCTGGCAGTCCACAATCGATAATTGGCATCTTTTTGGAGGCGAGGTGAGAAAAAAAGTAAACAATAAGGCTTTTGGAAAATTACCAAACAGTGATTATGTTACCGCTTGTTAAATGTTCTTTCTTTTAACTCTATCGAGGACGACATGAGGACAAACCTCTCTGAAAAATAAATAATTCGAGTCTACACGCAGCAGCCCACCATTATGGTTGAATGGTCGATTAGCAAGAAATCAAATTTCAGGGCACTGGTAATCAAATTGTAATTGCGCGGTAAATCTTCGCTGCTGCCATTAGTTTCTATCATGATTTGACCTTACTGAAGTTTCAATTTTAGGTTTCAAGCTCAACACGGTAAAATACAAAGCATTAACAATAACAATACACAGTTACTGTCAGTTACAGCATTAATATTACTCTGTTATTATTTAATGGTTACCATGTTAAGCTTCTCGCATTTCTACGTTTCAACTACAACACGGTAAGTACAAAACATTTACAATAACATGACACAGTTACTCTCAAACACATCAGTTTTTTATATTGTTATTCTTATGGTTACCATGTTAACTTTCTCGCATTTCTAGATTTCGAGAACAACATGACAAACCAAAGTACAAAACATTAACAATAATATGACACAGTTACTTTCAGTTACAACAATGCTTATATTGTTATTCTCATCGTTACAGTGTTAAATTTCTTGCCATTTTAGGTTTCAAGCTCGACATGGTAAAGTGCAAAGCACTAACAATAACATGACCCAGTTACTCTTATATACAACAATAATTTACATTGTTATTCTCGTGGTTACAATCATAATCAATGGAATTGGCCTTCATCTATTGTTCAAAACATCAGGCACATACACCAATCAAAGGTTGATACTGATGCATCTCAGTGCCTGTGAAATAATTTTGGCAATATCTCGGTTGCTATATCGAGTCCTAGATAACTACGAGATCCCAGTCGAGAATAAACTCAAGCAAGGTGGACTCGTATTCCTCTATATTGAGCTATCGACTTATTACCTCATTCTTATCTGCCTGACTGTAGACAGTTTCATTGCTAGTAGATATCCCTTGAAATATTTGAGAAAGCTGTCCAAAAGGAGAATGGAAATACTCTTAATAATTTCATGGACTATCGGGTTTTTAGTGAACTTTCCACAGCTGTTCATAAGCTCCAAATTGACAGTGTTTATTTTGAATTATGTGACTTTGCCGTGTCTGGATTTTGGTTTTCTATGCTTTGCTGGAATTACTTACAGCTATATCTTTTACAAAGTTCGCAAGAGATATCGCCTAGCACGAAAACAGAGGATGAATGGAAGACGAAGAAGAGAGAGTTTGCAGTGTGCTCGAATGGGTGCAATGATAACATTCAGGTTCTTTCTTTTAATTGTCGTGCCTGATATCGTCTTTGCTGTGTATTTCACGACAAATTTCGCATTGAACAATGCTTTGCGTGTGGTACTAATCATTGCGTGGTATGCGAACCCGATTTTTGACCCAGTTACGTATATATTTATGCAAAGGAAAATGCGTGCTACTTTTAAACGAATTTACTGTTGCAATTGAGAGAGATCAAAGCAGAGAAATAACATCAAGCAAAACTGATTGCACTGTCTTTGTTATGGACACTAGACTGTAATGCAATAAAAATATGTTTGTTGCGTGTGGCACTATAATAGACTTGCCCCAAGTCTCTCTCTTCAGTCCGTCTGACTGTTCCCTTTTTCGGTAGTTCCTGGATCCGCCATTCCCTAGATTCTGACGTTCCTAAATTTGACTTGTCTCTGAATCAGTTTCGAGTTTATGTCTATGTGCTATCATTTCTGCACCTTGATAATCCATAGAAATACGAGCTTCTCTTCTCAAGAAGTAGATCATCTTTGTAAACTGTGCTCTATTTTCTTCTGAAGAAAAATATAGATGATAGGGTCCAGCAAAAAAGTGACTTTCCATGAAGCCAACTGTAGAAAAACCAGTAAATGTCATAAAAAAGGCGGACACTATTTCTGGCGTACTCGATGCCTCTCTCCAAAGTGCCCAGTTGATTAATCGTCAATATAGTCTAACTTTGACTTGCCTCTGAATCAGTTTCGAGTTTATTTCTATGTGCTATCATTTCTGCACCTTGATAAACCATAGAAATACGAGCTTCTCTTCTCAAGAAGTAGATCATCTTTGTAAACTGTGCTCTATTTTCTTCTGAAGAAATATATGGATGATAGGGGGGTCCAGCAAAACAGTGACTTTCCATGAAGCCAACTGTAGAAAAACCAGTAAATGTCATAAAAAAGGCGGACACTATTTCTGGCGTACTCGATGCCTCTCTCCAAAGTGCCCAGTTGATTAATCGTCAATATAGTCTAACTTTGACTTGCCTCTGAATCAGTTTCGAGTTTATGTCTATCTGCTATCACTTCTGCACCTTGATAATCCATAGAAATACGAGCTTTTCTTCTCCAGAAGCAGATCGTCTTGGTAAACTTGGCTCTAATTTTCTTCTGAAGAAATATATAGATGATAGGATCCAGCAAGAAATTGACATTCCATAAAACCAACAGTACATGGAGCAGTAAATGTGATCGTTGATTTCCAACAAAGTACAGAAATAAATAAAGCAAATCAGGAATGATAACAAAGAGCGTGAAACTCAGAATTATTAAACCTGTCATCGTGAAAAATTTCTTCTTCTTTGTTGTTCTTTGAGTTCTGTTAGAAGCATGGCTTGGAAATTTATTCAGAATTGCAATCTTGAGAATGTAACCATAAGTGACAAAGGCACTAATGAGGAATATGAAATCAAAGGTTGGATAAACAGCTCTCGAGTAAGCATATCTGATTTTTTCATACTTTATCAACAATAGAGGGACGAGAGCACTGATGCAAATTGACCAGAGGCATATCAATATTTTCAGTACTTTTCGATTCGAGAATATGATTGCATAGCGAAAGCTCAATTTACTTGCAAGAAATCTATCGATTGTTAACAAAATCATTGTCGGGTAGTACATGTTGTATGATGCTTTCACCAAAGTCCCAATAACTTGATGAAGTCTGTATGTGTTGTCGTATTCATACAGAGAAAGCGTTAAATACGCGATGTGAAAAGCAGAGAGGACAATCTCAACGATACTCAGATTTATCAAAATTATATTCTGATTTGTTCGTTTCTCACTGATCTTTGAAAGAACATATATGCCACAGAAGTGCAAACATATCGACACAAAGAGTATTGTGATTGCTACAATAGTCAGAACAAAGAGATGAGTTTCCATTGTTTCCAGATATCAACTAGCCAATGCACTATTTGCTTCTCGGTTGATTCAAAAATTGCAACAATAGCTTAATTGGTATTATCAATGAATGCTTCTTTCTTGCACTTGATCGAAGGTATTCTTGAACTTCATGACAACTTGATTTGAAATGGGCGTTTTACTTTCATTTAACTCTAATTAGCAGCATATGGTAATTGCACTCTAATTAGCAGCATATGGTAATTTCTTGTAATTACCTGCAAAAACAGAATTTTACATTTGCAAATTAAAGGAAATCTCTTGCGTTCAAAGTCGCTTGAATATATCCGTCAGCGGCGCTTTTTGATTTCGGGATAAAAACCACAAGGTGTGTTTCTCTGTGGATGTTTGCAGAACTGCCGTAACTAAACGATTTTTCATTGAAGCTACTGAAAAAACTCTTTGCCTCTTGGTTTAATAACGCAAGTGTAAACTTTCTGCTGGTATTTCGCATCGAAAAGACGGCAAATATAATGACTGACGTTTCTGCTACAATCTTCAAAGCACAAACAATTCTTGGTAATATGTTCCTTCGACTTCAGAGCAATCTATCTGCCCTTTGCATCGATCCTGCTATCTGGGGTCATTGAAGTTGAACTTTCTGTTGTCTCATATTTATCAGTTTGGAACCACCGCCGCCCTCCATTACAAAACATTTGGATTTTCCAAGACAAAATTAGACGAATGCAAAATCTACCCAAGACGAGGTAATTAGCAACTTTGTGTTTCAAAAACGAGCATTTTTCAGTTTGTGGCTTGAGTCAACTTCTCATCAACTACATTCAGCATATCATTTATTTTATGCACGTCCATTATCTTCATTTTAAGCAATACAGTTCAAGTCTCTTCGCGTTTTTGCTTCCAGCAGATAAAGATTAACAACAGCAGTGATTCTCCAAGACACGAATTCTACGAATGCAAAATCAACCCAAGACAAGCTAATTAGCAAATTTGTGCTTCAAAACAATTATTCTTCAGTTTGTAGCATGAATATCGACTTCTCCTGAATTAACTCCAAGCGTGCTGTATGCAGACGCGAGTTCCACGTTTACTTACATTTTTGCCTCGAAAGAATACCAATAGCAGTATGACTGATCTTCGCTCGTTGGTTGCATTATTTCCAATCTATTTTAAGCCTTTCACACCATGTTATCAAATCTGTAAACAATTCACACCACTTCGCTATGGAATTTTAGGCCTAAATGAAATTTTTCATGACAATGAAAAATCAGAGTCAATTAATTTTATCTCGGTGTGTCTTCAAAGAGAAGATTTGGAATCAGACTTCTTCATCTAAAACATCATTTGCAAGAATATACTAAAAATGTTTGGGCTAAGAGTGAACTTAATTCTATAGCTTTTCAAAATACTAATTGATACAATGATAAGTGTGAATTTTGTGTGAATAATCAATGACGTCGGTGATAATTTTGATGGTTTTATGTAAACAAAAATCTCTGACTTTGCTGGTAGCTCTATTTGTGGTTGCTTGATATGCGTTGAAATTCTAAGTGACTCTCAAGAAAATTTCACATACGACGAAAAGGGTTGTCAGTTATCTTAATTTCTTTTGCTAGATCAATTTGAATGTTTAAATTGCTAAAATAAGAACTTTATATTCAGATTCGCACCTGCCATCAGACTACCGGGTGTCCCAAAATGATGTATTATTGTTTGATTGCTTACAGGTCCATAACCAATGAACCGATTTTCAAAAAATTTGTTTTATTTTATTGCCTAAAGGCTAAATTGTATTTTAAGATGTTGGTTGTGGTTTTACCACGGCGTTTTCATGTCGAAAAGAAGATCGATAGACTTGCGCAAATTCAAGCCTTAGATGGCATGAGAAAGAAACGGCCTATTTTTCCAGTCAGCATGCTAGATGTGATACTAAAGCTGAACTCGTATTCGTATTCTCTGAACTCAGTATTAACTGAATTTGTATTCTCTGAATGCCATATATCCTATGAACGACATAAAACGTCAGCCTTTTGCATCACATCTAAAATGTTGACAGGCAA
The DNA here is from genome assembly GCA_004194395.1 of Aurelia aurita complex sp. Pacific. Classification (NCBI taxonomy): domain Eukaryota; kingdom Metazoa; phylum Cnidaria; class Scyphozoa; order Semaeostomeae; family Ulmaridae; genus Aurelia; species Aurelia aurita complex sp. Pacific. The sequence goes on along the minus strand of REGL01000038.1, from coordinate 367,794 downwards.
AGAAGGCCGTTTCTTTTTCATGCTATCTAAGGCTTGAATTTGAGCAGCTTTATCAATCTTCTTTTGGACATGACGAAATTGGCCTAAACCACAGCCAACATCTTCAAATACAATTTAGCCTTTCGGCAATCAGATAAAATAAAGTTTTTGAAAATCGATTCATTGGTTATGAAGATATAAGCAATCAAACGATAATACATCATTTTGGGACACCCGGTAGACTTCTGACATTTCGTCCCTTGTTTCCCTGCGTTCTTTGATTTGCAGATATCATTTGCTCAATAGGGACTCGTATCATTACTCTTATAAAGTGTGGCCACTTAGGCCAATATGTTGTGGATCCGTATTGATCAATCAAATTGCAAGAATTTAGTTTTCAACCAACAAGGAGGCGCTATTTAGACAATTGTTGTTGTTGCTTACAAAGACGGTTTCCTAGAGTTCTCGTAGCTGCAATGGATCTATTTTGTTTCTACAGAGGAAGATCACTGTCTGCTGAAAGGTATGTATTTTGCGATCAGTAGGTCAGGAAAACATCATTCTTTGTACTAAAAGTTTGCTTTTCAATGTTTAAGCTCTTTAAGCCAAACTTTGAAGCGATTTTGTTGAGTGTACGAGAACTCCCGCTAGTTTAGGTAATTTTGAAACAGGGGGCCCACGCTATAAGAGTAATGGTATGAGTCCCTACTGAGCAAGTGACATCAAAGACCGCAGGGAAAAAAGGGACGAAAAGTCATAAGTCTATTTTTGTTGAGCGGCTAGCTCTCACTCTCTCTCTCCCAGCATCAAGTGATACTATTCTTTAAACGATACTATTGTCCTATCGTTCTTTCTTTATATTACTTCCTGAACGCTTTAAANCGCCGCCCTCCATTACAAAACATTTGGATTTTCCAAGACAAAATTAGACGAATGCAAAATCTACGCAAGACGAGGTAATTAGCAACTTTGTGTTTCAAAAACGAGCATTTTTCAGTTTGTGGCTTGAGTCAACTTCTCATCAACTACATTCAGCATATCATTTATTTTATGCAAGTCCATTATCTTCATTTTAAGCAATACAGTTCAAGTCTCTTCGCGTGTCTGCTTCCAGCAGATAAAGATTAACAACAGCAGTGATTCTCCAAGACACGAATTCTACGAATGCAAAATCAACCCAAGACAAGCTAATTAGCAAATTTGTGCCTCAAAACAACCATTCTTCAGTTTTTAGCATGAATATCGACTTCTCCTGAAATAACTCCAAGCGTGCTGTATGCAGACGCGAGTTCCACGTTTACTTACATTTTTGCCTCGAAAGAATACCAATAGCAGTATGACTGATCTTCGCTCGTTGGTTGCATTATTTCCAATCTATTTTAAGCCTTTCACACCATGTTATCAAATCTGTAAACAATTCACACCACTTCGCTATGGAATGACAATGCAAAATCAGAGTCAATTAATTTTTTCTCGGTGTGTCTTCAAAAAGAGAAGATTTGGAATCAGAATTCTTCATCTAAAACATCATTTGCAAGAATATACTAAAAATGTTTGGGCTAAGAGTGAATTTAATTCTATAGCTTTTCAAAATGCTAATTGATACAATGCTAAGTGTGAATTTTGTGTGAATAATCAATGACGTCGGTGATAATTTTGATGGTTTTATGTAAACAAAAATCTCTGACTTTGCTGGTAGCTCTATTTGTGGTTGCTTGATATGCGTTGAAATTCTAAGTGTCTCTCAAGAAAATTTCACATACGACGAAAAGGGTTGTCAGTTATCTTAATTTCTTTTGTTCGATCAATTTGAATGTTTAAATTGCTAAAATAAGAACTTTATATTCAGATTCGCACCTGCCATCAGACTAGACTTCTGACATTTCGTCCCTTGTTTCCCTGCGTTCTTTGATTTGCAGATATCATTTGCTCAATAGGGACTCGTATCATTACTCTTATAAAGTGTGGCCACTTAGGCCAATATGCTGTGTATCCGTATTGATCAATCAAATTGCAAGAATTTAGTTTTCAACCAACAAGGAGGCGCTATTTAGACAATTGTTGTTGTTGCTTACAAAGACGGTTGCCTAGAGTTCTCGTAGCTGCAATGGATCTATTTTGTTTCTACAGAGGAAGATCACTGTCTGCTGAAAGGTATGTATTTTGCGATCAGTAGGTCAGGAAAGCATCATTCTTTGTACTAAAAGTTTGCTTTTCAATGTTTAAGCTCTTTAAGCCAAACTTTGAAGCGAATTTGTTGAGTGTACGAGAACTCCCGCTAGTTTAGGAAATTTTGAAACAGGGGGCCCACGCTATAAGAGTAATGGTATGAGTCCCTACTGAGCAAGTGACATCAAAGACCGCAGGGAAAAAAGGGACGAAAAGTCATAAGTCTATTTTTGTTGAGCGGCTAGCTCTCACTCTCTCTCTCCCAGCATCAAGTGATACTATATTCTTTAAACGATACTATTGTCCTATCTTTCTTTCTTTATATTACTTCCTGAACGCTTTAAATTNAGGAAAACATCATTCTTTGTACTAAAAGTTTGCTTTTCAATGTTTAAGCTCTTTAAGCCAAACTTTGAAGCGATTTTGTTGAGTGTACGAGAACTCCCGCTAGTTTAGGTAATTTTGAAACAGGGGGCCCACGCTATAAGAGTAATGGTATGAGTCCCTACTGAGCAAGTGACATCAAAGACCGCAGGGAAAAAAGGGACGAAAAGTCATAAGTCTATTTTTGTTGAGCGGCTAGCTCTCACTCTCTCTCTCCCAGCATCAAGTGATACTATTCTTTAAACGATACTATTGTCCTATCGTTCTTTCTTTATATTACTTCCTGAACGCTTTAAATGTCCAAGTTGACCATTTAGGCGTAGAAGTCATTTTACTTGCAATAGCTAAAATCGCTTTGAGCTGTAATATCAATCACGTAGAACGGATGCTATAACCGGTTTTTGTTCTTTTTTCACATTTTGGTTTCATAGATAGTAGAATTACAACCATAGCTAATTGTTGTTGCTTGCTGGTGCTCGATTGATCCTTGTCGACATCCTCTGCAGCAGAATATTTTCAAAAATGATTTTCTTAACTTCTTACGGATAAGTAGATACGTGATGGGGTCTGCAACAAGTACTAAATATGTACCAAACAATAAAATTCCTTCAATTTCCGTTGAAATTTCCTTACCGATAAAGGCTAGTGCAAAATCTGGTATTACGATGAATAAAATAAATGTCAAAGCAATGATAGCTGTCATCTTGATTAGCTGCTTGCTCCCCCTGCTTCTTCGCGCAGTTGCTGTTGTTGGCAGTTTTCTTGTGCGAACTATGTACATGATATATCCATATGCAATTCCAATACAGCTTAATGATAAGGTATCCATCAACGGAAACAAGTAGCTATCTCGCATAGCTTGACGTACCCTCTCATACATTGCTGCTAACAGAATGCCTGCCACCAAAGACAAAATCCAAGTTAGAGCCAAAACTTTCGTCAATCGTCGCTTCGAAAACAAATCTTGATGTCTGAGAGGAAACTTTGTCCCAATGAATCGATCGATTGTCATCATCATTATGGTGAAGTAACATTCAAGATAACAGAGAAGGTTTGCACTCTCCATAATCTGAAAATATTTTTTATCGCTACCAAAAATTTGGAGTTTCATAAACAAATGTACAATAAGCAAGGCCGACAAACATGCTTCACAAATGCTAAGATTCAAGAGAATTGTTCGCTGATTTGTTTTTACTCTCTCGATTTTCCACAGCAAAATTGCACCAGTTACATTCAGGAATAAAGCAATCACGACAACCAATAACGATACTGAATAAATAACTAACAAAGTATCAGATACCATTGTCATTAAATGTGCAAAGCGAAATATATCAGATATCTTCTTCAATTTCGTAGCTAGCTTCAACAAAGCTATGAACAAAAACAGCTGTATCAAGCATTTAGATTGTATAAGACTATTGAAAGTGCGGCTTTCAGGAATAAGGAATCAGAAATCATTCATCTTACAAAATAAATCAATACTGTGTAAATTTATTTTGAAAGCAATGTCTATAGTCTCTTCTAGTCATCTCCAATCTCAAAAATAAAACATAAGTAATGAAATAGTGTCACCTGTTAGCATTGAAATTTCCTTCAACCGTTGAATGGGTTGGTTTTCAAGCTTAGAAATCTTCTATAAATCGAACCAAACATATCTCTATATATTCATTGTCAAGTACATCAAAGCACCACCGAATTATGTAAACTAATAGTAGAGATCGAAAACAAGAATACAATTGGATGATCTTGATTAAAAAGTAGCATCAAACAGAATATCATGACCCAAAAGGTCTGTCTAATTCAACTTAGAGTCGGTCTTAGCTAGTTAAATTTTCCCAAATTTAAACACAATTTTAAAGATACCACAAATCCTATGTGTCCGACAAATGATGGTATTGAAGATACGGAACACTTCTTGTTGCTCTGAACTTGCTTTGATGTACAAAGATGAGACACCCTCGCTCGAATTTATGCATTGGTACGACCACTTGGATATGCAAATCTTGCAAATGAAGCTTTAGGACAACTTTTATTGTATGGCAATAAAGATTTTTTCCATTTCACTAAATAGACATATTCTGGAGCTTACGCTATATTTTATCCATGAAGCTGGTCGACTCGAGTGAATTTCTGCAGTCACTTACCCATTCCTTCGTAAGCCACCCCATTTTGTAACTTGTTTGTAGGAATTGTCGCGTAGTTAAAGCAGTTTCTTTTCTTTTATTATCTTTATTTAATGGCCCCGGGTAGACACAGACTTTTGCTCCCTGGGGTTGGTCGTCCTAGTACCGGGTGCGCCAAAATAAACTATGCACTTTTGGCAGGCCACGATAAATCGTACACAAGACCGATTTTGAAAATTTATGACTTGTTCTTTAGCAGAAGGCCTGAATTAGATTCTAGGATATTTTGAAAATTTTTCTGTTTTCAGTTTTTTTTTTTTTTTTTTTTTTTTTTTTTTTTTTTTTTTTTTTTTTTTTTTTTTTTTTTTTTTTTTTTTTTTTTTTTTTTTTTTTTTTTTTTTTTTTTTTTTTTTTCGTGGTGATTTGGGATTAGAAATCGACTAATTGTAAGCTGCTGTACGAGAGTTTGTACTATCTTGTGAGAAATGTAATAATATTTTCAAGAATATAAAGAAATTTCTTCTCTTTTGTAATGTCATTGAATTTATGCTTTGCTGCAGGCTGTGTTCCTGTATCAAGGGGGTTCAAAGACAAGCGAGGAAGAGTCATGGGGCCAGCAAGCATGGAGTTTTGATACATTTTTGATTGGGGCAGCACTTTATTGCAACTACTACAGAATTTCGCAACAAGCCAATCTTTGAAATAACACTCGTGCTGAAGTTTACAATGATCAATTTCCAAATCCCCAAATCACGCTGAAAACATTTTCTTTTTGTCCATTCATGATGAGTCTTTAGAAAATTTGATCAACGTTTTTTGATCGTTTTCAGTGTTTTCAAAAATGAAAATTTTAAGAAACTCAGCTCTAGTTTTAAAAATTGAAAATGGAAAAATTTGCAAAAAGTCCTAGAATCTAATTCAGGCTTTCTGCTAAAGATTAAGTCATAAATCTTCAAAATCGATCCAGTGTACGATTTATCGTGGCCTGCCAAAAATGCATAGTTTATTTTGGCGCACCCGGTAGTATTGTAGAGTAATTTTGTAAGAAATGTAGTTCGTATTGCGTATTGTAAAAATTTTATTTGGAAAATGTTATAAAAAAAGAGAATATCTTTACTGTTGGTTTTGATAGCTTTGATATCTTGATTGATCTGCCTCTTTTTGTTCCAGAAAGAAAGGACAGATTTTCTAACAGTTGCTTTTGATTGACTTATCAAAAGAAACATAGGAATCATTGGTCGTACATAGCCGATTGCTCGTAGCCCATGGCCGAAACCGCCAAAGCCTCATTTTCACGGACCAATCAGATGGCTAAAAAGCGAAGGAGACAAAAGAAACCCTTGAGAAGATTTTTCTAAATTCTATCTACCTTCTTAAAACGCAACCAGGACAAAAAACTGCTTGAGATTTCCGGAATTTTTTTTAAAGCAATCTACTCTCCAGATGTTTGGGAGTACAAGTTTGGATGCCGGTTAAAAGATCTCGTGTTGAGATCGGCACACGAGAAGCTCAACGTTTGAAACCAAGCTGTGCTTGAGTCGTGCAGCTCGGCAAGCTCTGCCGATCCGAAGTAGGCTGCCGCTCCTTACTCATCTGCTGTACCCAATTGATTCAAACGTCGTGCTCTTCATGCACTCGATCCTCGAGTTAAGTTCGGCACACGAGAAGAGCGATGTTTGATCCAGATTATCAATCCATCCTAAGTACAATTCTAAACAATTCAAATGCAATTAACTACAAATATAATACTAAAATTAACTACGTCAAAGGGTTACAGAACTACAAACTAAAACAAAGGAAATCACATGACATGATTGTATATAGGATAGGTTAATTAAGGAGGAGTTCTCTAAATAGGTAAACTAATTGAGAGAGAGCCCCCCCCCCCCGCATAAAAGCAAAGATTGCAAAGCTACTAAACGGTTTATAAATAAAACACATAAACCAGATGAACCTTAACAATATTACAAATTATGCACACGAGTAACAAGGGAAGATTTTGTAATATAATAGCAACAGTTGCGTTTGATTGACACCTCAATTCAAAGCGATTAGCGACTGCAGACAAAGGAAATTCTCTCAACCAGTAATTCAAAACAAACAGAGCCGCATATGTAGCCGCGAAACTAGTTGGGCAAACTCTCGCCTTGTGCAAGCGAAAGATTGTTTTTAATAGAAGTTGTGTGCATATAGCGAAAGACTTCTTTCGTTATTAGCACGCAACTTTTTTTTGAAAACCACCTTTCGCTTGCACAAGGCGAGAGTTTGCCCTGCTAGTTTCGGGGAAACTTTTGCGGCTTTGTTTGCTTTGAATTGCCGGTTGCGAGAATTTGCTTTGTCTGCAGTAGCTAATCGCTTTGAATAGAGGTGTCAATCAAACGCAACTGTTGCTATTGTATTACAAAATCTGCCCTTGTTCACACGAATCACTGATCTAGAGCGAAATGCAGCTGAATTATCATATCAAACAAATCAAAATAGATTTATCAATCAGGTAATGGAGCTTGAATTTTTCAAACTGGCTCGATAGCTGCTGAAGCGCGATGTTTCAAATTGTAAACACATTTAAAAAATAGTAGTGCGTCAGACAACAAATAGAAACTACCAAAGCCGTAAAAGATTCCCTGAAACCAGTATGGCTAACTGTCTCGTAGCGTACATCAAAGCGCATTTTCAAGAGGCGAAATGAAAATATATCGAAAAAANTCACTGATCTAGAGCGAAATGCAGCTGAATTATCATATCAAACAAATCAAAATAGATTTATCAATCAGGTAATGGAGCTTGAATTTTTCAAACTGGCTCGATAGCTGCTGAAGCGCGATGTTTCAAATTGTAAACACATTTAAAAAATAGTAGTGCGTCAGACAACAAATAGAAACTACCAAAGCCGTAAAAGATTCCCTGAAACCAGTATGGCTAACTGTCTCGTAGCGTACATCAAAGCGCATTTTCAAGAGGCGAAATGAAAATATATCGAAAAAATGAAGATGAAGTGTTCTTACAGTTTTTAGTCCTAAGCGCTGGGATTGCAGAACCAGAGAAGACCCAATCGAGTCCGCCTCCCCTTGTCATGACACTACGTGATGGGCTCTTGGCCCCGGACCCTGACCCTGTCGGCCTGACTATTCTGGCTGCAAGTCAGAGGATTACACCCAGGGTACCAATTCGTCTAAATCCGTTGAGAAAATGTCTAAGGAGGGGTTAGAGTTTGATACATAATGAGGATGTTTCCTGAGGGTAAAAGGGGCGTTCCTTGAGTATGAAAGGCCGTGCTCCTAAAAATTTTCCCTGGTCTGGGTAGCCTCCAGACCCATCCCCTCCACAATTTTTAGGCTGGCGCCGCCACTGAACAAGAGCAGAGCAATAGCGACAGCAAATATTTACGGTTCTCCTATCGGGCAAGGACACGAAGAAAAGACCGCTCTGCTTTCCACTGGGCGTCTTGGGCAACGCATTTTCTTCTCTGTATCCATTGTAACTTGACTTTTCACTTGTTGTGGAAGGAGCAATCTGAAAACAAAACACTGGCCTAACTTCGCAGATATCTTTTACAGTGTATTGTGGGACAGCTACAGCGCGCAAGGCCTTGTCGTTAAGCTGAGGGCTGTCGTTAAGCTTTTACTGTGCAGCTTCCACCGGTAAATATTACTCTGCGCACTGCGCACGTTGTTTAGTAACTATGGGACCGATAGAATTCAATTTTATTATCTACGTTATACAAAACAATACTGCAACCCTAAACTCACATTATTAAACAGTTGAAAGATATCTGACCGTTTACAGGTGACACTACGTTATTACTTGTATAAGAAATTTGAAAAAGGAGATGCCCAGATAGGAGTAGATAGGATTTGATGTAAAGTGTTGATTGATTGTCTACGATGATTTCTGATACTCTCTTAGTCATCTATCTGCTATCTCTCTTGGTTGCTGCAGCTGCATTATTCCTGAATGTAACTGGGGCCATTCTATTGTGGAAATTTGAGCAAAGGAATACAAATCAGCGAATAATTCTCTTCAATCTCAGCATTTGTGAAGCCGTTACATCAATTGCTGTTACTGTTGATCTGTCCTTGAAAGTCATCGGCCTAACAATATATAACATATACGTGCGAACTCTTGATAACGTGATATTTCACATATTCATTGAATATTACTGTATCATGATCATAATGGCAATTGATAGATTTATTGGGACAAAGTATCCCCTGAGACATTCATATATAGTTTCAAAGCGAAGACTTAAAATGCTCCTGTTTTTAACTTGGTGTGCTTCTGTGATAATGGGCATCTTATCAAATGTCTTCTACGAGGATCTTCGCAGTAAATTTCACAACATCATGCTTCCAATAATGGACATCTTATCGTTATGCTGTTTTGGAATAACATATGGGTATATCATGTACGTAGTTTCGACAAGAAAGCTGCCAATATCAGCATCTGCGAGAAGAAACACAGCCAGCAAACAACTTATCAAAATGACAGCTATCATTGCTTCCACATTTATCTTCTTCGTCATAATACCAGATGTTACAATAACTCTTTTTCGTGAGAAGATGTCGAGGGAAATGGAAGGCATCGTATTTTGTTGTTTTTACCTAGCACTTGTTGCAGATCCCATCACGTACCTTCTCATTCGTAGGAGATTAAGGAACTCGTTTGTTAATACTTTCACGTGTTGCAGAGCACATCAAGAAATGCCTGTACGTCTACAAGCAACAATACTTAGCTATGGTCGAAATTCTACGATCATTGAAACAAGAATGTAACCGAGAAATGGGGATTTCAACATACCGCAAAAGCTCTATTTAGCCTCCCTCTCTATCACGTCCCCTCTCTAATAAGCCCTCCACTTTTAAGGCAAAATCATAGATACCGTAAAAGGCTCTATTAAGCCCCCTTCTATATTAAGCCAGCCCCCCCACTTTTATCAAATTCCAGAGGTTACCAAAGATTCTCCATTTATTGAGCTAAATAAGTTTGCATGTTAATTTTGATGTGTTTTGAGATAAAACTTTGTCGAATTCATGTATTTAACTGGTAAAATTGTATGTTTAAATCGCAAAATGTGGAGCAAAAAGGACTAAAAAGTGTCCAAAATTAAATAAGCCCCCGGGGACTTAATAGAGCTTTTACGGTAAGCACCCCTCTTTATCAAGCTTTTCCCATTTATATCAAGCACCTGAAGTTCTGGTGGTAGTGTCTCCCATTTTCCCATGCTCCTGCACTATTAGACTAATTACAAGTTCGTAGTTATTGCTATTGATTGGCTGATGGACGCTGTAACTACGACTCATGGACTTTCACATTAAAAATTGGGTCGAAAATTGTTTTCCTTGACGTCACGTCCGATATGGAAACCATTTACCATAGCAACAATGTACGAAAAGCCGAGTGCTCCAGGCAATGGCGGATGGGCCTAACTTGTCGTTTCAATCCTCAGATAATAAAACGCAGCTTGTTTTGCACCACAACTGAACGAAAATTTCCAACTGCCGAAAAGTTGCCATGACCCATAAGTCCCAGTTTGAGCTAAAAATATCTTCTTGTTGTGGAAATGTTCTTGTTGTTGTAGCGATAACTGGTACTATTTCGTGAATCTACCGTACTATCAGCTGTTAAAATATTGATTCAGCTGTCAGTCAGCTATTTCATTGTATTGCCGACTTTGAAATAGCATCAAAATTAGTAGAAGTAAAGAAATCGGACGTATTTTCTTAAATGATGATGGAATCGGAAACTTTGTTTGTTTTTGATTTAATGTCTTTACTACTTGTCGTGATTGCTTTGTTCCTGAATGTCACTGGAGCAATTTTGCTGTGGAAAATCGAGAGACGAAACACTAATCAGAAGACAATTCTCTTGAATCTTAGCATTTGCCATGCAACGAATTCATGTTTTCTTGTTGCAGTATATTCCTTGAGAGTAATTGGCCTAACCATGCAAAATAGATATGTACAGACTTTGGATAGTGTTGCATTCCTCTGCTTTATTGAATACTATTTCATCATGATGATAATGACAATTGATAGATTCATCGGAACAAAATATCCACTCAGATGTATTCATATATTTTCAAAGCGAAGACTTCAAGTTTGCCTTGTGTTAACATGGTCTTTTTGCGTGATTGTTGGCATCTTGTCAAGTATCTTCTACGAAGTCGTAGGCAGTATATTTGAAGGTGTGGTGTTTCCTATATTGGATATCCTGTCATTATGTTGTATTGGAATTGCATACGGGTATATCATGTACGTAGTTTCGACGAGAAAATTGTCAACATCAGCAACAGCACAAAGAAACACAGAAAGCAAACAACTTATCAAAATGACATCGATCATCGCTTTGACATTTATTCTATTTATTGTGTTACCAGATTTTGTAAAAGCCTTTGCTGTCATGGAAATTTCAATGGAAATGGACGAAATTTTGTGCTGCTGTTTTTATTTAGGCCTCATCGTGGATCCTATAACATATATACTCATTCGCAGGTGGTCAAGAAAATCATTTTTCAACATGTTCAAGTGTTGCTGCAGAAGAAATCTTGTCGAACATCGACAATCAACTACGCTTAACCATAGCCATAGTCAGAATGCTGCTGTCATTGAAACAAAACTATAACTTTGGTGCTAAACTTTTGAAAAGCCTATGCATGCTACCTCTCTTGCTCGTTTTAAATTGTTGATTTAAATCTGTCGGTATTTGTTTTCTCTTTGGTAGATAAAGCAAGGGCGCCTACCTTGTAGGAAGTGTGTTTATTCCCAGTACTGTAGAGTAGCAGTACACAGCATAGAGTCAGTCTTCTCAAGGTCGAGATGACATATGAATAACTTTGTGGTTTCAAATTCCGGTGTTTATGTAATACGAGATCAACTGTTATACGAGCTGGCCACAGGGAATCAGACAGCGTGATCTTTGATTGGTCAATAATAACAGACGTTAGAATTTTAAAATCCCTTACACAGATAAACAGGACTGGGTCACAGGACACCAATTGCTCTGTGAACAGTAGGTCACGCGTACAGTACAAGGTAGGCGCCCCTGGATAATATAAGTTTCTCAAATATAAGTTTATGGATAAGTTTCTAAATGATACCGAGTGTTCAAGAAAGTTAAGCTCCGTTTGTGTGGTTGCTGTGGAGGTGCAGCATCTCCAATTGTCCTGCTTTTCAAACAGTTACATAGAATATATCTTTTCTTTATATTCATCCAAAATGTTACAGTACATGTTACAATCTGCTATACTTTCCAATTACTATGAAACTACACAACACTACAAGGACACTAACCACAGGGTGCAACAGACAATGACTACCCCATCAACGCTAAGTTTTTTGAAGGGGCTTTTCTTCGCTCTATCGTCTCCGTTAGAGAACCCTGTTTATTCAGGTACACACTGAGGTACCAATGTTTATCAATGGTTTCCATTTTTGTGTCATTAAGACTTAGTTCTATGGACTGTCCTTTAGATCTGTACAGCTAACGGTTAAAATTTTTGTCTTAAGAGCCTCCAAACTTCATTAACTTCTCATTTTGAAATGTTTCTGGTCGTTCTGTTTGTTTTTTAGCATGTTTGAAGTAATTGAACAAACTAATGTATCATCTTGGTATAGTAGTAGGTACATTTTTGGTTTCCCAAGATTTATCCCAAGGTTTTCTTCTTGCATAATTATAGCAATTTGGTCGATTGCCCCGGGGGGGGGGGGGTACTTGACTTTCAATTGTACGGGGGGGAGGTGCACCCCAAGAAAAAAAATTTTCCCCCGGCTTTAGATATTTTCCC